>OY744539.1:91063999-91418999 GCA_963556195.1 Sepiola atlantica | reverse complement strand
CAGAGAATTACCACTGTCAACCAAGGGAAGAGTCTGGTAGGGGAAGATGATGAGTTGGATGGAAGGGGTTATCCTTTTATCTTCTCGTAAAGAAACGGAACAACGAAAAGTATTTATGTAACTGGAACAAAAAGGGGTTTTATTGACTCAAGGTTACCTATACCGTTTGGTATAGGTAGAAGAGAGAGTTGGACGGTGTCCGGTTGAGGAAGAGGAAGAATATAAGAGTTCTTACGGACGCCCGTGGGGATTCTTCGAGTGAAGATGGTAGTAGTCTTCGAGTGAGGCGACGGTAGCAGAAGAAAGAGCTTTTCCGGGTTCCTCGTCTGTGTTCTCGGCGATGCGTCCCAGCTGGTGCCAAGGGGACGTCTATGCGAGGCTGTTGAATGAAAAGAGGGTGATTTTTCGTTTGCACCGATTTTTATACTCAGAAGGGCAGATAACTCTGGTGTCGCTTTTCAGCGCCACCTGTCGGTGAATAAGCGACACCTAACGGCCAACCAGTGCAGTTATGTGTGAAAGGAGGAGGTAACTGCTACAGAGTCTGGCAGGCATGCGTATGCAGTGTGATGATGTATGGAAGTGAAACCTAGCCAGTGAGGATTAAGGACATGCATTGCATTGAGAGAAATAAAATGACAATGATAGTATGGATGTCTTAAATACTTAAAAGTTTAGATCTGATGACCTCAGGGGAAGATTCTGGACAATATAGGTAGATGTGTTTAGAACAGACTTCATTGGTATCGTCACGTTGAAAGAATGGACGAGAGTTCTTGGTTAGTAGTTGCAGAACAGTTGAGATAGCAAGATCAGTTAGCAGGGGAAGTCCAAGGAAAACATGGAAGGAAGTGATAAGGATGGATTTGAGAGAAGGAGGAATAAATGAAGACCTGACCAAAGATAGTTCAGATTGGAAGTCAATTTATAAAAGCCGTCCACCACGTGCGAATATGTATACTGGACATTAAACTGAATGCGATGATGATGGTGATGATGACGATGATGATGATTCCTTTAGTTGCTTATTCAAAACAACTACAACAATAAAGACTAATGGAACTTCTCAGAGGCCTCTGGTTGACGCAGGCAGCACAACAAATTCTGTAGATGTTGGTATCAAACCAGTAGAAATCTTTTTTTTGCCCCTGCAAAGCATCAATGGCGAATGCTGCATTTTCGACCCACATTCTCGTGGAGTGAAATATTTATTGATGAAGAATCAACAAGCTTCAACAACACTTTCATGTAGAGATACCGTTTGTGGCATCAAAACCGCTATTTAAAATATGCAGCCGAACAATGGTTTATGTGTCCTCCCCATCACCTTTCACAAACTTAACCCCAAATCAATTATGATAAATTCAAGACAGTCGAGACAAGAAGAGAAATAATTTATTAATTTTATTCTTCTTTGTCCTTTTCACATCAGATGGCCATAGCAGTACGAAGTGATTTTCTCCATTGAATGTTATTATTTACGTTGGTTTCAATGTGTCATCGCTTACGGTCATCTTTGACTGAGTAACTTCATGTCTTCTTTGGCTTTGTTCACTATGTCCATAAGACTGCAGGCCTCAAGAGCAGAGAGGCAAAACTAATGCAGAAATAAACGAATGATAAAAGAAGGAATCGTAGAACCAAGCTTATCGCCATGGCGAATGTAATTCATTGTAATATCTTAAAATGAAAAATAAAATAAAAATAAATATCAATTACTCTCAGATCAACAAATTAATCTTTCTAGATACTTACCTATATATATATATATATATATATATATATATATATATATATATATATATATATATAGTGAATGCTTTTATTCAAACATGTACAAGGTCTGCTACACTGGCATGTCGATATTATCGATCTACAGCTCTCAAGAGCTGAGGTCTCATCAGGCAGAGAATTTTTTTTTATGATCCAACCTGGTCATAAATTCATCACTAATAATAATTTAAACTAAATATCCCTGTAGGCTTTTTGTCTTGTAACTGTTATATGTCCGCATTGAAATAGATTAAAACAATGCCATGTACAGGAAGCAGACACATCAACCCACGATAACTTTCTTAAATGGCTACAAACATACACTCTTGACACCTTCTTTCTCTCTCTTTCTTTATCTTCTCTTTCTCTCTTGTTTCATCTCCCCAGGCCCCCTCTTCTCCAGCCCAGCGTTGGATGAAAATAAAAATATGAATTTAACTCGAATCTTACATTAACCATTCTCAGCCTGCGACAAATCCTAAATGGCTATAGACACCCACCCCTAACCCCTATCTACCCCTCTCCCCTTTCCCTTTCTTTTTCTTTTCCTTCAACCCCCCCCCCCCCTACCCTAGCTCAGCGTTGGATAAAAATAAAAAATAAAAATACAAATAGCTGTAAATTAAACTTTTCTAACGGCAAATATATTTTTTCCTTCTTTTTCTTTTTCTTTTCCTCGCCCCCCCCCCCTCTACCCCAGCTCAGCGTTGGATAAAAAAATGAAAATATGAATTTCTAACGGCAAATATATTTTAAAAAATCGGTCACATGACTTTTATTTTTTCTCCTCCTCTGCTTGACTTCATTCTTCCTGGAATTCAACGACCAGGTTGGATCATAAAAAAATTCTCTGCCTGATGAGACCTCAGCTCTTGAGAGCTGTAGATCGATAACATCGACATGCCAGTGTAGCAGACCTTGTACATGTTTGAATAAAAGCATTCACAATACAGCTCTATATTTTTATTGAGCACTCTTTTATAAGCCCGGTTTGATTCCCTTTGGATTTCTACCCTGTGGATTTTTACCCTACCTGGATTACTATATATATATATATATATATATATATATATATATATATATACATGTGTCATTGAAGACTACAGAGTTTTCTTTTTTTGCTATCTTTCTGGTTAATTTCTCGACGCGGCGAGCGATTCGTCGGTTTTCCGGTGTCAATTGGTGGATTATGGCGCCTAACGTTGTATCTTGGGCTATTTTTCGAGCGCTTTCGGTCTCACAACCGTCTTCAGGACGCTGTGTCTTATTAGTAAAGAGCCGTATTTATGGTTTTATTTTTGGTTATATCTATTAATTTACATATGTATATATATATATATATATATATATATATATATCTTTATTCTTTTATTTACTTACCTATTAATTTATTAATTTATTTTTATTTTTTTATATATCTATTATTATTATTATTATTATTATTATAATTATTATTATTATTATGTATTAATTGTTGAAGACTGATATATACATATATATATATATATATATATATATATATATATATATATATATATATATATGTATATATATATATATATATATATATATTAAAGTAAGGAAGTTAACATCTTTGAAGCACGGATTAGAATGTATTAAATATTTTTGAAAATCAACAATCGTGCAATATTTTTATAAATGAAAAATTCATTTATTTAATTTTTTTATCGCGAATTTTCGTTGTAAAATACAACCTTGTCAAGCGAGACTGTCCTACAGTTTTTTTCCCCTTTTCTTCCTCCTCATTTTGATGGTGGTATTAATCCCGAGGGGTCGAAAATACGTCGAGTTCTTTAAGACGTTAGAAGTTTAGTCTGGTTGATGTCATGCGCAGATTGGCGCTATTTAAGTTAACATCTTTGAAGCACGGATTAGAATGTATTAAATATTTTTGAAAATCAACAATCGTGCAATATTTTTGTATAATATAAATATATTTTTATACAACGAAAATTCGCGATAAAAAATTTAAATAAATGAATTTTTCATTTCATTTATTGCACGATTGTTGATTTTCAAAAATATTTTATATATATATATATATATATATATATATATATATATATATATATATATATATATATATATATCGACAACATGATCAATGAAATCGCTAAATATTTGTTATACAATGCTATAGTACCTACGATCAGGTCCACAATACATCAAACGAGGGGCGAACATGGAGTCACCAAAAATTCTTATTATAGTAAACATATATTAGTGAACATTTATCAAATATTTTTTATACATTTTTAATAAAAAAATTCTTATTTTAGTAAACATATATTAGTGAACATTTATCAAATATTTTTTATACAATTTTAATAAAAAAATTCTTATTTTAGTAAACATATATTAGTGAACATTTATCAAATATTTTTTATACATTTTTAATAAAAAAATTCTTATTTTAGTAAACATATATTAGTGAACATTTATCAAATATTTTTTATACATTTTTAATAAAAAAATTCTTATTTTAGTAAACATATATTCGTGAACATTTATCAAATATTTTTTATACAATTTTAATAAAAAAATTCTTATTTTAGTAAACATATATTAGTGAACATTTATCAAATATTTTTTATACATTTTTAATAAAAAAATTCTTATTTTAGTAAACATATATTAGTGAACATTTATCAAATATTTTTTATACATTTTTAATAAAAAAATTCTTATTTTAGTAAACATATATTAGTGAACATTTATCAAATATTTTTTATACATTTTTAATAAAAAATTCTTATTATAGTAAACATATATTAGTGAACATTTATCAAATATTTTTTATACATTTTTAATAAAAAAATTCTTATTTTAGTAAACATATATTAGTGAACATTTATCAAATATTTTTTATACATTTTTAATAAAAAAATTCTTATTTTAGTAAACATATATTAGTGAACATTTATCAAATATTTTTCATACATTTTTAATAAAAAAATTCTTATTATAGTAAACATATATTAGTGAACATTTATCAAATATTTTTATACATTTTTAATTAAAAAAAATTCTTATTATAGTAAACATATATTAGTGAACATTTATCAAATATTATTATACATTTTTAATTAAAAAAATTCTTATTATAGTAAACATATATTAGTGAACATTTATTAAATATTTTTGATACATTTTTAATAAAAAAAAATTCTTATTATAGTAAACATATATTAATGAACATTTATCAAATATTTTTTATACATTTTTAATATAATAAAAATGTCTTATTATATTAAACATATATTAGTGAACATTTATCAAATATTTTTATACATTTTTAATTAAAAAAAATTCTTATTATAGTAAACATATATTAGTGAACATTTATCAAATATTATTATACATTTTTAATTAAAAAAATTCTTATTATAGTAAACATATATTAGTGAACATTTATAAAATATTTTTATACATTTTTAATTTTAAAAATTCTTATTATAGTAAACATATATTAGTGAACATTTATCAAATATTTTTGATACATTTTTAATTAAAAAAATTCTTATTATAGTAAACATATATTAGTGAACATTTATAAAATATTTTTATACATTTTTAATTAAAAAAAATTCTTATTATAGTAAACATATATTAGTGAACATTTATCAAATATTTTTTATACATTTTTAATAAAAAAAATTCTTATTATAGTAAACATATATTAGTGAACATTTATCAAATATTTTTTATACATTTTTAATAAAAAAAAGATGAATGTTTTCTCTTCAAAGTAAACAATACATCACAAACGTACAATGAGTTGACGTTGTTCGGTCGGCGAAAAGGGGATGCTAAAAAATATTATTTTTGCATACTTTAATTTTGAATAATGAGGTAAAAAAGTTCAAGAACTTCTGACATCGATAAGAACATCAGATCGAAGATTCTGATTCCAAATCTGCGGTTAGTTTGGCTCTTAGATCAACAAGTGTACTGTGATATGACAACGCGCATACAAACATACGACAAATTTGCTTTATATATATATATATATATATATATATAAATATATATATATATATATATATAGAGAGAGAGAGAGAGAGAGAGATTAAATGGATTTATTTACTATTGATGGAATTTGAAAAGTACTACTATTTTTATTATATAACATACTGCATTGGTAATTTTTTATTTTTCTATACATTGACTTGTTAAATATTGATGTGGTTAGACTTGCTAGTAGATATGTTGGCTAGAATATTCGGCAAGATGTTCTGCAGACAGAAAGGTTAACAGAGATCAAATGGTTGACCTGCTTGTATCAGTTAGGATCGTGAGAAAAGAAAGTCGATGATATTTAGGCGATATGACGTCAGAAATAGTCAACGGAAAGAGAGAGTGGTATCCGAAGCTCTCAATAAGTTTTAATGGAGGCATCAATGAGACAACATGTATTAATTATGCTCTAGTGAAACGATGATACAATTCAGCGATGCACTTCAAACATAATAAATTCTCTCTCTCTTTCTTTCTCCTTCTTTGACTTTTCAGCCACGAGGTGACTATTTGCAGTTGATATGACTCATCAGCGATGGAAATTGATTGTAACTTAATTGTTGGTGCGTGGTTGAATAAATCCTTCGTTTTCTAAGAAGTGTTCTCTGTAATTTAATTATTATGAGAAGGTCCTCCCCGAAGCCTTTTATATCAGCTCCAAAAATAAGCAATAAATAAAAACATAATAAAAATATCCTTTGTCTGGAAGATAACAACAAATGGTCAAATTCACATATGGCGTCTGGCGGCCTCGACAAGAGTATAATGCGATTAAATGACTATCAAGAACGAAAGAATAAGTAACAATTGTGGTTTGGATGCAGGGCTAGACGAGTCGAAACATAAGGTCAGCTTGTATAACAGCACGGATTGAACACTTGGAAAAAAATTACCACCAGGAAAAGATGTAAAGTTTGTTTACTGTCAGTGAAGAACAAAAGAGTGTTCTAACATAACATAACATATATTTGGGAAAAAGGCTTGTGTCTGTAACTCCCGTTCCTTTCCCTCTTGTCCACTATACCAGTTCGTGCACAGGTCTGACTGAATATTGTCTGTGAAGCCAATGTTTGTCCAACTTGCACTTAAAGTCGTTTATGTCTGTTGCGTCAATGACCCAATCTGGCAGAAAATTTCAATTGTTCACAATCCGTAGCCCAAAGGAATACTTTCTGATGTTTAGCCTACTATGCTTCTTTTCCAGTTTTAGGTTGTGACCTCTTGTTCCGGTGATCTTGCTGAGGGGTAACAGTCTCTCCTGGTGCATGTTGTCTTTGCCTGCGTCTGGATCATATCTCCACGTTCCCTTCGATAGTACATGGACGGGAGCTTCATGTGTCTTGCCTATCTTCGTATATTCAACAGATGTTTATATTTTTGCTTGTATTTATTTTCCATCTTCTTTGATACATAGATCATAAGCATAGATCATAAGCATAGATCATAAGCATAGATCATAAGCATAGATCATAAGCATAGATCGTGAACTAAAATAAACATAATAAAGACAACATGATAAATAGAACATTATACATAAAAATGCATAAAACAAATGGAAAATACACAGAGACGTTGTTACGTCTGGATGTTTATACGTTATCCGTTCAATTACAACTAAAAAAAATGAAGGAAGTACGAAGTAGAACCGTTAACAGATATATTTAACAAACACAATTTAGAATTAAATGTAGAAACCCGCTGAACGTGAGATGCTTCTTTGATCGTGAGAGCCGTTCTGTTTACTTTTTCACTGTCCAGGCAGACGACTCCTTTTATCCAAGGGTGATTGCTCTTTGCTTTCGTCCAAGGGAAATAACTCGATTTTGTTTTGTTAGGTTGCCATAACAGACGCACAATAAACACATAGCAGAGTTTTCATTATTTCCAAGTGTTATTCTTGGCCTTTTGGAAAAGAATATAAAGAACATGAGAATATAAAAAATATAAAAGAATATAAAGAACATGAGAATATATAAAAATATAAAAGAATATAAAGAACATGAGAATATAAAAAAATATAAAAGAATATAAAGAACATGAGAATATAAAAAAATATAAAAGAATATAAAGAACATGAGAATATAAAAAATATAAAAGAATATAAAGAACATGAGAATATAAATAAATATAAAAGAATATAAAGAACATGAGAATATAAAAAAATATAAAAGAATATAAAGAACATGAGAATATAAATAAATATAAAAGAATATAAAGAACATGAGAATATAAATAAATATAAAAGAATATAAAGAACATGAGAATATAAAAAATATAAAAGAATATAAAGAACATGAGAATATAAAAAATATAAAAGAATATAAAGAACATGAGAATATAAAAAATATAAAAGAATATAAAGAACATGAGAATATAAAAAAATATAAAAGAATATAAAGAACATGAGAATATAAATAAATATAAAAGAATATAAAGAACATGAGAATATAAAAAATATAAAAGAATATAAAGAACATGAGAATATAAATAAATATAAAAGAATATAAAGAACATGAGAATATAAATAAATATAAAAGAATATAAAGAACATGAGAATATAAATAAATATAAAAGAATATAAAGAACATGAGAATATAAAAAATATAAAAGAATATAAAGAACATGAGAATATAAATAAATATAAAAGAATATAAAGAACATGAGAATATAAATAAATATAAAAGAATATAAAGAACATGAGAATATAAAAAATATAAAAGAATATAAAGAACATGAGAATATAAATAAATATAAAAGAATATAAAGAACATGAGAATATAAATAAATATAAAAGAATATAAAGAACATGAGAATATAAAAAAATATAAAAGAATATAAAGAACATGAGAATATAAATAAATATAAAAGAATATAAAGAACATGAGAATATAAATAAATATAAAAGAATATAAAGAACATGAGAATATAAAAAATATAAAAGAATATAAAGAACATGAGAATATAAATAAATATAAAAGAATATAAAGAACATGAGAATATAAATAAATATAAAAGAATATAAAGAACATGAGAATATAAAAAATGTGGCTTATTCTCAGGATTTGTAAATATTTTAATTCATATTTTCACAAAATGTTTCATTTCATTTTTATATTCTTGAAAATGTTCATTCATGTTTGTTTTTACTCATGTTTGTTTTGTAGTCTAATTGGAAAGGGGAAAATGAGATCTCGTGAACGATGTCATGGCGAAAGTGCTTTCGCAGCAAGGATCTGAGAGAGACGTGTAATTTTTGGCTCGTGTCGATTTCCCTCTCTCCTAAAAGCCAGTTTAGGAGATGGTAGAGGGAGTTAGTAGTCTTTTAATGTCAGATGATTAACAGGTACGGTTTTACAAGATCCTGGCTCAGGAGTTATAACAACAATGAATCTTTCAACCGTAAAACGTGTATCGTGTTTTCCTTGGTAAGATTTTGTTGCAGGTTGACGCACATGTTTTCTTATTTCACAGTGGCGTTCTGATTTAATTCTGGGACTGCTAGACGTGGACGTCTTGTGTTGACGACCATGCATGGATTGGTGAAGATGATATTGACCTCAGACAACATCCAAAGACCCATTTGTATCGGCATAAAAAACGACTCACGGTCTCTCTAAGATACGAGACAATAAGCCATCATAAGTGTTGTAGACCCGTGCTAGGGCTCACATTGATATCAACCACAAATTGTGACAGGTTAAAATATACAATGTATTTATATCATAGCAATACAGTAACGCCACTAAATGTGGTAGGAGATGACCGGATTCCTACCATGCGGTAAAACATGATAGGAATGTCCTCTGTTGAGTCTTTGCAACCATGGTATTTATTATAGATGGTTGCTTCCATTAGTTCTTCAATAGGGGTGATTTGTACCCCACAACAATAAGAAAACCTGCTCCGTCGTCCACGCAAGATAACAGTTCGTGTTGTGCTTAATTCAGGATACAGAATGTGTGAAATAAATAGCACAGATTTCAGATAATGTTTACGGCAACATTAATTATATGAATTATTTATGGTGGATATATTTATATGCAAAGTGCCGCTCGAGCGTTGAACACTATCGACAACATGATGCTTGCCCCCGCCTCTCGGGTAAGTGTACATTAATTTCAATTACTATCTGTGGTGATTTCTTGTGGCCGCGTGAGCATAGGCGTTAGGCTCGTGATTCTAGGCTGAATCTATAAACTGCGTTCGAGCCTATGCGACCGCCTGCAACTGCCACTCCTGCACTGATAAGGGTAGAAAACCCGAAACGACGTCGTCGGTAGGTATAAAAACACTTTAATATTTGAAATATATATATATATATATATATATATATATACTAACTTATATATATCATCTAAATGAATAAATGCGAAAGTAGTTTTCATTTACCATTTGTATTTTAACATCAAACGGGGCTGCCCAGGCAATTTTTAATGGCCAGGGTGCTCACCTTCTCGGGCGCTGGCTTTTCAAGTCCCACTTTCCCGACCCGACCTTAGGTCACATCTTACCTTGTGGGAGTAAGATAAAACTGGCCTTGTGCCTAACCTCCTGGCGAAGAGGTAAATTGAAATGCTCTATATATATTAGAGACGAACGAACTAAAGACAGATATTGGATAGGCTAATTTGCATATCTATTTTTTAAACACTTCATAATTAATTAATATTTGATGTAATTTATTTCTAATTTTATTGAATTATTTTATCTGCCTATGTCTTGTCGATATTAACAGTAATTAATTAAAATGATTTAATAAAAAAAAATGGATAAACGTAAGAAAAATTATTAACATCGCGAGCGAAAGTTCTTACCAACCAGAAAAACGAGAAAGAGGGTGGCTAGCTAGCTAGCAAGCGATGATGATGATGATGATGATGATGATGATGATGATGATGATGATGATGATGATGATGATGATGATGATGATTTAGAAGTCTTAATTTTGTTACTAGCGTGACCCATGGAAATTCCACAGTTGTATCCTTCGTCTGTTGTAAGATTGCTGCTGCGCTAAAGAATATTTCTATTCTATGGATATTCTATAGAATAGATCTGGTTATGGGGGGGTCCATCTACAAAACCCTTGTAGGAGTTTGTGAGATATTTCCATTGTTTGGACATCCGGTGCAAATGCAGACCTCACAATATTTTTGTACCATCTTTAGACAGAACAGATACTAAACTCTGATTCTAGCTCGAATGTCAGGAAAGTATATTTCAGTTTGAGTTTCATGTTCAACAGAACAGCGTCATCAGATTAAATTTTAAAAATGACTTTTTTTTTCGCATTGCATCTTCGGTGATCAGGAGATCCTATCTTTTAAAATAGGGGCGGAGGGTGAACAGTAAGTTGGTTTAGCGTATTATTATATAGATGTTTATAAAAACTATTATTATATAGATGTTTATAAAAACTATTATTATATAGATGTTTATAAAAACTATTATTATATAGATGTTTATAAAAACTATTATTATATAGATGTTTATAAAAACTATTAGTATATAGATGTTTATAAAAACTATTATTATATAGATGTTTATAAAAACTATTAGTATATAGATGTTTATAAAAACTATTAGTATATAGATGTTTATAAAAACTATTAGTATATAGATGTTTATAAAAACTATTAGTATATAGATGTTTATAAAAACTATTAGTATATAGATGTTTATAAAAACTATTAGTATATAGATGTTTATAAAAACTATTATTATATAGATGTTTATAAAAACTATTAGTATATAGATGTTTATAAAAACTATTAGTATATAGATGTTTATAAAAACTATTAGTATATAGATGTTTATAAAAACTATTATTATATAGATGTTTATAAAAACTATTATTATATAGATGTTTATAAAAACTATTATTATATAGATGTTTATAAAAACTATTATTATATAGATGTTTATAAAAACTTGGCATGTAACATTTAATAGATGTAAAATGATGTAAAAAGTAAACAAAACAAAATAGGTCATATGTACTTTTAAGAAATTAAACCAGAAAAATATTGATTCTTCTCCTATTTCCATCAGCTGGCGGTGACATATGGTTTTCTTTTTTTAATGCTTTATGAGATCATGGTTTGAAACTGGCTGCGGATTTAAATCATTTTAAGCTTTCCTTTCCATGTTCTACTTAATGTCTCGTGTAATAAGCAATTGAGAGTATCTTCCCCTTGGATAACTCTTCTGTTTCTGTTTTATAACGTTAGTTATAAAACAGAAGCTAACAATGCATCGACACTGTATGCTGAATAAAGCTGTCTACTGCTGTTCTTGTTCCTTATTACAATTTATTCAGCATACAGTTGGCATGGAACAACGAATGAGCCCACAACGGTTTGATGTGGAACCATAGATTTCTAATTCCGAAAAACGCTGGACTCATTGGCAAGTGACGTTTGAAAACTTTTTGCAAATATTACATGCAGAAAATCCACAACAACAAATAAATAAGCTCGGACTCCTAACCAATTATGTACAATACATGCAATTATTATGGATTGTACCACTTATGAAGAGGCTATTGAAACGCTACAAGCCACCTACCGAAAACCTCAAAACGAAATATATTCGCGATCCTTACTCGCTACATGGCGACAACAAAACGGCGAATCTTTGGAACAATTTTTAAAAGAATGACATACCCTGAGCAAGGACTGTAACTTCTGATCAATGACTACCGAAGAAGTTCGAGACGAGTAGATTATGGATGCTTTTATTAACAGACTCCAGAATGTTCAAGTAAGACACAGACTACTCGAAAACAAATGTCTTAACTTCAGAACAGCCTACAAATGTTTCAAATTGCTCAAAAGTAGTTTGTGTACTACCTACAGTCGGATACGGCTGGTACTGCTTTGAACAACACACACTTTTGTTGCTCACCCCCCCCCCCCCCCCCCCACACACACACACACACACTCTTGTGTGCATACTTCTCTGGGTCCCTCCTCTGTGACTTTTTTCTCAAACCAGGAAATTCCGGGCACTGCAAATCCTTCAGAATTGCTTATCATTGCTGCTTCCACAGGTTGTAAATGCCACTTTTGTAGGTTAAGTCTACACTACATGTTTTCTTGTCCGGCCAGAGATGCTAGGTGTCACAAATGTGGGAAGCTGGGACATTTTTCTAAGGTGTGTAGGTCCACATCTTCTAAAAATTCTATCGCCTCTCTCATGGTAGCTACTAAAACAGCTGAATCTCCAGACTCCCTCTCGAAAAGTATAATACGGATTATTGATGCATAATAGACATGATAATTATATTGATTCTAATAACTGAAAATGTTTTCCCTGTTCTACTTATGTGTCTATGGCAGATGCTTCTTTATCAGCACAAGTGATTGGATACTGTCTAGTCAGCTTACTTGAAAAAATAGGTCATATAAAAACATACAACTTTTGATAATGAAACACCTGTAGTGACGTAATACTGGGGCACGATTTTTTCTAGTATCATTCTCGTATTGAGATTCCTTTTAGAAGCCCCAAACCAACATTTGTGGCCTAACAGCAGTCAATGTTCAGTACCCATCATTCTTCAATAATTTATTTCAAAACTGCAAACCTAGAGCGATGAAATCTAGACGCTACTCACTTGAGGAGAAATAGTTCATAAAACCCGAAATTACGAGAATGCTTAGTGAAGGAATCATTTAAATGAGTGAGTCTCCGTAAAGGGCCTAAGTTGTAATAACATCTTCCGAGAACCAAAAAAAGAGACTGGTAATTGACTACTCTCAAACCATAAATAGGTTTACCCTACTGGATGCTTATGCACTACCAATAGATTAAATTATTAGTGAAATTGCCAAATATAAATTGTATAGCACACTAGACCTCAGAAGCGTCTATCACCAAGTGGTTATCAAACCAGTCGATCGATCCTACACAACTTTTGAGGCGAATGCCCGCCTCTACCAGTTTAAAAGGATACCATTTGGAGTAACGAATGGTGTTGCCAGTTTTCAGCAAATTATGGACAAAATAATTAGCAATGAAAAATTGAAGGGCACCTTTGCCTACATTGATAATGTCACAATATATGAACACAACTATGCAGACCATAATCGTAAACAATTTATGGCGATAATTGAGAAATACAACCTCACACTAAATAACGATAAATGCGTTTTTAGTGTAGACACCATTAATTTGCTAGAGTACACCATGAGCAAAGGATCTATGTCACCAGACCTAGAACGATAGAAGCTGCTGCTTAAACTTCCAATCCCTAATAATATGCGTGCCCTAAAACGAGCCCTTGGTATGTTTGCACATTACTCACAATGGATTGCTTTCTTTTTCAAGTAAAATTCACCCATTGGTACAAAGGGTCAGTTTCCCTCTCTCACGCAGTAGTGGAGGATTTTTAAAAATATTAAAAAGGATATAGTCAGTGCAGCAATTAGGGCTATAGACCTTATTCCTTTGGTGGTGAAGACAGATGCATCTGATTATGCAATTGCTGCCTCTTTAAGGCAATCCGGACGCCCTGTCGTTTTTTGGCAAGAACCTTGCATTCAGAACAGCGACACTCAGCAATTGAAAAAAAAACAGTTTATGCTGTAGTGGAAGCACTCAGAAAGTGAAGACACTATTTGATATTTTAGACTAATTACTGATAAAAAATCTGTCGCCTTTATGTTCAACACCAGAACAACAAGCAAAATCTAAAATGATAAAATAGCGAGGTGGAAAATAGAACTCTCCTGTTTTTCTTTTGATGAAATCTACCGACCTGGTAAAGAGAATGTTGCAGTTGACGCACTATCGAGGGTATGTAGCTCGATACCTAACATGGATGAGCTTTGTACCTTACACAATGAACTGTGCCACTCAGGCATAACAAGAATAACACGTGTGGTACAAACCAGAAATCTACTGTATTCGTCGGACGACGTAAAGAAAATGATAAAATCATATAGAACATGTGAAGAACATAAACCATAGTTCTTCAAACCTAAAACCGGGACATTGATAAAAGCGACTCAGCCATTTGAGAGAATAAACATCGAAAAATGGGAATCGTTACATGCTAATGGTCATCGACGAATATTCACGAATCCCATTCGAATTTTCTTGTGCGGACATATCAGCAAACTCGGTGATACAGTGCTTATGCTCTTTATTTGCTATTTTTGGGCTTCCAGCCGACATCCATTCAGACCGTGGAGCCTCTTCTATGTCTGAGCGACTAAGACAATTTCTTCATGAACGAGGATTGCCACAAGCCAGACGCCGCCATACCACCCTCAGGGTAATGCCCAATGTGAGCGTTATAATGGCATAATATGGAAAAGTGTACAACTAGCTGTCACGAACCGCAAATGTCAGATTATCCTCTGGGAAGATCTCCTCCTTGAATCTCTGTACACTATTAGGATGCTCCTATGTATAGCCACAAATACCACGCCTCACGTGAGTTTTTTTCCATTTCAACAAAGAAGTTCGGTGGGAACTTCGCTTCTTTCATGGCTCTCGAAACATGGAACGATTCTTCTGATACGTTTCGTCCATCATAGTAAGAATGACCCATTAACAAACCAGGTGGAACTGATCAAGACGAATCCACATTATGCCTTAATATGGTATTCTGATGGAAAAGAATCTGTTGTTTTCCTTAGATACCTTGCACCTGCAGTGGATATACCTGCAGAATTAGCCAAAGGTTAACGATCGTCCACTTTCTCCGAAACGAGCTCATCCCCTAACCGATTCGGAACCCCTGTTTTCAGAATCTCAACCACCTGCACACAGGAGACATATTTATACCCGCTCAGGGCGTAGAGAGAACATCGATTCCAACGTATCATCAGACCTGGAAACTCAGAGTCCTGATTCTACTCCCAATACCAGACTCCCAAGGCGTTCCAACAGAACCAGCCAAAAGCCTGGTCGATGGAACGACTTCGTCCTCTTATGATTAAAAAAAATGGGGGCGAATGTAATAAATAATTGAGAGTAGCTTCTATTATTTTGATTATCTCCCCTTTGGAGAACTCTTCTGTTTCTACTAATCTGATAAGTACAAAACTGACAATGTATTGACACTGTATGCTGAACAAAGCTTTCCCAAGTCTACTGTAATAAGTATTTGAGAGTAGCTTTCCTTATTTTGATTATCTCCCCTTTGGAGAACTCTTCTGTTTCTACTAATGTTATAAATACGGAACTAACAATGAATCGACACTGTATGTATACTTTAGACAATATGTAATAAGAAACAGAAACAGCAGTAGATTTGGGAAAAGCTTTATTCTTATTACATATTGTCTAAAGTATTACTATAACAGATGTTATTTTATGTTTGCTTTTTAATTTTATGCGTTAGTTTTTATTTTACTTAACTTTTAAAATGTATTCACTATCATGTAGATATAACTCATATCTCAAATGCAGCTTTCCCAAACTACTTGACTTGTTGACTAAGTGGTTAAGGCGTGTCCACAAAGAAGCAGCATAATACATATGTAAGAAGAAGTGTCCATTTTGTAGGGTAGAGAAGGGGTTCTTTTAGTAGGAAGAAAAAGGGGTTACCATTTTGTAGGGTAGAGAAGGGGTTCTTTTAGTAGGAAGAAAAAGGGGTTACCATTTTGTAGAGTAGAGAAGGGGTACGTTTAGTAGGAAGAAAAAGGGGTTACCATTTTGTAGGGTAGAGAAGGGGTTCGTTTAGTAGGAAGAAAAAGGGGTTACCATTTTGTAGGGTAGAGAAGGGGTTCGTTTAGTAGGAAGAAAAAGGGGTTACCATTTTGTAGAGTAGAGAAGGGGTTCGTTTAGTAGGAAGAAAAAGTCGTTAGCATTTTGTAGGGTAGAGAAGGGGTTCTTTTAGTAGGAAGAAAAAGGGGTTACCATTTTGTAGGGTAGAGAAGGGGTTCTTTTAGTAGGAAGAAAAAGGGGTTACCATTTTGTAGAGTAGAGAATGGGTTCGTTTAGTAGGAAGAAAAAGGGGTTACCATTTTGTAGGGTAGAGAATGGGTTCGTTTAGTAGGAAGAAAAAGGGGTTACCATTTTGTAGAGTAGAGAAGGGGTTCGTTTAGTAGGAAGAAAAAGGGGTTACCATTTTGTAGAGTAGAGAATGGGTTCGTTTAGTAGGAAGAAAAAGGGGTTACCATTTTGTAGAGTAGAGAAGGGGTTCGTTTAGTAGGAAGAAAAAGGGGTTACCATTTTGTAGAGTAGAGAAGGGGTTCGTTTAGTAGGAAGAAAAAGGGGTTACCATTTTGTAGAGTAGAGAAGGGGTTCGTTTAGTAGGAAGAAAAAGGGGTTACCATTTTGTAGAGTAGAGAAGGGGTTCGTTTAGTAGGAAAAAAAAGTTGTTACCATTTTGTAGAGTAGAGAAGGGGTTCTTTTAGTAGGAAGAAAAAGGGGTTACCATTTTGTAGGGTAGAGAAGGGGTTCGTTTAGTAGGAAGAAAAAGGGGTTACCATTTTGTAGAGTAGAGAAGGGGTTCGTTTAGTAGGAAGAAAAAGGGGTTACCATTTTGTAGGGTAGAGAAGGGGTTCGTTTAGTAGGAAAAAAAAGTTGTTACCATTTTGTAGAGTAGAGAAGGGGTTCTTTTAGTAGGAAGAAAAAGGGGTTACCATTTTGTAGAGTAGAGAAGGGGTTCGTTTAGTAGGAAGAAAAAGGGGTTACCATTTTGTAGGGTAGAGAAGGGGTTCTTTTAGTAGGAAGAAAAAGGGGTTACCATTTTGTAGAGTAGAGAAGGGGTTCGTTTAGTAGGAAGAAAAAGGGGTTACCATTTTGTAGGGTAGAGAAGGGGTTCTTTTAGTAGGAAGAAAAAGGGGTTACCATTTTGTAGGGTAGAGAAGGGGTTCGTTTAGTAGGAAGAAAAAGGGGTTACCATTTTGTAGGGTAGAGAAGGGGTTCGTTTAGTAGGAAGAAAAAGGGGTTACCATTTTGTAGGGTAGAGAAGGGGTTCTTTTAGTAGGAAGAAAAAGGGGTTACCATTTTGTAGGGTAGAGAAGGGGTACGTTTAGTATGGATGAAAAAGGGGTAACCATTTTGTCGATTATAAAGACAAACTCTTTTTCCACATTTTAAATTGGTTCATCAACAAACAGCAAGAGACCATGAATGGGTTTTTGTAACAAACTAAGACGAAACACCATAGCATGCGTACATCTGCCTAGGTTGAGTTTTACATCCAACTGTCCTGTACATGTCAAGTCGTTTTCGACTGGAATTAGAACATTTCACTTCCGTTCAGATTGACGTTTACTATCACTGAAAAGCGGGAAAACAGTGCACAACAGTTCATCAGAAGTGTCTCTCATGCAAAGTCTCCTGATTTGATAATGTATCAATCACTTCACGTGGAAAAGTGTAAGCTTGCGCAAAAGAAAATAGTTCGTCCATGTATAATTGCTATGCATGATTTATTTGACGGTATAAGAGACTTATTAACTATGTACATTGCGAAATGCACAGATTGAATGAAATCAGTGAGGAAGCGGCGGAAGTATATTGTTTGTTAGATGTAGTGGCGTGCAGAGAGATGATGATGCTCTGGTGATGCCCCGGGATCAACTCCTTGATTACATGCCTCAATCAAAGACTAAGTCCTAGTACTGAGGAATATTATGAGAAAAGGAAGATAGTATGAATATGATTGGGTGTCCCAAAGACTCCAGTATAAGTCCTAGTACTGAAGAATATTATGAGAAAAGGAATATAGTCTGAATATGATTGGATGTCCTAAAGACTCCAGTATAAGTCCTAGTACTGAGGAATATTATGAGAAAAGGAAGAGAGTATGAATATGATTGGGTGTCCCAAAGACTCCAGTATAAGTCCTAGTACTGAGGAATATTATGAGAAAAGGAAGAGAGTATGAATATGATTGGGTGTCCCAAAGACTCCAGTATAAGTCCTAGTACTGAGGAATATTATGAGAAAGGAAGATAGTCTGAATATGATTGGATGCCCCATCACCATCACCATCAAATTGGATGCCCGATATTCCCTTGTTTCATTCATTGGCTCTTTTAAACCAAATCCATGTGCAAGTTATTTGCGTAGAGATTGGATACAAACTGAGTTGTTAAGATCACGACTTTCCTTTCTTTCCTCGTTCGAACTTTCATTGTATTTTCCTTTCTGTCTTACTTTTCTCCAGTTCCTTTTCCTTGTGGAGGGGGAGGGGGAAGCAACCCTAAAAAACACTGTCGAATTAATGTCTAACACAGCTGACAACAACGATCCCCCCCCCTCTTCATGCCACCGGGTAGATGTGTTTAAGATAAGGCAATACCAATAGAAAGAATGATAAAGTCTACCCGTACAAAACATATCAATTTTATTGACAACTTATTAGCACAACCAAAAGTAAGCAATTAATAGATAATGCCAGTTCAGATTGTCCAGGAATGTTCCAAGTGAAGAAGAAGTTGTTTAGTGTGTAAGAAGAAGGTGACTAATTATGTTTGTTTCGGCTGGTGCCGTGTTAGTTTGTGTGTGTAAATTGGGTAAATGTATGTGCATATTAACTTGCCTTTGTTTTGTTAGTGAGAAAGTGTGTGAGCATAACGAGTTCGGTGAGCGGTGTGTATATGTTGTGTGTGCAGTAGTTTGTGAATGTCTCTTGTCATGTGTGCTATTGACCCACAGCCCAGTGGCGGAAGCTCACGTGCGTCTGGTCTTAAAGAAATACCGGAAAAGAGGAAGAAAGTTAGGATTTTTATATTATGCGCAAAATTAGGAGTTGAATATTCTATGCCTGTGATTGGGTGAAACAAATTGCTAATTCGAGCTTTTGTCCAATCGAAAGTCAATACTTAAAAGCAACATTCGCTGCTGCTGCTTCCCAGAGATATATCCACACCGTAAGAGGCTCAATCTGTCTATTCGGCTCTGGTTACATCTGAAATAAAAAAATGTTTATCTGTCGGTTGTTATGCTCAACTTTTAAATAACATTTTTAAATTGCTTCTTTTTTTTTAACTATGCCGTTTTCTTTTTACCAAATTATTTTTTTTATTTTAAATAGAATTTTCGAAGTTAAATTTAATTATTACTATATTGGTCATTAAATTATTAACGGAACCAAATTGTTATAAAAATGTAACCCAATGTTTGTTAAGGTGTAAATGTTGTTTTAATCGCTATAAAATGATTGGAGGCAAAACTTTCAATCTTTTAATTAAATGAGGATTTGCTAAGAATTTTAAAGCCAGTTTAAGTACTTCCAGATTCCTTTAAAATTTCGAAAGGGTCACGAAGTAATTCATTCTTTTGTTTTCAACGATTATCAAAAGATTAAAATGGATGACTTATCTACGAAGAAACGAAAATGCATTCTGGTAGATTTGATTTTAAATAGCATTTTTGTTGATCTGTCACGCTTAAGCCTATATACATTAATAATAATAATAATAATAATAATAATAATAATAATAATAATAATAATAATAATAATAATAATAATAATAATACATGCTAAAATATAGTTTAGTTCTGGGATTGAGTTATGTTTGAAAACATTCTGTTTTAATTGTTCTAATTCGCCATAATTTATAACAAGCTGAACAAGTCAATCATCCCTGTCTTAGCGGTCTATGTATTTATCTTTTCTCCTTTAACTGTACGTTGATTCAATCACTTCAATATATCTTAATGACTATGAGTATTTAGAGAAAGAATCCCTTTCCATCTAATTTACATAATATGTTTGCATACACCGTAAACACGTATGTAAATTAGATAGCTAAGTAATAGGTTTATCATTTTAGTTAGGCAAAAAGTATTTCTTAACGGATATATCACTATTTATGAATTTTTCAACAAAATTGAAGTGGAAGAAATAGTGGTTATGACCCAACGGGTCACGGGCAGTCTATTAACATTTATTCTTTGTTTACTTTTTCCTCCCACCTACTCGTTTGGGTTAGGATTTTCTTCTCATTCGTTACATTTTCTTCTTAATATTTGTGTTTTCTTGGCTTCTTGAGACATCTTTCTTTTCCTCAAGAATTTTTCTATCTTTATTCCTTTTATTGAGAATCCGCAGTTCTAAAATTGGTAATGGATTTGGTAACTGAAGCTTAAGAATTTTCATGAAATGTCAAAGGAAGTATTCAAAAGTTGACCTTTGAGCTAGAGACGAATGTCTTCAGCATTGTTGTCTTCGGGCCGTCTTACGCTAACAACACTTTGAATGATAGCTATTATCTCGTAGAATAGTGGAATAGCTTACAATTTCAGAGAATGTCTAAACGGATCTTACGATAACAACACTTTGAATGATAGCTATTATCTCTTAGAATAGTGGAATAGCTTACAATTTCAGAGAATGTCTAAACGGATCTTACGATAACAACACTTTGAATGATAGCTATTATCTCGTAGAATAGTGGAATAGCTTACAATTTCAGAGAATGTCTAAACGGATCTTACGATAACAACACTTTGAATGATAGCTATTATCTCGTAGAATAGTGGAATAGCTTACAATTTCAGAGAATGTCTAAACGGATCTTACGATAACAACACTTTGAATGATAGCTATTATCTCGTAGAATAGTGGAATAGCTTACAATTTCAGAGAATGTCTAAACGGATCTTACGATAACAACACTTTGAATGATAGCTATTATCTCGTAGAATAGTGGAATAGCTTACAATTTCAGAGAATGTCTAAACGGATCTTACGATAACAACACTTTGAATGATAGCTATTATCTCGTAGAATAGTGGAATAGCTTACAATTTCAGAGAATGTCTAAACGGATCTTACGATAACAACACTTTGAATGATAGCTATTATCTCGTAGAATAGTGGAATAGCTTACAATTTCAGAGAATGTCTAAACGGATCTTACGATAACAACACTTTGAATGATAGCTATTATCTCGTAGAATAGTGGAATAGCTTACAATTTCAGAGAATGTCTAAACGGATTTAAGCAGTTTTGATACTACCCACAGCCCTACATTATTTTCTTTTTGTAAACACATCAATTTGATTACTTTTGTAATTAAATTAATATAAGCAAAAAAGATAAATCACTCAAAGTTGTTAGCAGAAACTGCAAAGCAATCACCACATGTACAGGGTGACAAAAATGCCACCCATGGAATCGCGTTCAATGATATAGGGGGGCACTTTGGTGATCGTCTCATCAGTAGGAGGCGTGATCCTGAATGGGCTTCACACTCACTAGACATTAATCCCCTAGATTTTATCTGTGATGTTATCGCAAAGATAATGTCTACCAATACAACCGCCAGACTATTCCTGAACCGAAGACGAATTAGTTTAGGAGTGAATCCTGTACATACTAAGATATAAACATACCTAACTTTATTTTTGGTCTTATATTGTCATCATTACAATATAAGACCAACAATCAATTTTATCTAAAATTTGGCGAAAACCAAGTGAAATGGGTGAGTTTTTTTTTAAAGGTCCCTATTCTATAGGTATATTTACGGACTTTCATTTTCTTCTTCAAAAAATCGACACCCAGAAGCAAAACATGTGAAACTTAAATTAAACTGATTTTCGCATTTCTTTAGTTTAGCTGTGAATCACAATTTATTTGCTTTCCTTTTTTGAAGACAGCGGCAGACAATCAACCAGAATAACAGAAGTAGGAGTTTTTATACAAAATCTTCTTTTCTTCTTCTTTTCAATACATTTTTCCCCTGTACATATTTGCTTAATAGGAAAATAACCCCATCCATCACAGGCTACTAAACTCACCAATTTATTACGCTTATTCACTCGAGCGTGTTATAGTAAATTTTCATTATTTTTCACCAACAAACACTAAATATTACATTTGGCCCACCATCTACGACTCTCCGCCAAACCAACTCCATATAGGTGGTAGCAAAAACTTTTCTTCCTAACAATTCTGTACTGTCACTTCACTCATCGACACCGGGAACTAATAAACACAGTTTAATTTTCACAAAAGACTCCATTCTTATTTATTATTTGCCTGGTATTAATTTACTACATAATATAAAGCAATACGCAAAGACTTAATGACCGCTCCCATTCACTCCGATGATTTTCCGCGAATATCAGATTACGTTATTTCTATTTCTACCTATGACTTCTATATTTATATTCATTCCGGAATTAATTTAATGGTAGCTCGGGATTATCATAATCCATGGTTTAGCCTTCTCATCGACGAAGGCAATTCTGAGATGAAGCATTATCAAGGTTGTCAATGCTTTTACATGCACACATTTGTTTGTGAACGACTGGGTGATATCAGGATGATGTTGGTGTTACTCATGAACATTTTAAAATTTTCGCGATCGACGCTGTTACGGATGAGAGAACATCCGTAAAAGCGATTTTGAGGGTTGAAAAATCTGTTGCAAAGCGGACCATTATTTGTATTTCCTTCACTCGCACATGGTGCATCTATTAACATACCGGTGATTTTTCGGATTGCATCGATACATTCTTTTTTCGCATTGTTGAGGATCCACATAATATCCAAAGTTATTCATTCCATCCTCCCTCCAGTCCTTATGTCCACAGAACAACCGATAGAGTATCTTTTGAGTCCAATGAACGCAATTTGAAGTGAAGAACAGATTGATGGACGAGAAACTAAGAACTTGCAATTTAGAACAGCCGCCGAACCTGAGATTTGTCAATAGAAAAAGACTTAAAACTGTCACGACCAAAGTGAATGATGTCTTTCCTTTTTTATTGGTAGATAATCTTGAACATTGTAACACACTTATTGAAGCTGCTGCCAATACTGTGTCAAATCTACTCGTAGATGAAAAACAGAATAAGTAAAGAAAGAGCCCTTGTTAAGAAAACATTTAAATAGTCAGATAAAACAACTTAGAAAGGTTTTAAGTAAAAGTGCAAGCTGTCGAAAATGGCAAACTTAAAAGTCAAAGCGGTTGTGAAAGACTAATCCGTAAGTTTTACTTATACCGAAAAGGTTTCAAGTGTGTAATGGAAGAACTGAAACAGCTTGTCGTAGCTAAGATTGCCAAAGTTAAACATTACAGCGACAGAATTGAGCAGTATCAACAAAACAGATTCTTATTGGAAAAGGACTTATGTGCATTAAATATTGCTTCATTAGAATAGTTATTGTTGATTTCTTTTTCAATAGATTTGGGGATCTGTTTAATTGTGGTTTCTGGATGGTTAGAGAGTGGATGGACATACATTGAGTTGTCATTATCTTTAGTATAGGGTTCGAACATTTCATTATTTACGTTAACTGTTACATCTAAGAAGTTAACTAGTTTGATATTTGTATGTTATTTCCACCTTAAGTCATAATCTTTTCATTTCTCTAAGGAGAATCTTTTTCATTCTTTCACATTTTTGCCCATTTGAGTTTTTTGCCACTAGTAATCCGTCATCTCTATATAATCCTATGTCTTCTGTGTTAATGTCTTTTGTAAGGTTGTATAGTATGTAGAGTCGAACTTAGTCTGTTACTTCTGGTGAATCTAGAGAGCCCATGGAGACATCAAAAGATCCCGATTGGTTTCTTTTAATCCATTGTTCTCGTTTACTAATTAGTACCGTATTTCTGCACTTCTTGATAATATTGATTTCCTCTTCGGAGATATCAAAGAGTGGCAAACTCAATAACATTCTCGAAAAGTTATTTAGAAATGGGGGGGGGGGGGGGGGAATAATTGATGATGTCGAATTGGGTGAATGAGCAGTTTGTTTTGTTTTCGATTTCGCAGAACAAATTTATAGTTTCAGTTGTGTTTACCCACTGATTTATTTTTATTTAACCATTTACTCTTTCTAGTATATTTTTACTAATTTTTCCGATTTCCCGTCTCGAGGGTTTATAAGTCTAGTGGCTGGTTTTGTTTGGAAGTCAGGCTCATGATCTTTGAGAAGAATATATGCTTCTTTTTCTCTTAGTTTACATACATTATCGCTAATTTTAAGTTTATCAGTAATGGCTTTACTGTCCATGTTTATATTTTAAACTAAGTCTACGTTAGATTTTCTGTGGTTTTGTTAGGCCAACCTAACAAAACAGAATAGTTATTTCCCTTGGGCGAAAAGAAAGAGTTATCGCCCTTGGATAAAGAGAGTTGTCTGCAATGACAGTTGAAAAGTAAACAACGACCTCTCGATCAAGCATTTCGCGTTCAGCGGTTTTCTACATTTCATTTAATCGGTGTTTTCTGTTAAATACATTTATTCAAGGTTCTACTTCGTCCATCCTTCATTTTTGAGTTGTTATTAAACCAATAACAACGTATAAACATCAGACGTAGCATTGGCGACGGAAATAGTTTTTTGAACGCAAATTTAAAAATGTCAAAGATGTATTGCAGCATACAGAACTTAATGCAATGACAATTACGTTTGATGGAATTATTTTAAGAGAGATTCTCAGCACCGGCATCATCGCTTCCGGAAACAAAGCTTACGACATCGGCAGAATCGGTTCCACAATCAATCACAGAATTTCATTACGACCTAATGGCTAAATCGACGTTATGTACGTGGTTTTTCTGTGTGGACCAAGGAACAAGCTGACGACTGGAAAGTCAAACTTTTGCTATGGAAGCTTGTGTTGTATATTTGAATGAGACGACGACAAACGTACAACTTACCTCGTGTGGGGAGCCGGGCACAACGAAAGAAAAGAAAGAGAAGGAGCAATACGTTTTTATGGGAAGGAAGTACTTCCGGCGGAAACGGAAGTGCTTCCGGCAGAGACGGATTGTGGGAAGGAGGCGGCACTATAAGAGCAATCAATGTTTGGGTAAGAGTGGCGGGGCAGTTGCCTGAGAAACACGTAGTGTCGTCGTCTAAAGTGATAGAAAGAAGAAGAGAGAGAACGAAAGGGAAGAAGAAGAAGGAGAGAAAGAGGAATTTATCTTTATTTCGGGTTGCTACCTACTGCCCGAAACTTAAGAACAGCTTCGGACGTCAGAACACGATCGGTATGCAAATTACATACTACCTAAACACCCACGTGACTACAACTTCGACGACACGGTGGAGACTCCGAAGCAAATTTTCGGTGAGCAGATTTCGTTATTTAATATGCGTTTCAATTGTCTCAGCATAGCGAAGTCTGATTCAACCGATTTCTCCACTTATGCAGGCATTGTGAACAGAGAATATGAACCTTTTAAAATATCTTCCATCACGGACGCTTAATTCAAATGTTTAATTTTTGTGTGTGGTTTAAGATCGGCGGGGGAGGCAGACATTCGCACACGGATTCTGTCAAAAATAGAGCAAAATCCAGAAATTACATTGCAACAAGTCGCCGTGGAATGCCAGTGTCTCGTGAATCTAAAGCATGATTTAACTATGGTGCAACAAGCAACATCAATCATTCACAATAAACAGAATCCAAAAACAACGTCGGCCCATCTTACCGACTTCAACATCTGTCAAGCCCCCAACCACTTGCTGGAACTGTGGCAGCTGGCATTTTGTACGAAACTGTACATTCAAGACACACCGCTGTCGCAGCTGCAATCGACTGGGACATAAAAAGGGATTTTGCACTTCTTAAGGACAAAAACCAACCCATAATAGACAAACCTCACATAATAGGCACCAACAACATTACAAAACAAACACAAACAGTCTGTAACAACTTTCCTTCCAAACTAAAAATCAAACCGAAATATGTTGCAGTACAATTGAATGGCCATCCCGTTCAGTTGCAAGTGGATACTGCCTCTGAAATTACACTTATATCACAAACACTATGGGAAACCATAGGCCAGCCTTCATTGACACCAACAAGTCAGGTAGCACAAAGTGCTTCTGGAGACTGTGTTCACATCACGGGTCAATTACCCGCTACCATTAAAATGAAGGACAAAACAGTGTTGGGTACTGTATACATAGCAAACTCATGCCATAATTTGCTGAGACTTGACTTGATAGAGTTACTAGGTCTACTCGACATTTCACTCAACCGGATATGTGAGGTGGCATCCAGATCGTCACCTCAGAGCAGCATTATCGACCAGACCAAAAACATCATGAAACAATTTTCTCTAGTCTTCACAAACAACTTGGGACGCTGCACTCAGGCAGAGGCCAACCGTCTTTTAAACCATTTTCTAAGCCTGTTTTCTGACCCAAACGCCCAGTGCCATATGCTGCATTGCCACTTGTGGACCAGGAACTAAAACGACTTGAGGAAATGAAAGTCATCATACCGGTGACATATTCATAGTGGGCAGCACCCATTGTAGTAGTAAAGAAAGCCGATGGTTCAATTCGGTTGTGTGCTGATTTTTCAACTGGTCTCAACGATACACTCAGGGATCACCAATACCCATTGCTAATCCCAGATGATCTCTTCACCATACTTAATGGTGGCACCTTCTTTGCAAAATTGGACCTCACAGAGGCTTATCTGCAAGTCAAAGTGACAGAAACCTCCAGGGAGCTGCTTACTATTAACACACACTGTGGATTATTCCAATTCACTCGTTTACCTTTTGGGGTAAAAACAGCTCCTGCAATATTTCAGCAGATCATGGACACAATTCTCATTGGCGTGACAGTTGCAGGAGTTGACAAAACAGAATAGAAAGGTCATAACCCGCATCCAAGACTTTGGTTTCCAGCTCTGGCCTGAAAAGTGCCATTTTTATTTACCCTCCATAAAATACTTGGGATTTATTTTTGATCGTCAAGGTCGTCATTCAGATCCTGCTAATGTAGCAGCCAATGTAGCAGCCATTCAACACATGCCATCCCTATCGGACGTTAACAGTCTACGCGCATTTATGGGACTGGTAAGCTACTACGGTAGATTCTTGCAATCATTCCATCAAATGAAATCACCACTCAACAAACTGTTGACAAAAGATGCAAAATGGTCGTGGCCCGTGGACTGTCAGAAATCATTTGACAAAATCAAAGCACTCATTAACTCTGTTATATCAACATATTTTGCCCCATAAAGTATAAAAGGAAGAATAGGGGACTTGTTGGCACATGTTCCCCTATGCACAAAAAGCAGAGTGCAATTCGCCAAAAGCGAACACATACTAAAAATGGGACAGGAAGTTGTCTAGACATTCAAGGCCGAGAATAGCAAAATCAGGCAACTCAGTTTGTTGTATCAACCAATCAAATTGAACGAAAGGCTGTTGCCATGCAAAAGACCCCCCCCCCCCCCCCCGAGAGAAATAGCGGGAAAAGACAAAAAGGGAACAACATGAGGAAAGAGTTTTGGGCAGCGGACGAGAGTGGACGTCTGAAGATTGGCAGCTCACACCGCTGTCATATCGAAACAATTTATCCCCGCACATAGAAAAAGAAAGTGGAACTCGAAATTTAACAGCTAAGAAAATACAGCGACGATTCTTACCACTGTCTATCGGACACCAAAAGGAAAACCCTGGTCCGACAAAGTTGACTACGGCTGACAAGTTAACATTTACCTCTCTGGATTCGGGATTACGTATATCTCAGGACGCTAAAAACTGCTCCCTGAAAGACGGACCTCTATTATAATATCCTTCACTCAGCCGTCAAGTCGTAAAGGTATGTGCATAAGACATAGTAAAAAAAAAGAATTCCATATTAATTCGTCCTAAATTGAACTTTCATATTTTCTTTCTGTCTTGATCCCATACAACCGTCCATCCACGGTGTTAACACATATTACGAATATATATACATTTTATTTCATTTTATTTAAACGGTCTCAAGTATGACCACGTGACTTTCCAAATTTTAAATTTCTCTTTTTCTTCCCTTTCTCTCTTTTTCACCCCCATTTCATTATTCCCAAATGGATAGGATCAAATTCTAATTCTGCCTGATGAAATCTCAGCTTTTAACAGCTATATATATATATATATATATATATATATATATATATATATATATATATATATATATATATATACAATAATATTTTTATGAATAAATATTAATTATTTAAATACCTACAGACATCGATGTTTCATGCTAACGCAATCTTCAGTGTAGGAACTAATTCCCAACGGTCGGTAGGCGCGAACCCCGATCACAAATCGCCACTGATTCGTAGTCGGGGATCTTACCCATCGGCCATAGCCAATTAGTTAGTAAATATAGAGGAACTTTTAAAATGTAAATAGCGAAATCGGCGGCTATGTACCAGGCAGTATAGAGTTATCTACGAAACGGCGTTCGGATCGTGCATATAGCTATTTGTACTGCTTGTTATTAAAGCTACTCGAGAGTGCCCAGCCTTTGTGGGAGGGGGCTGATAAACATATAAACATGATATATATATATATATATATATATATATATATATATATATATATATATATATATGAAAATTATAACTAAAAGGTAATCTTTTAGAGAGTTGGACCTATTGTGAAATAAGGAAAGCTCAATATACTGGATAGAGCAAAAACATTGACTTACCATATATATATATATATATATATATATATATATATATATATATATATATAGAGAGAGAGAGAGAGAGAGATATGATTTATTGGGGTTTAGAATAAATCACTATAATTTAAATTATCTATGGAAAAATTGACCCAATGTTCATATTTGAATGTTTTCCTAAAAGAAATTAAGTTTTAATGTAGCGGTTCCACTGTAATTAGTATTTTAGCCGCTTCATCATTTATCATGATTTTTAAATTTGATATTCAATGTAATTTTCGTATATTATCGTTCCATAAAATCTACTTTATTTTTAGTGCGTCATCTTTCTATCTCATCATTAGTTTTTGAAACATATCTTTTATCAAAATTACTGATATGAAATCTTTCCATTTAATGATTAGTTTTCATACGAGTGCACACTCACTGTCAAAAATAACGGTAAAATAATCTTTCACCAGTGTTCGCACTAATATTCATATTCAGGGCTTTACGCGCTCCACTACTTTTGGAGCTGCTCCCGCTCCTACTCCAACGCCCAAAATTGGAGCTGGCTCCTCTCACGCTCCCCATTTTCAAAAAGGAGCTGCTCCTGCTCCAACTCCTATAAAAAAGGAGCGGCTCTTTTTCAGCGCTCCATCATAAAAATGTACCTTCTTTCCTAAACGTTCTATTCTGCCAATGAGTGGTCGAAGGATAGGGGTGGGCGTCAAAGGATCTCGTCAATATGGGTTGAGATGTTACTTCAAGTGTAAGACCGTAAGATAATATTTAACAAAATCTCGCTAATATTTTGAGAGTTATAGGAGAACATGTCGGACGAAGTATAAGATTATACGTAAATTTTCGTTTCCTGAGGTATATAATAGAAATAGAAACATCCCTGAAGTATTTTAAAACAATTTTAATATTCATTACATTAACAACCGATTTTTTCAGGAAAGGAAAATTTGACCCGATATATTTAGATTTGTTTTAAGTAAATAAAGTTTTACTTTTAAACATTATTAGTGATTATTTTCTTTTTAAAGAAAACATTTCTCTGGGAGAGGAGAGACAGCCAGGGCAACATTAATCGTCGTACTGTTGTTTAATATTTGTTTGTTTTACGAACGTAACTACGTATTTACTCCTCCCCAGGAGTTAGGCACAAGGCCAGTTTTATCCTACTCCCACAAGTAAGATGTGACCACAGATTGGGTCGAGAAAGTGGGGTTAAAAGCCAGCGCTCGAGAGGTGAGCACTCTGGCCATTTAAAAATTGCCTGGGCAGCCCCGTCGGCATTCCCCGGTAGGGGCGCCTCAGACAGTAAGCAATAAACTTACTCCTCCCCAAAGAGGGGAGGCGAAGCCTGGGAGGGTGGACCTCCTAGAACTGCACAGGACAGACCCATAGACCGGCGTAAATCAAGCCCCGGAGGCCAAGATAATACCAGTCTATGGGGAACAGATACTACACTTTGATCTTAGCCAAAAGACCAAGTAAAGCACCTATATTTACTCCTCAAGGGAGTTAGGCACAAGGCCAGTTTTATCTTACTCCCACAGGTAAGATGTGACCCAGGATCGGGGTCGAGCAAGTGGGGTTAAAAGCCAGCGCTCGAGAGGTGAGCACTCTGGCCATTTAAAAATTGCCTGGGCAGCCCCGTCGGCATTCCCCGGTAGGGGCGCCTCAGACAGTAAGCAATAAACTTACTCCTCCCCAAAGAGGGGAGGCGAAGCCTGGGAGGGTGGACCTCCTAGAACTGCACAGGACAGACCCATAGACCGGCGTAAATCAAGCCCCGGAGGCCAAGATAATACCAGTCTATGGGGAACAGATACTACACTTTGATCTTAGCCAAAAGACCAAGTAAAGCACCTAACTATATTATATAATGTATATCATTATTTACAACAGAAAAACGCGCATGTACTTTCAAACAAATCGATTTATCCATTTTCTTTTCAATAGTACAATTTAGAGCGAAAAAAAAACCCAATGAAATTTATTTTTTAAAGATTGAATATAAAAAAATATTTCTCATAAGTTGGCCAAAAAATATCGATAAATTGTCAATAAACAATTCAGATATCCATTTAATGTCTTAAAATTTCATTTAAATATCTGGCCTAGACCTTGGGATTTGAAAAAATATCGGGTCAAATTTTCCTCCACCGAAAAATTAACTGGAGCAAGTTTTCCTAGGTCGGGCAAAAACATTTATTAAAATTAAAAAATTGAATAAAAAAGGTGAAAACGTCTATATTTGAAATCTCTAACAGAAACAAACTGTTTACAATTTTAATATTCGATAATAGATTTTTTAAGATAAAGAAAGATATCTATGCTATTTTCGGTTCTAAAATAACAACAAATTAGTCAGAAAGTCTAATTATTTGCTTTTTTAAATTAAAATGTAAAATATTTTCTTTAATTTAATTAAGTTTAAACATCGGTTTAATTGTAGAATAGGGACCGCTCTTTTCTTTCACTCATTTCGCTTGGTATTCGCACAAATTTTGGATAACACTGATTGTTGGTCTTAATTATATTTTTGGTCCTGAAATAAAATTCTCATTTACTTTTTAGAGTGTTGAGAATCTAACTTTAATTCCAGGTTTTAATCGCTGGCGGCCATGTTGGTTTTTATTGGGGTTTCCTTGGACTAAAGATATTTTTTCCTTGGACTAAAGATATTTTTTACTGCTTTAACATTTTATTACACACAAAAACAAACTTTGAACATTCTATTTACAAAAGCAAGTTTTAACGGAATTTAACAAATTTAAAATCAAACATGAAAAGGTTAAAATATACTAGTCGTGAATTTAAGAATAACAAAAAATGTCGCTGAAAAGACGACGGGTAAAAATGTGGCATAAAAGTTCAATTTGATACATGCTAAAAAATAAATTAGAATTTTTTGTCAGGACAAAATGTAGCATTTCACTCCAAAAATCGATTTTATCGAACATTTGGGTGAATACCGAGCGAAATGGGTGAGAAAATCCAACGGCCCCTATAGTATAATTGAACCTACATCTCAAAAGAAAACTTGGCTTATTTATTCAATCAGCAATATACATACAAAAGAAGTTCAAATCTATAAGAAAATAACTTCAAAGACATCTATAGACTCACTGGCTCATTTAAAGACATTTGGTGCCATATTGTCTGTCTTCTGCCTTAAGAAAACTGTCCCATCAAAAATTTAACACATAGATGTAAAAATCTGAGAACTTCAAATGTTCTCCTCCTTTCTCCCTGTCTCTTCCTATCTCTCCCTCTCTCCCTATCTCAAATTGTCTCCTGCCTTAAGAACACTGTTCTATCAAAAATGTAACACATAGATGTGAAAAAACCCGGAAAAATTCAGTTTCTGTTTCCATGTGTAACTCTCGTTTTGTCTCCCTCTCTCCCCCTTCCTCTCCCTCTTCCTCTCTCTCTCTCTCTCTCTCTCTGTTCCTCTCTCTATCTCTCTCTCATATACATTTACCAGGGATATAATTTTTAAAAATAATTCAGAGTAAACTCTGAGACTTTCTTTACCTTTCCTTTATATTGCTGAATAAAAAAAAACTAATGTTTAAAAAGAAAAAAAATTAAATGAATTAAATAGTATGGTAGACTGTACTCTGAAACCTTAATTGGGCAACTTACCTCCCCTATCTAGAGTGCTCATTTTCGGAGTGTTTATTCAACAGAAAGATAGCAGTGTACTTTTTAAAAGGGCCTTAATAATTATCTCAGGTCAGCTAGTAAACATTTTAAATTCTCTCTCTCTCGCCCCCCTCTCAACCTGCACTCAGATGGTGTCAAAATCGTTCGTACCCCTTACTCAAATGTATTTCAACTTTCTTTAATCTTTCCAAAGAAATAGAACGTTATTTCCGCTTAAGTTACTGACTGCAATAAAAACTTTAATGACGCCTTTGACTGTCTCATCGCTTGATAGCAAGTCGACGGGGTTGAGGGGGGGGGGGGGTAATGAATAAAAGAATTAAAAAAAAAGATTGTTAAAAGCATTACAATTAAATCGTCTTCCGCCTGAGCCCCCTCCCTCTCTCTACCAGAGATATAATTTTTAAAAAATAATTCAGAGTAAACTCTGAGACTTTCTTTACTTTTCCTTTATATTGCTGAATAAAAAAACTAATGTTTAAAAAAAAAATCAAATAATTTTGGAGCAAGGAGTGCGGAGCGATAAAACCCCCGCTCTTTAGTCCTAAATGGAGTTGCTCCCGCTCAACTCCCGCTGAATATAAAATGAGCCCTCCTCTCCTTCGCTCCAGCAAAAAGGAAAGAGAGGGAGAGAGAGAGAAAGAGAGAGAGAGGGAGAGAGAGAGAGAGAGAAAGAGAGAGAGAAAGAGAGGGAGAGAGAGAGAGAGGGATAGAGAGAGATCGGAGGGGGTGAATACCTTTCACTACATCAGTCGCTTCACAGACATTGTCCCGTTTGGGCAGCACGTGCATAAACACGTCTTCTATCATTCGAGTCTCGTCGGCTACGGACGAGTAAGAGGGGTCCCACCAGAAGTCACGTGACCCCCCCCCCCCTCAACTTCCACTGAAGGTGACCTCCAACCCCCAAAACCTGCTGAAAACGTGGCTTCGATTATTTAACACAGTTATCGCAACAGGAATTGGGAACAATTGTGTAAATGACCATCACAAAATCAACATTGCTTTTTTACACTAACACCATTAACCGATGTAGGAGTAGTTTGTAACGAGGCAGTATAGTCCTCGGATTCAGAGACATTTTCCTCAGACAAAGCAGACGCATTTATCTGCATGCCTGCCCTAGCATAGTGTTCAAAGTGTTCAAAGTGTTCAAAGTTGTTCAAGTGTTCTAGTAGTCTCATAAACCTGGATAAATGTTAACTCCCGGCTCTCTAGTCAACTTTGCTGAATCATGTTATGAAGGCGTCTCAAACAAATTTTTGGCGATATTGTTTGGTCGTAATGTTTACAAATTGATATTGTTTGGTCGTAATGTTTACAAATTGATATTGTTTGGTCGTAATGTTTACAAATTGTTCACAGCTTTTTACTCAACTTGTGTCGCTCCTGTAGAACTTCATCCATGTTTTCTATTATCATTTGTTGTCTTGTAGAAGATGGCATGTAAGGATTATATATTTTTTCTTCATAAAATACTGGTCCAAGGTATTAGGAGCAGATTCTTATGTAGTACCGTCCTAGATAAGTTCATAAATTGTCGTATGTGTGTACTTTACAAGGCAGTGCAATTTATTTGTAGTTTAGACTTCATCACTAACATTTTTGAATGTAATTTTCCAGTGCCAGTATTCTCTTTCAGCAAGCAAACAATTTGAAAAACTCTCTTGAACAACTTAAAAGAAGCGAAACCATACCAAAAATCTAAAAAATCAAACATAATCAATCAAACTTTATGAATAGTCAAATTCCACACTCTAAAAACATCTTCACGAAAAAGAAGTTTTGTAAAAACTGACTGATTCTGAAAAAAAAAAAAGACTGTTTGACCTGGGATGACCTTATAATAGTTGAAAAGTCGTTAAATGCTAACAAACAAAAAAAGCAGCATTGGTGGCGTTTGGATTTATGTTCAGTCTGTCTGGGCACAGGATACATTCCTCCTCCTCCTCCTCCTCCTCCTCCTCCTCCTCCTCCTCCTCCGTCTCCCTCCTCCCCCATCATCAGCATCATCATCATCATCATGTTTATTTGTTGAATCAGGCCACAATTAATCCTGTGAAGAGGGTAGGGTCTGATTGTCTAGTCTTGATCTAAGTTTTTCTCTCCATTCTTGTCTTTGGTGAGGCTTGATGGAATCCATACTAATGTCTTTCCTATCACGTTTCACACGTCCTCCCAAGACTATGTTCATATAAATAATGCAAAGTAATCGAAATGAATAAATGCGAAAATCAAACCCATTTCTCGCATTTTGGATTAAGCAGCCTTCGACTCCTCTAGGAACATGAGTAAAAGTTATTTTGTTCCGAAATTGTTATTAAATCATAAAATGAAATTATCTTATTTTGCTTTCTCAACAGGAGGGTCACCCCTTGTGGGTTAATACCAGCAAAATTAAGAAAAAAATAATGGAAATGCTTTGAAAAAGAGGTTATACGTCGAAAGTCTCAGCTTTTTTAAGTAAACGATTTTATCCATTTAAAAAATAATAACATTATTTGGTGCTCTAACTTCTTCTTTAAATAATTTTACGAAAATAATGTTAACACGGAGTTAAAAGCAAACCCATATAGATAGCATCAATGGAATGCAGATCAACATCCCCATTTATACAGCAAATAGAAACGATGAAGGGAGTAGATACTATTAAGCCTCTAATCAAAGTTTACCGAGTTGTAACTTTAATTCAGGATTTACATACGGTTAAAAGTAGAAAGAAGTCTATGCAATGTTACAAATAAGAGGTCGAACCTGAAATGAAAAAATAAAAAAATACATATAAGAGTTATTATGAGGGAGTAGCATATATAATCAAACAATAAGAAAATGTTAAGGTTTATTAAGTTCAAATATCATTGGTAGAGGAAGTGGCCATAAAAACTATAATAAGAAGCCAAAATAAAAAAAAAAACTATTTCTAATAGGTTAGAAGTAGTAGAAAAGAAAACTTGAAAGATTGATGGTATGAAGTCACGAATTCGACGGTAGAGCAAAGGTTGTGCTGGGGATAGACCAATGCCTTGGATAGGGGTGTTGCGATATTGCAAGATGGCTCTGGCAACACTGCCATAATTCAATGATCCCTGAGGACCTGTATTTCCATGAATTATCCTCTTTGCTGTTTTTACAGCAAGCTCTGCTCGACCATTAGATTGAGGATATGCCACTGAGAACTGTCTGTGCTTCACACACCATGTCTTAAGGAACTGCTGAAACATGTTGGAATTAAAAGGTGGGCCACCATTGCTACTAAGTTCTTCCGGGGTGCCACATGTGTGGAATAGTTTCTGACATAAAAAAGGTCCATCACTATCTGCTGAAAAGGCCAATCTGGAGCTTGGGTTAATACAGGTGGTTTAGGTGGCTGACTTGGGGCAATGCTTGTGCATATAAGGCAATTAGTTCTATAGTTGCACATTGATGCATTCATACCGGGCCAATACACCGATTTATTGGCACGGGCTTTCATGCCAACCACGCCCTGGTGGGCTGAGTGTAGATAACGTAGTACTTTTCCTCTGAGAGATTTGAGTACCACGATTCTCCCATCCATCAGTGCTAAGCCCCTGTCGGTACTTACTTGATGGCGTACATCTCTGAAGTTACGGATTTCTGCTTCAGTAAGTGAACGTTTGAATGAAAAACCTAGTTGTATTGTGTTGATCAGAGTCGTGTAACACGGATCATTTTGGTCTGATGCACGTACGTGATCAGCTGACAGGATTGTATCATTCCCTTAAAATCGTTCATGACTTGCTGGGTTGCTACTTCCCCAATGGCATCTATTCTATCCGAGAGATAGATGTTTTCAGATGAAGGGTGTGTGGAAGATAGAGATGTAAGGGCACTCATTGTGGGGACTGGGTTGCGAGAGACGGCATCGGAACCCTGATGCAACATTCCTGGGCAGTGTTGGATCGTAAAAAAATACCTGAGTGATTTCTCTTTAAGCTTAAAAAGGTGTGGGTTATGTATTTTGGTCAGGGCCCTGTTGCCAAATACTCCTATTAAGGGCTGGTGGTCTGTTACTACCATTACGTTAGGGCAGCCCATAATGAATATACGCCATTTGTCTAATGTCCAGGCGATTGCTGCTGCTTTGCCTTCAATAGGTGCATATCGGTGCTCTGCATCTGTGCAAAATCTGCTGCCTGCAAATACGATGTGCCAGCCCTCAGGACAACATACCGGTGCTTATTCAGTGGAACATATAGAGTGTTTTTGTAATAACAGGAAACCCATACCTTCTTTACTCCAGTCTGGAGCAAGGCAGGTTGCTCTGTTAATATCAAAGGTCGTTACACCCTTTTTTACCAAATTCACAATGATTTGCCTGTATGCGACAAATGCATTCTCGAGATCCTGATTCCAAATGAAGCATGAATTTTGTTTGACAAGGTCTCAAAAGGGAGACATTATGGTGCTTAGGGAATTTGCCCATGCTACTTGGTTAACTAATCCAAACCAAGACCTTGCATCAGTTATATTCTTTGGGATAGGAAAGTTGGCAATTGCATTGAGTAAATTCTCGGAAGGGGCTACTCCTGATGATATTATTTGAAGGCCTCCAAACTGAACCACATCTTTGCAAAATTGGAATTTATTTTTGTTAAGGACAATTCCGTTTTTTGCACAAAGCGATAGGTAGTCAAATGTATGATAGAAAGCATCTTCTATACTGTTGTCAAAAAGTAGCGCATCATCAACAACTTTTACTTTGCGAGGAATGTTCTTAATGATCTCATCATATCTACGTGTGTATGCATCACCAGAGGCTAAGTATCCCTGAGGCATGCGGAGATACATGAAACGACCCCACTCCGTGATGAAAGTTGTAAGTGGCTGAGATTCCTCATCTAGAGAGATTGAATGATAACCATCCATTGCATCTAAGACGGTTTATTTTTGTTGGATGGCACCTGTAATGCTAATTGGAATGGCGAGCTAGTGTGATGTGTTTTTCGTTTGTACTGCGAGTTTAAATGCTGATAGTCCACTGTTTTTCTTGGTTTTCTATCTTTTTTGCAGTGATTACCATAGTGGTGTACCGATCGGTAGGGGTACCAACGGGCACTGGGGTAAGAATGCCTGTTTTAATATCATCCCAAAGTGCAAGTCGTACTTGCTCCTTGAAATGATAAGGCACAGGAATTGGGTTGTGTCTGGCTTTTTGGTTACTTGAGGCTTTACTTATCTTGCTGCTGAACTGGTCGTTCAGTTGAGCCCTAAGTATCAAATTCTATATGGCGCTACAAACAGGATGTATGGATCCTAAAGATTGGGAGCAGTACCTCCTCAAAGCAGGGATCTCTGCTAGCTCAGCTCGGACTTATGCTGCAACATTTGCAAGTGAAAAGCTGACAAAGAAGAACTTGCAAATGATGGATTGGATCATGTTGAAAGAGCTGGAGATCGCGACAATAGGAGAAGCCCTCTCAATCCTTAAAGAAGCTAAGGAACTCTCTGCTGAGGTAACTTATGCTAAGGCACCAGCAGTTAAACTGCCCCAGCTCCATCTTGAAATGACCCCCAACAATTCAGAAAATTCAGAATTGATTGGGAAGTATTCACCAAAATGACAGGTATGCCGACATCTCAGGCCAACATACAGCTATACAATTCTGCTGCTAAGCCGTCCAGATAGCCATAGTCAACACCCACCCTAAATTCTTCACCGCTGACCCAGACAAGCTACTAGGAATGATAAAGACATTGGTCACTCAAAGGTCGTATCCCATCGTTCATCGCCTTACTTTTGCCTCCATGTCACAGGGTGAGACTGAGACAATACAGAACTACCTTGTCCGCCTCCGGGCCACAGCCCTGGACTGCAACTTTTTATGTCCCCTTTGTGAGCATGACCTGTCTGATATGTACATCAAAGACCAGCTCATCAGGGGAATAGTGAACGATACTCTCCAAGCAGACCTGCTGGCCAAAGCTGGAACACTTAAAACTCTTTAACAAAATGTTCGCCATTCTGAGGCATTCGAATCGGCGTTGAAAGACCAAACTTCAATGACTGACACCTCTGACATGGCTATTGCACGGGTATCTACGTACCGCAAGCAGAAAACCAGTGCTCAAGCTAATAAAGGTCATGTTAGTATCAGCAACTCCGCCAAACGTGATAACTTTCAAGCTTGCATGGGTTGTGGTAGCCATTATCATGGTATCCCAGGAACAAGCCCCCGCCTGTTAAAATGTCCAGGGTGGGGTCAAACATGCAGCACTTGTGCAAGCTTAACCACTTTTCAAGATTGTGCTGAGCAAAGAAACTCTGTATTGGGATTGACGAAGCTCCCATGGATTCTCTTATCGCTCACATGGCATTTAACCAGACAAGGGATACATATACGACCACAAGCGAAAATCAAATAGCAGAAATAGATGCGTATGTTATCCCATTTTCACCAAATCCAGATCCCAGACAAGCGAAGAACATCCCTGGTGACTACCGAACAAAGCTGAAGAATTTCCCTGATAGTGGGGCCACTATATGTCTAGGGGGATCAAAGCATCTGTTTAACATGGGGCTCACAATGAATAACTTAGTACCATCAAGAAAAATCGTTCGGACTGTGGGAGATTTCACACTTGTGTGTCAGGGATAGTTACCTGTGAAATTCGAAGTTTGTGGAAGAACAACCAAGCAAGCCCTTTACATATGTGATGGGATCCAGCGACTTTATTTCAGCAAGGCAGCATGCATTAATGTAGGAATGCTGCCTGAAGATTTCCCAAACCCTGTGGCAACATTTTCAACCCAGGCAAATATCGCAATACAACACATCGAGTACGTGAATCAATTGCCCCAAAAGCCTTCCCTTTTCCCCGACAGAAGAAAACATTAGTAGACTTAGGATTGGCTCCTCGAGCATTTTGCCAAGACAACATTAAAAAACGATCGGGTGTTCCCATCTATGTCCGGCCCGTCACCCATATTCACCTTAAAGAGGAAGCGGTTCCAAAAGCCAGCCACAACATGGTACAAGCATACAAGCATATTGTCAACCTACCCACAGAACTATCTAAGATAGTGATGCAAAATATAGAACTTGTAATTGAGACGATTAGTCTATCAAGATTCAATCAGAATGCCTGGACTTTGGATTGAACTTCCAGTACTTTGTAGTAAATGCATCAATTCACGGTGAATTTGAACATGTGCTCGGCTACTGTATCCTCTTTTGTGTAAATTTCTACCACCCTTTCACTACATAGAAACTGAAACATACTTGTTTTATTTTTTGCTAAATGAATTGAATTGAAAAAATAATTTATCGGCTCTGGGAAAAGGGGCGTCACTCTATTTTACTCAAAACTTATCAAGGGAGATACAATGATTTTGTTATTTTATTAAAATATTGATTAAAATTAGCCTTAATAAATATTTTAATCAAATTTCGATAATAATAAAATTACCAAATTAAAAAAATCAAAATTTAATTTTTCTGTCCCCAGTTAGAGTACGAGAAATCCTTTGCAACTGATGCAATTTTTATTCTTTTGTCTCAATCCAGAGATCTCCTTTGTGGGTAGCTGGATCTTCTCTGCACTAAGTATACTGACATTGTGTCCAAGTTTACCAAGGTGGGAGGCATGTAAATAATGACACCCTATAAAAATGCCCCCCAAAATGTTATTTTATTTCAAATAAGGTGATTTGAAATGTTGTAGATTTTTTAGCTCTTCAGTTAATAAATTTATTTCCTTACTGTTAAAGGGCAGTTGGGCCTCGCCCCATCCTGTTCAGTCTCTCATTAACTTCGGCTGATTGAGGACGTTAGGATGGGGTAATACCAGTCAGGGATTCGTTCTCGACAATCAGTCCAGCAGGAACTGGGCCATTTCGGTAGCCTTTTATCTGCCGGGCTGAGGTATACTGTCCTGGGTTGTCCTAAGAGGTGCACCCTCCCAGGCCTTACCTCCCCTCTTTGGGAAGGGGTAAGTTTATCACTTACTGCCTGAGGCGCCTTGACTGGAGAATGCCGACGGGGCTGCCCAGGCTATTTTTGCTAGGCCAGAGTGCTCCTTCTTTAGGGGTGCTGGCTTGACTCTTCCCCCACTTTCCGACCTTGTGTCACATATTCCTGCAACGGGAGGGAATTAAATACCCTGTTAAAGGACATTATTGGAAAATGTCTTCGATTAACAATAATAATTTCATGTAGGATGCTCGCCAATAATCGAGTGGAAAATATTACGATGGGCCAGTACATGCAGATATTTAGACCCATCTAGATTATGCTTGAATGAGAAGCTAGAAATTTAATTTAATTTCACTTTAGGATAAATAAAATAAAACAATAAGAAAAATTAATTAATAAATATACAAAACTAAGCTAAATAATTCTAAAATAGCGACGGGTACTAAAATAAATAGAAAAAATTATTTTAGTCCTTTCCCACATGTTAGAATAAGGTCACCTATTTAATTTGACCCACTTAAAAATTGGGTGCACCAAAACGATCCTCAAACAAAAAAGTGGTGTCAAGCAAAGTGAAGTCAGGCCTTTGTTTGAAAGGAGTTCAGCCATTGGCCAATGAAAATAATAGCCGGAAAGGGAGTAATAATAACAACGAATCCGATTGGTTAGTTAGTGTAGTGTCGTGCCTTCGTGCATTTGGAAACAGCAACAATGTTTACATCCGAGATACAAGTTGTATCCTTATTACCTCCCTTACATTAGTCATTCTATAATTATCTGTAATTATCTCCCTTGTATATTTCTCATGCTATATAAATAAATGCTTATGTGGATCGACCTCTTACGAAGGAATCAATCGGAGCGCACGCATCAATCTGTTTGTCTCTCTTATTTATTTATGTGTTCCCACTTGAATTGTTATGTATGTGAAGCCGTTACCCCGCGAGTCGGACACTAATGGAAACACAATAACAACGGACAAAGCAGCAACGCTACAAATTGCGACGAGGATGAGATTCGAACTCACGCGGGGAAACCCCAATTGACTAGTTTAAGCAAACACTACTTAGATATAATAGCAATTGCAAATTAAAATTCCATTTAGCCTGATGATTTCCTATGGGAAAGAAACATTGACACCTCTGTGTAGCTTATTTGTCATAGATATATTTTCATACTACTAGATAGATAGATAGATAGATAGATAGATAGATAGATAGATAGATAGATAAATAGATAGATAGATAGATAGATAGATAAATAGATAGATAGATAGATAGATAAATAGATAGATAAATAGATAGATAGATAAATAAATAGATAGATAAATAGATAGATAAAAAGATAGATAAATAGATAGATAAAAAGATAGATAGATAGATAGATAAATAGATAGATAAATAGATAGATAGATAAATAAATAGATAGATAAATAGATAGATAAAAAGATAGATAGATAGATAGATAAAAAGATAGATAGATGAATAGATAGATAAAAAGATAAATAAATAGATAGATAGATAGATAAAAAGATAGCTATATAGATAAATAGATAGATAGATAAATAGATAGATAGATAGATAGATAGATAAATAGATAGATAAATAGATAGATAGATAGATAGATAGATAAAAAGATAGATAGATAGATAGATAGATAGATAGATAGATAGATAGATAAATAGATAGATAGATAGATAGATAAATGACTCCTTCACTGTAACATATTTTGATTTTGAGATTTTTAAACTGTCAATTAGAAAGTATGTCTGTTCAAGGCAGGATGTCAAGTTGTATTTGGAATCTCGATTGTAAAAAATAATTTGGTTTTAAACAAATCGTATTATTTATTTTCACAGAATGAAAACAGGAAAAAAGGTGCTCAGAGCCAAAGCTTTACATAATTTCCAAAGCTAATACACAAAAAAGTGACATATTTAATTAGTGAAAGGCAACAGTAATCATTTTTAGTAAGATTTTTTGATAAAGAAGATTTTAAAAAATTATTTAAATTCGAAAACGTAATTTTGTTATGTTTTTTTTTATTAGTTGTTTATTAGAAAGTCTGCATAGTGATTCATATTAGGTGATCTAACACGGTGTAATCCTAATTATATTTCTTCATTATTTCTTTAAGGTGTAATTGGTTGCAGAAAGAGGACTTGGTACTGTGAAAGGTTTAGCTCCTCTGACTCTCTCTCTCTCTCTCTCTCTCTCTCTCTCTCTCTCTCTCTCTCTCTCTCTCTCTCTGTAATAGTAGTAACCAAAACAAAAACTGTTGATTGGATGAAATATAAAATTCGATAAATTCAAATTAAAATAATTTTTTTTTATTTTAGAACACGGAGCATATTTGTTCTATCTGACTGCTTAAACAGACTTTCTTCGGTACTTTTTGTTAATTAAATCTATTCACATAAAAAGTAGGGGAAGTCTCTGCTTTCCTTTATATATAAAATATATAAGATATAAAAGATATATATATATATATATATATATATATATATATATATGTGTGTGTATCTCTGTCTATATATATATTTGTATGTATATATATATATATATATATATATATATGTGTGTGTATATATATATGTGTGTGTGCATGTGTGTGTTTGATGCATAGCACTGTTTATCAGGTAAAATCAGATAAGCTATACCTAACCTGTTTACAAATATTACACTGTGTCCAACATTTTGATAATATGCTCATCCGAAGCCTCAGTTGTATAAATGTCTGTGTGAACTGTAAGGAAGATATTATTGGAAAGAAAGTATTAACTTTTCTTTTTCTTTTTGATTTCTTTTTCCTGAGGCACAAAGTGGACATCTTTTTCTTCGGGCAAATATTCCTTTGCAAATGGCTCCAAACGATGTGCTGAGTTTGGCTAAAGCAGAAAACAGTAAGTAATCCATTGTTACAGTAAAAGCTCCATCATGTAAATATGCAATTGAATACTAGCAAAAAGTAAATCAAAAGTAAAATGCTCGATCATAGTCGAGGGCAACCCGAAGGCTCCCTTTTCATTAGCTAGTATACTGAGGTGTAGAGGAGGATGCCACTCCCTTCCCAGGATTACTCCACTCATCCTTGATTCTTCACCTTTTAATGCTGAGTGTTTAACAAGGGGCCATCAAATACCATTTTTTTTTCAGTCTTTGGTATGACTCGACCAAAGATTGAACCCCGGTCCATTAGCGAACACCCTAACCATTATGCTAAATGGGTCGGTAAAAAAATAAATAAGATGAAATAATTAACAAAATGCACAATATTTAGCTATTTTTTTATCCTCAATCCTCATGAAGTTCTTCACCATTCAACGAACTATCATTTCATCCCATTAACCCTTATCCTTGAGTGGCTTTCGGTCTTGACAAGTGGTAACCCTTCAGTAAAAAAATGCATATATATTAATGACCATTTTTTACTCAAATTTTACTGAAAATCATGCTCGAATCAAAATCCATGTGAACGGACATTTCTTTACAAAATTCTACTTTACTGTCACTGTTTGGTTACTTGGTATGTTTTTTAATTTTTTTTTTTTTTTACTAATGATTCACTACTTATCAACCACACGATAATAAGAGTCAATGAGATGAACAGATTGACAGTTGAGCGATGATGAAATGATTGAAAATCTCCACATACCACCCAACTAAAAAATCCCAGAAAACAGTAACTCTTCCCCTGTGTTCTTTTTTATTTATTTATGTCAGAACTGGGACCTCAACTTTTATTTCATTTTTTAATTATTGTGTTGCGCAAAAGCTTTCATAGTCTTAATAATTGTCTTTTTAGATAATATTTAAAAAAACACATTCTTCTATTGATGATATTCAAAAAACAATTGTTAGACTTTCACTTACCGATGGGTGTATAAATCATTATACACCCGTTATTTCAAAAAACAATTGTTAGACTTTCACTTACCGATGGGTGTATAAATCATTATACACCCGTTATTCAAAAAACAATTGTTAGACTTTCACTTACCGATGGGTGTATAAATCATTATACACCCGTTATTCAAAAAACAATTGTTAGACTTTCACTTACCGATGGGTGTATAAATCATTATACACCCGTTATTAAAAAAACAATTGTTAGACTTTCACTTACCGATGGGTGTATAAATCATTATACACCCGTTATTCAACAAACAATTGTTAGACTTTCACTTACCGATGGGTGTATAAATCATTATACACCCGTTATTCAAAAAACAATTGTTAAACTTTCACTTACCGATGGGTGTATAAATCATTATACACCCGTTATTCAACAAACAATTGTTAGACTTTCACTTACCGATGGGTGTATAAATCATTATACACCCGTTATTCAACAAACAATTGTTAGACTTTCACTTACCGATGTTTGTATAAATCATTATGCACCCGTTATTCAACAAACAATTGTTAGACTTTCACTTACCGATGGGTGTATAAATCATTATACACCCGTTATTCAACAAACAATTGTTAGACTTTCACTTACCGATGGGTGTATAAATCATTATACACCCGTTATTCAAAAAACAATTGTTAGACTTTCACTTACCGATGGGTGTATAAATCATTATACACCCGTTATTCAAAAAACAATTGTTAGACTTTCACTTACCGATGGGTGTATAAATCATTATACACCCGTTATTCAAAAAAACAATTGTTAGACTTTCACTTACCGATGGGTGTATAAATCATTATACACCCGTTATTCAAAAAACAATTGTTAGACTTTCACTTACCGATGGGTGTATAAATCATTATACACCCGTTATTCAAAAAACAATTGTTAGACTTTCACTTACCGATGGGTGTATAAATCATTATACACCCGTTATTCAAAAAACAATTGTTAGACTTTCACTTACTGATGGGTGTATAAATCATTATACACCCGTTATTCAAAAAACAATTGTTAAACTTTCACTTACCGATGGGTGTATAAATCATTATACACCCGTTATTCAAAAAACAATTGTTAGACTTTCACTTACCGATGGGTGTATAAATCATTATACACCTGTTATTCAAAAAACAATTGTTAGACTTTCACTTACCGATGGGTGTATAAATCATTATACACCCGTTATTCAACAAACAATTGTTAGACTTTCACTTACCGATGGGTGTATAAATCATTATACACCCGTTATTCAAAAAACAATTGTTAGACTTTCACTTACCGATGGGTGTATAAATCATTATACACCCGTTATTCAAAAAACAATTGTTAGACTTTCACTTACCGATGGGTGTATAAATCATTATACACCCGTTATTCAAAAAACAATTGTTAGACTTTCACTTACTGATGGGTGTATAAATCATTATACACCCGTTATTCAAAAAACAATTGTTAAACTTTCACTTACCGATGGGTGTATAAATCATTATACACCCGTTATTCAAAAAACAATTGTTAGACTTTCACTTACCGATGGGTGTATAAATCATTATACACCCGTTATTCAAAAAACAATTGTTAGACTTTCACTTACCGATGGGTGTATAAATCATTATACACCCGTTATTCAACAAACAATTGTTAGACTTTCACTTACCGATGGGTGTATAAATCATTATACACCTGTTATTCAAAAAACAATTGTTAGACTTTCACTTACCGATGGGTGTATAAATCATTATACACCCGTGTCGTCATCGTGGACCCAGGTTCTTGCGCGGCTGCTGATAAACCCACTCGGACGCTGTTGTTTATAAAAAAAGATTTATTTAAAGAGAATTCACAGGAAAATATCAGAGAGACAGGTTACTTGTATACGCATATGAGAGAGAGAGAGAGAGAGAGAGAGAGAGAGAGAGAGAGAGAGAGAGAGAGAGAAAGACAGACAGATAGACAGATAACTCGTCTCGCCACACTGTGAATCCTGACCCCACTGCTTAAAATCTCGCCAGCCAAAGAGAGAAAAAGTGCCCGGATAGAAGTCACATGATTTCATTGACTTTTCCATTCAAACACGGCCTTCATTATGTAACACAATTATACAACCGTTTTTGCAATAACATTTATTCATTTTTCCCAGGGTGTGTAATCATCCCGATAATGACTTTCTATCTCTGTCTTCTGCCTTTTCTTTTGACTCATAGACTGAAAAAAAGCATCTGGCAAGCTGGATTTTGCCTGTGGTTTGTACAGAGTGACCCCTCTCTCCAACATCCATCCATAGAACCGTTAATAAAATTCACAATCCTTTCTGCAACCCAACCATATTTGACACAAATGAGCTTCAGTTTATGCCTGACTTTTCCACCAAGTTTCTGTCCTGAATGTTTTATTGTCATTCAATTATATGCTCCAAATGTGCACTTCTGTGTTGATCAATACTGCGCGTTACCTCGTGGTGGTTTATAAGTTTTTGGCAGCCTTGAACAGACAAAGATGTGTTATAAGGTATTAACAGTGGTTTTAATAGGATAGGGCAACTACCCACACTTCAAAAGACTAGTTAAAATGACCACGGGGACACTTTGGTGATAGTCTAATCAGTAGCAAGTGTGATCCTGAATGGGCTTCACACTCACCGGACCATAACTCCCTCCACCATATTTTGTCCACTAAGTTTCACTCATGAATGTCTACAGTTTTTGTTTTATTGCTGTTCAATGATAGGCAGGGATATTTTTTGTAAACTTTTCATTAGTAGGAGGTATGATTCTGAATAAGCTTACCGTTCACTGACCCCCCTGCCCTCCACCTCACAATTTTTATCTGTGGAGGTTATCTCAAAGATAATGTCTATCAAAACAAACCCTGGACTATTACTGAACTGAAGAAAGCCCAGAATCAGCCCAGAATCAGGGCAGTTCCAAGAGAGTATTTATTTACTCCATTTCAGGAGGTTAGGCACAAGGCCAGTTTTATCTTACTCTCACAAGTAAGATGTGACCCATGGGTCGGAAAAGTGAGGTTTCAAAAGCCAGTGCCCGAGAGGTGAGCACTCTGGCCATTAAAAATTGCCTGGGCAGCCCCGTCGGCATTCCCTGGTAGGGGCGCCTCAGGCAGTAAGCAATAAACTTACTCCTCCCCAAAGAGGGGAGGCTAAGCCTTGGAGGGTGGACCTCCTGAGTAGTGTGTCAGAATTATTGACAATTTTGAACATCGTATCGAGATATGCTTACCATGACTGAAACTTGGTAGACAAGTCAGACATAGATTGAAGTTTATTTGTACCAAATATGATTGGATTGCAGAAAAGATAGTGAAGTCCATGGGTGGTATTTGTTGGGGGGGGGTTGTCACCGTGTACAAACTGTGGTTTGTTGTTTAGTGACCCCTGGCCTACATCAGTAAAAATCTCCTAAAAACATGTGTAGCTCTTTACAAGAATTGACTTGCACTTTGTAGGGCGCCACCTATGTTGCTTTTACCGGTTTAGACACCAACGTCAAGCAATAACGAGAAGTTCAATTAATACTTAAGATACACCCATTTTCTCATTGAGATGTTCAGCGTTTATATCTGCCCATTTTATTGCAATAAAAAGTTATAAAAGTATTCAGTATTAAATGATGTATAGTTTTATTATTTTGACAAACAATTTTAATTATTTAATATAGCCATTTTTAAAAAAATTGCTCTTTGTGACTCAAGAGTGACTCCAAAAAATGCCAACCATCTATGACTTGGTTTTTCATCGCATTTTTCTTAATCTTATCCGCCTCCAGAATTCCCAAGTATTTGTAACCCCTCTCACTGTCTACATTCTTTATCAGATCTGTTGTTGGGAGTTCAAGGCCATCTGAATGGACAAGTTTGCCCCATTTTATAACAAGAATAGCACATTTAGTGATGCCAAATTCCATTCGTATGTCATCACTCAATAATTTAACTGTGTTCATTAGGGTATCAGGTTGGGTTTCATTCTTTCCAAAAACCTTAAGGTCATCGATGAATAGTAAGTGGTTGACTGTAGGAAGTCCTTTCCCAAGTCCATATCCTGCTTTCACATTACGTAAAAGAAGTGACATTGGAATAAAACTAATGACAAAAAGCAAAGGGGAAAGACTACCGCCCTGAAAAATCCCTCTCCTGATTTTCACTTTACCTAATTCAACACCTCCTGAAGTTAAATTGGTTTCCCAATTCTTCATGCTATTCTTTAAAGCTGTTTGAATGTTGGGGGCTATTCCGAAAATTTCAAGGCATTTGTGTATCCATTAATTAGGAACCATGTCAAATGCTTTCTTATAATCAACCCACTCCATGGCAAGGTTAGTAGTTCTTCGTTTACAGTTTCTAAGAATCATTTTATCGATCAGAAGCTGATCTTTGGTACCATGTGATCTTTTTCGGCAGCCTTTCTGTTCCTCAAGCAGCAAATTGTTTTGGTCCAAATGACCATAAATACTTTCAAACAATGTTCTAGTGAAAAGTTTCCAAATAACTGAGAGGCAAGTGATCGGTCTAAAGTTTGTCACTTCAACCCCTTTTGTTTTATGATCAAGACGATGGTGCCCCTTGTCAGCCATTTAAAAAAGCTACCTGTCATCAAACAGCCATTTATCATTTCTACAAGACGTGGGTGAAGAGCCGGAAGATTTTTAAACAGGTATCCCTGGACTCCATCAGGGCCAGATGCTTTTCAATTTGAAAGCTTTTTAACCCTTTCCTTCAGCATCTCAATGGTGACTGTTATATTCGTTTGTCGTTCTACTCTAGAGAACACTTCCCTTTCAATATCTTATAACAATTCTGCATCAGCTTGATGCTTTACTTCGTTTTTCCAAATGCCTTTACAGAATGCACTAGATTGGTTAGCATCAGATATAACGTTATTCCCTTTTTCAATTCCTTTTAGTTATTCAAAAAGGAGTTTCTGGTTGTTCTCAAACAGTCTGTTTTATCGATACTGCTCAATTCTGTGGCTGTAACGTTTAACTTTGGCAGTCTTAGCTACGACACGCTGTTTCAGTTCTTTAATTACGCACTTGAAACATTTTCGGTGTATGTAAAACTTACAGATTATTCTTTCACAAGCGCTTTGACTTTTGAGTTTGCCATTTTCGACAGCTTGCACTTTACTTAAATCCTTTCTAAGTTGTTTTATCTGACCATTTAAACGTTTCCTCCACCGGGGGCTCTTTCTTTACTTCTTTTTCTGTTTTTCATCTCCGAGTAGATTTGATACAGTATTGGCAGCAGTTTTAATAACTTTATTACACTAATCAAGATTTTCTATTAATAAAAATGGCAAGACATCATTCACTTTGGTCGTGACAGTTTTAAGTCTTTTCCTATTGACAAATCTCGGGATCAGCAGCTGTTCTAAATTGCCAGCCTTAGCTTCTCGTCTAACAATCTGAAAATATCAATATCTTCTTCTGTCATCCCATGTTCTATCATATGTTTTACGATTACATCCGTGGAAACCACCTGATTACCATTAGTTACAATATTTTTGCTCTCAGAGTTTGTTGTTGTTTCTAACCTAGATTTTTCTTCATCAAGTTTATTTATCTCCCCAAGCTCGTCTAAGTCTTCTCTCTCAATTTCTCTTTTTAGTTCTTCAATTTCAATAGCATATAGCCATTCATTAGTTCTAATCACCCGGGTTTGTCCTGCAAGTTTTTGTTCTGATAGTTCAAACAGGCCTATCTCATTCCAGTTTTGGTCCATTCGCTGTCTATATCGTCTCTTTGGATCATCACTCTTCAAGTAACATTTCATCATAATTCTTTTTAAGGCTTTAGTCCAATTAGTTCTAGTTTTAGTGTTTCGAGGGTTTCGCTGGATGACGACTTGGGAAGCCTCGTTCGTTCACCCACCGGACGTGGGGTCTATATTGGACATTCTGGACCCACATACGTCGTTATCGGTTTGATAATTTTGAACACTCATATTGAAATGATATGAGGAATTGTTTTTTAAAGGTGATCCTTCCCTAGTATTTTTATTGAGATTATCATCTCTAGAAGAATTGCTATCCAAAGCTGACGAGCCAATCCTGGCCATGAAATGCAGTTAAACGCCACCAGATGTCAACCTGGCATTTATAACTGCCTTTGCATTCCATCAGGTATTTGCTATCCTTAGAGATGTTGCATTCGCTATAGCTTGCTGGAAATTCTAATCCCTTATGCCAGTTGCTTCGTGGCTGGGTTAAGTGTTATTATTATCATTATAATCATCACCATTAATTACTATGATTATCATCATTACTACGACAGCTATTATTACATTTTTAAAAAATAAACGAAGACGCTTTACAATTAAATCAAATAACTTACCAACTGCAACAATTTCAATAGTGAGCGATCCACTATAAACAACAAGCCGCCAGATAACCTGGTTTCATACAGAAATCATCTTTCTTTTAAATACATTATTTTTGTTATTTTTTGTTATTATAATCGACGCTCGTTCGTTACACGTCATTCAATAACTTTGTTTTATACAGAAATCCGCATGTGGAACAATAATCATCTTCACTGAGGGATCTCCTCGTTTTTAAAACACATCATCATCATCATCATCATCATCATCATCATCATCATCATCAATAAAATTATTCTTATTATAATATTTACAATTATTATGATTAACATTATTGCTATCTTCTTTATTATTATTATTATTACTATTATTATTATTATCATTATTATTATTATCATTATTATTATTATTATCATTATTATTGCGGTGATTACCATTTTTTTTATTATTACTTTTTATTTCTGCACTATCACCACTCTTCTTCGTCTTCTTCTTCCTATTATTATTATTATTATTATTATTATTAGTAGTAGTAGTAGTAGTAGTAGTAGTAGTAGTAGTAGTGTTACATAGTCACCACTCCTGCCTGGACTGCGGCAATTCTCTTAAACCAATCAAACAACCGGTCACAGTCTCAAAAACGCATTTGTTACATAGCCCTTCAAAGGGGCGCGGCACCAAAGTGGGATTTGTTACATAACGTTTGTGAATTAATCTTCTCGTGACCGAAAACAATATGAAAGTTTACGAAAAGATTATGAAGCGGTTTCAATCCTTTTTAACACTTTCTGTAAGGCACTTTCAAGCGACATTTTTAACAGGCACTTTTAATACACATTTCCTTAGGGCGATTTTAAGACTTCAAACTGTCAACCTATTTTCAACAATTCTCGTTAAAACATCTACTCTTTAAACATTTCAAATTACGCATTTTAAACATAGTTCTCTTTTAAATTATTTTCTCATTAAACATTGTTCATTAACCATTCCATATTAAACATTAACCACTTTAAACATCGTTCGTTAAGCATATCGAATAAAGCATGGTGCACTTTTCCTTCCTGTTTTTTAGTTCTTTTCGTTTTACAGATTAGGTCCCAAAATGTTATGCACAAAAAAGTTACCTTACATATTCTTTCGTCGTCTGGTCGTGATCGCCGTTGGTGCAGTCGGTTTCGTTGTGTCTCCTTGGCCGTGATCGGTATCTGTGGATACAAACTTTATGACAGGCAGAAGAGAAACGCAGAGACAATTTTTATTCCGCTTCATTGTGGGGGTTTCGTCCACTCGTTCCTCGATTCACTCATTCATTCTTCCTGCTGGGGCATGTGACGGGGATTTCTACTGAATCCCCAAGAGATCCAGCCATTACGACGAGCAATTACATTTTCGATTCGACGCTCTCGCTTCTCGAGTTTTTCCGTTTCATTTCGGGACCCACCAGGTAGGTCGACTGTTCAGCTCGCTGCAAAACTCTTGACTCTTTTTCAAACCTTAGTTTCTCCTAAAGAAGGAGTGACGTCACAGATGTACACGTGGGACAGTCATGCAAAACATTTTCGTTCACTCATGTTTTCTGACCTTTTCTGACCCGATGTTGTCTGTGCCGGCGTCGACTTTTGGAACTTTGTTATGGTCTTTCAAAACATGATTTGACTCACAACGGTTCCCTTCGGGGCATGTCAGCGTGACCTGTACCGAGCTCGACAAAGTTCACCCATTCTCATAATAAAAACTTGTGGACCTACACACTTTTAGGCATACGGGGCCCCTCATAATATAACAGTAGTAGTTTTTACTACTATTATTATGATTATTATTGTTTATAGTAGCAGTAGTGGAAGTATAGCCATTATTATTATTATTTTTATTATTATTACTATTATCATTGTTATTATTATTAAGTTTTTACTACTATTGTTATTGTTATTGATGGGAGCAGTGGCAGTATTACCATTAGTACTGTTGTCATTATTATTATTATTATTATTATTATTATTATTGTTATTATTATTATTATTATTATTATTATTATTATTATTATTATTATTATTATTATTATTATTATTACCACTTATTGTGTAAACTAAATAAATCTATAAATTAATTAATGACAATTAGATGAAATCAAAAAACTAAAAAACAGTAAAAAAACTAAGAATAAAAACAAACAAAATCAGAGCCCAATGTGTTAACAATCCTCCTACACTACCACCACCATCATCATTGCCGACCTAAACTGAAAATCAGATTATAAATTATGTCTCGTGCCCAACAAAAACTCTAAACATATATTGACGAGTCAACATTCAGACATTAGCTGTATGTGTCTTTTTTTTTTATCTTTCTTCCCTTCCCTATTTCTTTACCTTCTCCCCATCCCCCTGTCTACCACTCACTTCCTTCTCCCCTCTATCCTAAATAAATTTATTTCTTATTTTATCTCATATCACATTATTTTATTTCATCTTTGTCTGTCTATCTATCTATCTATCTATCTATCTATCTATCTATCTATCTATCTATCTATCTATCTATCTATCTATCTCTATATATATATATACATTATTTATCTCTCTTTCTATTTATTTTTCTTTCTTTCTATTCCATTTTATATTTTATATTTTATATTTCTTGACTTTATATTATTTTTAATGGTCCCAATTCTAACAACGTGACTTTCCAAATTTTAATTTTAAATTTCTTTTCTGTTCTCCCCATTTCATTCTTTCCAAATATGATCTAAGGTTAAGATCGGATTTTAACTCTACCTGATGAGATCTCAGTTTATAACAGCTGTTGATCGATAACATCGACATGCCAGTATCGCAGATTTTGTACATGTCTGTGTAAATAAAAAATAATCATATATATATATATATATATATATATATATATATATATATATATATATATATATATATAGAGAGAGAGAGAGAGAGAGAGAGAGAGAGAGAGATCAAATCTACATACTGCTATGTGTCATCAACACAACCTGAACTATTATGAGACGAAAAATCATCGTCCAACTGTACTACACAAAGTAACAATAAGTAATATCCATGCATTATTAAATAAAAACTTTGTACCGTGTAGTTTACTTAGACCATCTTTTTTAATTATTTTTGCGTGTGTAAAAAGTCAACAGGATACTGTTCGTAAATGCCAATGAGTGTGTGTTTGTGTGACTAGCTGGTAACATTAATTTTTAATAGTGAACACAAAGATTTGGAAAGTTCATTGTTTCTGACAATAGATAATAAGAAAGAGAATACCACTTGAACGGTTATATGAATATGTACCATCAAACCTCAGCAAACATTTTTTTCAAGACTGATCAAGCTAAGATTACTTCTCGATTTATACAAGCTAATATGCTCGAAAAAAATCCTAAAATGATTAAATTAAAGATTCTTATTGGTTCTAAAATATATATTCTGTTTTTGAGGGAATATTACAAAATTTCAGTTTGGAGCGTTGGAGTTTTTATGGAGGGAAAACGCATTGAATTAAATGAATCGTTTATTAAAAGAAGGAATCTGATTGGCTGTAAAATGTAAATAAATAGATTAAAAGAATCTCGGCTGGTTTTGCACAGAACACAGGAAAAGACATTTTCACTTTTGCATAAAAATATGATTTTCAAAGATCTTTAATCTCTAGTGAATTATATTTAAATTATTTTGTACATTCTTGGAATAAATCTATTATGCTAGTTTTTAATTCATTTAACTTTTTATTTATCGATTGCATTCTTAAAGCTTTGCTTTGGTTTGTCTGTTTTTCTTTCTCAGTTGTCTAATGTAGAAACATTTCCTTGTAAATGATTCATTAAACACAAGCTGCTATTTTACCCATAGCTGGAGAGGGATGTTCACAGATTTTCTAATGGTATTGCGATGTAAGTGAATGCAATACATTCAACTGCATTTGAACTCGATTTAATCAATTTTAAGGAACATATGTTAGATATTAGAGTGGTTAGGTTGACTAGTGGATACATTAACTAGTACATATTAGCGATCATGAGAACATGATGTAGAGAGAGGTTTAAAGAGATCAAGAGGTTTAACCTGACAGATTATCATATCATGAAAACAAGAAGCTGATGATAAGGGGCGGGTGTCACATGATATATTCAAAGGTGACGGAATTCAAGTCAGAGTTTTGCGATCAAGAATAAAAGATGTGTTAAATATGGCTTAATAAAATGATAATCTGTAAAGTGATGGGCTTTGCAGATTGTCTCCTTATTGGCAGCATGCAACTAAAATAAACCCTTCATTCTCTAAGAGTTGTCTGTCGAATTCATGGCATGTTTTTATTATAGGAAAGGTACACCTGGCGGCCTTTATTTCAACTCCACAGTGTGGCAACAAGTTGTAAAAATGCACGCACAGCAGAAAGATGTTTGTGAAAAAAAAAGAAAACAACTATGGATGGATGCACGCACGGCTTGGTGGCTTCAGTCATAATTTTAAATCAATCAAGTTTCAGAGTATGGGTGTGGATTCCGTCGAGCCTCACCAAAGACAAGAATGGAGGGGAAAACTTAGATCGAGACTGGACAATCAGACCCCACCCTCATCAGAGGATTAATTGTGGCCTGATTCAACAAATAAACCGGATGATGATCATGATGATGAGGAGTCGAACCTCGCAACCAATATAAAATACTATTAGGTCGTTACAAAAATAATGGCCGCCTGAAGCGCTGGGTTTTAAAAATTCCTTTTAACACAGAATTTGTAGTTTATTTCTGGTAGATTGTACCATATATAATAATTAATGTGTTCTCTATAATAATTTGTAACTTTTTTCAGATAGAAAGTATTTTTGAAGCATAGATGACCCTCAATGATGAACATGCCAAAACAGGACCTTGTCCTTCTTATGTTGCATGAGTTCAACTTAGGCACAATGTCTCCGAAACTTCTGCTAATATGAATAGAGCATTGGAGGAAAGATCCACAAGCGATTGGACAGTACAAAGGTGGTTCCAGAAATTATGTAGTGGAGATGAGAATCTCGAAGATGAAGAAGGTGGAGGACGGCCGTGAACAATTGCAAGCACTTGTTGAGCAACATCCACGTCAAAGTGTTAAAGAAATGTCTCAGACACTTGCTGTCAGGACTGCAATAGTTTCACGTCATTTACAGCGTATTGGAAAGGTGAAAAAGTTTTCATGAATAAATGCATGTTTCTGAAATCGGCCATTATTACTAAATGATTTAGACACACATATTGTCACAAATTTTCCAGAATAAAGTATTTTTCTGTAATTCTTATTATTTCAAATAAATTTTATATAAAGAAAATTTGCTACTCTTATAGGGAACGCACCATGTTTCCGTGACTTCACGTCGGCAACGTGCGAGAGCGCCGAAAACGAGGCGAAAGGAAGGCGGAAACTGTCAAACGCTAAATTGAAGACTGGCAGACGATAATAACAAACCATAGCTAAACAACTCTTATTAATTAGATGCTTATTTATTTATTTTGTCAAAGGAAACATTGTTAATGAAATGTTTTTTTTTTTAATATATTAGATGATTTTGTTTGATATTTTAAGCAAACGTTTCTGACTTTTCTTTTCAATGTTTTTTTACAATTTTTGTCAATGTGTTTTTTACTTGTTAACATAAACACCGAAACACCTTTTTCTAAGCAATTTTTTTCCCTTTTTTTTCTTCTTTTGCTTAACGAACGGGCAGGTCACGAAAGCACCCGAAAATTGATGAGGCGAAAACGAGGCAAAAACTGTTAAACGTTAAATTGAAGACTGGCCGACTATAATACCAAACCATAGCTAAACAATTGTTATTAATTAAATGTTTGGTTATTTATGTTTTTTTAAGCAAACTTTTTTTTTCTTTCAATGATTTTTAAATTTATTTCAATGTTTTTTTTTTTACATTTTTTGTCAATGTGTTTCTTTCTTGAAAATGAAGCTTAATCGATTATAATAATATACGTTTTCTTATATCCCTATACGTTTATCTTTATACTTACCTGGCACACCTTGAGTAGGTGTTGTTTGTACCAGTCAAGGATACGTCCTCGACAATCGGCCTGACAATGGTTCTGGTAGGACATCCACCCTCCCAGGCTTTACCTTCTCTCTGAGAAGGGGTTAGTTTATTGCTAATCGCTTAAGACGCCCCTACTGGGGAATGTCGATGAAGCTGCGCAGGCATTTTTTGCATGCCAGAATACACTTAACTTAGTGCGCTGGCGTTTCAAGACTTCACCTGACCTTGTGTCTAACCTGCTGCAGAGGATGTAAATAAATATACATTCGATGTACACACATTGGTGTTCCGTGCATGCACAGAAGAGAGCGATGGCAACAGCGGTGATATTTCGTGTGTGGAAAGCTAAAAAATATTTCATATTTTAGCTTTTATGTTTTTTTATGATGCTCGTGTTCAGGCATATCTTCCCTGTCTGTTGTGGTGTCGGGTGAAAGATAAAAAGGACAATAATTACGAAACAGTTGGATTTACGTACATATCCATTTATTCTCATATAGACAGTTTGCCGGAGACAAACGTAAAAAGAGGATAAAAAACATCTAAGGTTGTACTTAATATGAAATGATATACAAAGAAAGAACAGCCATAATCATAAGTGAAAGAATACATTAATGTCCCAATACAATCAATAAAAACATGTGTTTCCGGAGTCCAATAGAGAGAGATGTATATACAATGTATTAACAGACGTAACTTTCATTTTGTTGATGGTGTGTTTTGCGAGCCTGGGCGTCTGCAACCAGAACAGGGAGTCTAAGACGACTGCTGCCAGGGTTTGTGAAAGCTATGACAAGCCCCAAAAGAGGGAGCCTCATTCTAAAGTCACCATGTGAACAGAATTAGATATTTCACTTCCAGGACAGGAGAGTTCATTCTTGAGAGTATAAGTGAAAATAAATAATTTCGAGATATTCCAAGGGAAATCACTCCGATAATTCTGGAGCCAACATCTGTAATACATTGTTAATTAAAATGTAACTAAATTCTGAAATCATTTTTCTAAGTGGTGAATTGGATTCTTACTGCAGGAAGTCAGAATCCTAAACGTTAGGTTACCTTTTTGATTAAGAATATCAATATAAAGTAAGTTATGGGAGCCACCAGGAAATTAACACTTACAAGATTAAAAGCTATTTGAAGAAGGTTCGTTTGGCTCCACATATTATTCACAGTTTTGGAAGTTTAATAATAGAAAACATATATCATTTAAGGGATCAGGACGCTTCGCACTAAACCAAAAAGCATTTATTTCTGCCCCACTTTTATGTGACTTACAGGTATAAATAGTGTCTATGTCACATTTTTCATGCTAGCGCCTCCATTCTACACACGTCTGCCTGCAGCCAACCCAACTTTAGAATACTGAAACGACAGAATACCACATCAGACACTATGGAGCTACTCAGTAAGTACATTCCTTCTTCTACCTTCATATTCCATACATGCACACACTGACTGCCACATAAACATATATACACAAACTTTGTTAAAATTCACTGTGTATTAAGTTGCAGATAATGCATGTGTCGAAAAAGCCGTGGGGGGGGGGGACAATAACCTTTCATTTATGAATAACTATGACAAACTATTAAGACAGTAAATGAGACATGTATACATAGATTAAACATACAATTAAATATGTTGTTACCATACACAGAATAATGCACAAAGTAATTCCTAAGAAGGTAAAAAATGTATGAACTCAACACAAGGTATTTATTTATATTCCACATGGTGTCTTTTCTGTTCGGATAATCACCCCGAAGGCGATGTTTACTATTTTACGTGTAGTCAGCAAATGAGGAAGAAATTTTGGGCTGTAAGTGTGTTTCGGATGGATGCTTTGTGTTTACTGTACAATGTAAACACATATTTCATTAATAGGAAACTGTAATTTAGGACGTCAAAAACTGTATAAAATGTAATTGTCAGGAAATGACTTAATCGCTGGCGGCCATCTCAAGAAAGAGAAAGGAGTGATATGAAAAAATTAACAGTATGTCCATTAATTTTGCGCATTAAACGATATAAATCTTATTTCAAACAGGAGCATGACAGATGAAAGGAAATTACTTGACTGTGTCGTATTTAATATAGTAAGCTATTTAGGAAAATGCCTAAGTGTGACAGATTGAATGATGAATAAAAAAAAATCTTGCTATTATTATAGATAAGAACCCCCAGCTAAATAACTCCCTCTCCCTCTCCATAAAAGCAATGCTACTTATTTTCTTTAGTTGAATACGTGTAACCACCCTGAAAAACTTTGAAGCGAAATAAAAAGAAATTGTTTTAGAAATTACTACTACTACTACTACTACTACTACTACTACTACTACTACTACTACTACTAATAATAATAATAATAATAATAAAAAGTACAAATAAAACGAACAATAGATTGAAGTGGCTAGCTGTAAAAATAGCTTGCAAATTTTAGCAATTAGTTTAGTCTGACTTTGCAAGCGATGACTGGGCAAAATAAAGCACTTTATTAATTTGGTGTTTGAATTGTTTTGATGTGTGGTGAACCAAGACGCAATCCGAGCGTGAATTGCTACCCTCTTTCTTTCTCTGCTTTGTTGGGGTATGCTTTCCTTTTCATGCACCAAAACATGCTAGCTCACTAGGGTTCAGCCAATCAGAAACTGGCAAGTAATAAACCAACACAAACTTTGTAACCTCTATAAAAGAACGAGCGAATAGGCAGAGCTTCCTCTTTTCACCTAGATAGACCATGAAGAAACACACAAGAAGTTGCCTCCCCCCCCCCCCCCCCCCCTGTGATTATATTTTTCTTTCTCCTGATTTCCTTGTGTCCGTACTCCTTATCGCAAAAAAATGTTACCATGGTCTTGCTCTGCCAAATGATATCTCTCCGAACAGTCTTTCATCCAGCGCACACACCAACGTAGTCACCAACTCAAATCACAAACTCATAGTCACGCACTTCCTTCAAAACATTCCCCTTTTATTGCCAGTGACATTGCACTCATGCAAATGAGCAGTGAGCTCTTCTGCCAGAGAGATCAGGAAGTAATGGGAGGTCTTTACTATAACTAGCCATTTCACTCAGGTTCTGTTTCTTTATGAATCCATTCCTGGCTGGGGTAAGTCATACTTTGCTAACCACACCCCCCTATTGGCCGGGGAGACAGGAAGAAACAGGACACTTCAGAAATTCGCTTACAAGCTATCCTTGCCTCGTGCACACCTACTTACACACAGAGTAGCAGAATAAGGTGACCTACGCACACATACAGTATCACATTACCATTCGCATGCACTAACAAATAGACATACACATCTTTAGCCTCCTCGTGTTTGCCTAATTACAATGATCATTTCTAACAAAGAACACGAGTTGAATAAACTTTACAAAGAACATTTTCTTCATTAAAACTAACCTTCATATTCCAAGTAAACTTATAGCTTTATAAATGCCTTATCTAAAATAAATTGTTTTCCTTCATTTTTACTTCACTAAATACTATTCCTGTTTGCAGTCTTTTCCTTCTTTCGTTCATTCACAAAACACCATACAACTTGCTTGCTCACTGGTGACCCTAATATTTCTCTTCAAATCTTCATTTCCTTCATCATTTCATTTCGTTTCCAGTTTTATTTACTATGAATGCATGTCAAGCAACATGGGACCATAATTGATTGACCTTCGGCGTTGAAAACGCAAATAACCTTCTAATAGCAAAAAAAACTAACATAAACGAACTCACAAAAAAATACATAAATAGATGAGCGAAAGAAACTATAAAAAAAAGTTCAAAAGTTATATACAAACAAATATCCCGAAGCTTATGGCAAAAAAAATACAAATATATATATATATTAATAATGGAGTTTATGTATCTGTCTGTCTGAAGCCGAAACTCCAGTATGACTATTTTACTGAAACTAATCTTTTTGAAATTCTTTATATACTGTCATTAAAAGTTGTACAGACACCAGATGGATTTTCCTATTTACATAAGTCATTCCTTTATACCTTCAATTAAATTAATATTTACAAATATACACTTATAACTGCTATTATCAAATTTACATATGTATTTACAATATTATCCGATAAGGGTATATTAATAAAAATTATTCATACAATTAATTAAAGCCATTTTCTTCATAACCGGCGTGTTTTCTAAACCTTTTCAATGGCAAGTTCCATTAAAATTGCAAAGTCATTGGCGGTTTAATCAGTGGTGTCTTCCCTCCCTCCGGTAAAATGGCGATCTGATTAAACAGCTGTCGGCACGTTAAATATGTAAACAACAACGCTGTCATTCAGCGTGTCAGTTTCCCATTTTAAAAACCGTCCTAACTTTGTTTATTTTCTTAATCTTATTGTTTTAAAACACAAATTTATTAAATCAAATTGTTTATTTAAAATAATAATTGACTTAAAAATTACTATATAAAAACACGCGCGCACACACGCACACACACACATACTCACACACACACACACACACACACACACACACTATAATGAATTCTGTTCAGGTAACCTTTTTCTTTCCGAGAATTAAAAACCTATTCGTGTTTACTGTATTTGATTTCTTAATACTTTCATATCCAATATTATCATTTTTACACGCCCTCAACTGAATTTATGATTCCATGTTTTATTTATTAAAAAAAAAGATATGATTTTTTTTCTTTAATGTCAACAAAATAAACTAACACATTGTACTGGAAAACTATACAACTGATTGTAGAATCAAATTGTTTAATTTAAAAAAGGTCATTAAACAAACACACACACACACTGTGTTCACTGTATTTGATTTTTTGGTGCTTCCACATTTTAGGACCCACGCTAACTATTTATATGTATGGGGGGGGGGATAAAAAAAATTGGGGGAAAGCGGTCAAAAAAATTTCTTTTTTTCTTTTTTAACTAAAAGATATTTCTATGAATGGTAATATAAAAAAAATTGAGGGGGTACAAAACATTTTTTTCTTTCTTTTTAAACTAAAGGTCTTTCTATTTATGGGCGAGGGTACAACAAAAATCCGTAGGGTCGAATTTTTTTTCTTCTTTATTTTCAACTAAAAATATTCTTGGTCATAAACACAGAAAATCAATGTCTAACCACCACAGAAATATGACTGGGGCTCCATCGGTTTACGCGTGAGCGTTCATTTCTGATGCGGCAGCGTAGCAAAAATATGCGACCGGAGGGAGCATATATTTGCTAGTATATATATATATATATATATATATATATATATATATATATATATATATATATATATATATATATATATATATAATTTTAAATCACAAACAAACAAAAAGAAAATACTTAACACAAAACAAGAACAAAACACATAATTTGTACACCACGAGGCATAAAACGACAAAATCTCACTGCGAAGACAAAGGAAAAGATGATGCATACAATACATATATATATATATATATATATATATATATATATATATATATATATATATATATATATATATATTTAAAAACAGCAAACCTAACCCCTTTCAAAAAGACGCAAACAAAAAAAATTAACCAAGAAAAACGACGAATTACAAAAAACTTACCGCGAAGAAGAAAAGAACCCAAGATATTTCAACATTCTTATAAAGTTCAATTATCACTCACGATACTCAATGCATGTAGTTTTATTTTTCAATTCAAAAGGTGACGATAAAGTTTTTTTATAAAAACGACTTCACCCGACAAAAAGATTTTTTTACCCAGCAGAACAACAATGGGAACAGCAAAAAAAAAAAGGGCCAAAAGTTGAACCCTACCAGTTTGAAATCGACTTCATGGAGCAAAAAAATCTAAAACCTGACATTTTATTCAGCTCAAAAGTCTGTTCATAAACGCTAAAATTTCAACAAGAGAAAACATGCAAGTTGAATTCTACTACCAGTACAACCCCCCCCCCCCCCCCAGCTTTTTTGGCAAAAATCAAAAACCTCATATTTTAATCAGCTCCAAAAATAATGCAAAATGAACACTAAGACTTTGCTGAGAACAAAAACCAGCTTCATTTAGCAAAAATCAAAAACCTCATATTTTAATCAGCTCCAAAAATAATGCAAAATGAACACTAAGACTTTGCTGAGAACAAAAACCAGCTTCATTTAGCAAAAATCAAAAACCTCATATTTTAATCAGCTCCAAAAATAATGCAAAATGAACACTAAGACTTTGCTGAGAACAAAAACCAGCTTCATTTAGCAAAAATCAAAAACCTCATATTTTAATCAGCTCCAAAAATAATGCAAAATGAACACTAAGACTTTGCTGAGAACAAAAACCAGCTTCATTTAGCAAAAATCAAAAACCTCATATTTTAATCAGCTCCAAAAATAATGCAAAATGAACACTAAGACTTTGCTGAGAACAAAAACCAGCTTCATTTAGCAAAAATCAAAAACCTCATATTTTAATCAGCTCCAAAAATAATGCAAAATGAACACTAAGACTTTGCTGAGAACAAAAACCAGCTTCATTTAGCAAAAATCAAAAACCTCATATTTTAATCAGCTCCAAAAATAATGCAAAATGAACACTAAGACTTTGCTGAGAACAAAAACCAGCTTCATTTAGCAAAAATCAAAAACCTCATATTTTAATCAGCTCCAAAAATAATGCAAAATGAACACTAAGACTTTGCTGAGAACAAAAACCAGCTTCATTTAGCAAAAATCAAAAACCTCATATTTTAATCAGCTCCAAAAATAATGCAAAATGAACACTAAGACTTTGCTGAGAACAAAAACCAGCTTCATTTAGCAAAAATCAAAAACCTCATATTTTAATCAGCTCCAAAAATAATGCAAAATGAACACTAAGACTTTGCTGAGAACAAAAACCAGCTTCATTTAGCAAAAATCAAAAACCTCATATTTTAATCAGCTCCAAAAATAATGCAAAATGAACACTAAGACTTTGCTGAGAACAAAAACCAGCTTCATTTAGCAAAAATCAAAAACCTCATATTTTAATCAGCTCCAAAAATAATGCAAAATGAACACTAAGACTTTGCTGAGAACAAAAACCAGCTTCATTTAGCAAAAATCAAAAACCTCATATTTTAATCAGCTCCAAAAATAATGCAAAATGAACACTAAGACTTTGCTGAGAACAAAAACCAGCTTCATTTAGCAAAAATCAAAAACCTCATATTTTAATCAGCTCCAAAAATAATGCAAAATGAACACTAAGACTTTGCTGAGAACAAAAACCAGCTTCATTTAGCAAAAATCAAAAACCTCATATTTTAATCAGCTCCAAAAATAATGCAAAATGAACACTAAGACTTTGCTGAGAACAAAAACCAGCTTCATTTAGCAAAAATCAAAAACCTCATATTTTAATCAGCTCCAAAAATAATGCAAAATGAACACTAAGACTTTGCTGAGAACAAAAACCAGCTTCATTTAGCAAAAATCAAAAACCTCATATTTTAATCAGCTCCAAAAATAATGCAAAATGAACACTAAGACTTTGCTGAGAACAAAAACCAGCTTCATTTAGCAAAAATCAAAAACCTCATATTTTAATCAGCTCCAAAAATAATGCAAAATGAACACTAAGACTTTGCTGAGAACAAAAACCAGCTTCATTTAGCAAAAATCAAAAACCTCATATTTTAATCAGCTCCAAAAATAATGCAAAATGAACACTAAGACTTTGCTGAGAACAAAAACCAGCTTCATTTAGCAAAAATCAAAAACCTCATATTTTAATCAGCTCCAAAAATAATGCAAAATGAACACTAAGACTTTGCTGAGAACAAAAACCAGCTTCATTTAGCAAAAATCAAAAACCTCATATTTTAATCAGCTCCAAAAATAATGCAAAATGAACACTAAGACTTTGCTGAGAACAAAAACCAGCTTCATTTAGCAAAAATCAAAAACCTCATATTTTAATCAGCTCCAAAAATAATGCAAAATGAACACTAAGACTTTGCTGAGAACAAAAACCAGCTTCATTTAGCAAAAATCAAAAACCTCATATTTTAATCAGCTCCAAAAATAATGCAAAATGAACGCTAAGACTTCGCTGAGAACGATTATAAAAAAATAAAAATAAACAATGTACTGCCAATTAGCTCCGCTGACACGTGGGGAACTATTGGTGGTGAACCAAGACGTGATCCGAACGAATGCTAAAAAGCAAATGACGTGAATTGCTACCCTCTTTCTTTCTCTGCTTTGTTGAGGTATGCTTTCCTTTTCATGCGCCAAAACAACGCGAGGAAAATAGCCTATTATGAAAATTAAAACAAAAAATTCTAATAATACATGATAGACAAAGTTGATTTCGGTAAAGTTATATCAGAATCTGCGATAAAAGGTAAGAAGAACTAAAATAATGAATGTAAGTTAAAATCATTTTAGTTGTTGTTGTTGTTGTTGAAAAGAAATGATACGGAACATAAAGAGAGAAAAAAGAGTGGAAGTAAACAGATGGCTGATTTTTATGGCCTCGAAGAAGAATGGAACATTTTTCTGTGTTTATTGAATTAACATGACTGTGGGGAATCCAAAATTAACTCTTGCAGACAAGGCCAGGAAATAATCTTTGATTGAGTGGAAAAAATGGCTGTTGATTAGAATTTGGATTTAGCTCAAGGTAAAAATGAAAATGATTTAACTTAAACTTACATTAAAAGAAAAAAAAACATGAAGCAAAAAAGTTTTTTAGGATTATTATATTAAACTAGAATAATTGATTCCCTGAACAAAACAGTGTTGCACCACTTTTATGCCTGCTTACAAAGATTAAAACCAAGATATAATGATACTAAACCTTATGTCTAAATCTTGATTCTAATTTTGATCAAAATTCACTACATAATTTTGATTCTAGAAAATGTCTAAAATTTAAGGGTCTTAAGAAGAAATTTAAATTCAGGGAATGTGGCTTAATCTGTGTCTAATGACGACGGAGCAAATTCAATGCAAATCTGATATATTAGAATTTTCAAACAGGAGGTTGTACCCCCTGAAAACCTTTTAAAATACTCAAATAAAACTAAAATTTGAGGAATATTTATTAATTGACGTCTAATCTCTATTGCTAAAATTTCATACAAATCGGAGGTATCTGAATTTTCACAAAGGCGTTCCACTCCCTTTTGAACCCCTTAGCATAAAACTAAATTAAACTAAATATAACCCAAATTACCACTCCTTATGCCTATCAGGTGTGTTCCAAAATGCATAATGATCGATTCATTAGTTTAGGAATGAATCTTGTATATACAAATATATAAACATATGCACAAACCTAACTTTATATAGAGATGTGAGTTAATCAAGTTTTTTTTTCTAAAACTTTTTATCTTTTGTACGTTAATGACACAAATTACATGTTGAAATATATACTTTAGTTCTGGGATTGAGTTATTTTTGAAAAAAAATTAATTGGTCTAATTAGCTGTAATTTATAATTAACTGAACAAGTCAAACATCTCTCTCTCTCTCTCTCTCTCTCTCTCTCTCTCTTAGCTTTATACATATTTCTCTCTGCGTCTTTAACTTTATGTTGATTTAAACACTCTCTAATATTTATTAATATCTCTGTGAGCATTTAGAGAAAGAGTGATTCTCTGTTTTTAGCATCGCTTTCAACTTTATATACATGTTTCTGTACCCACCACAAACATGTAAATTACGTGGCAAAATAATAAGATTCTTTGCTTCTATTTAAGAATAATAAAGAATAATCATACTTCTATATAATAATAATAATAATAATAATAATAATAATAATAAAGAGGATGAGAAGACCGAGGAGGGACAGCACAAACCAGACCTCCACTGTAAGAGTGCGGAGAATGCTGGGACCTTGGGTAGGCTTATTGCCACTCAAATGCCAGAGAAGACCAATGTTTCTTATGAGTGAGAAATCAATGGTAATCGACTGTTGCAATACCGCAAGTACATTTGCAGTGGTTATCGAAAAGAGGTGGCGAGTACTGGAAATCTGAGGAGGCTTCTTGTCACTCAGACTCCAGGGAACACCACGGTTGTTGTCGGTGAGCAATCACTGACGATGACCTGTGTGATAACTCTTAGTAGTAGTAGTAGTAGTAGTAGTAGTAGTAGTAGTAGTAGTAGTAGTAATAATAATAATAATAATAATAATAATAATAATAATGATGATGATGATGATGATGATGATGATGATGATGATGATGATGATAATAATGATAATGGCACCAGTCTCGGCTGATACCACACAAAATAGTCGTGAAGGATCAAGGAGGATGGAAAGACCGAGAAGAGAGAGTACTAACCAGACCTCCACTGGAAGAGTGTGGAGAGTGCCGGGACCGTGGAGAAACTTTTTGCTACCCAAGTCCCAGAGAAAACCAATTGTCGTTGCTAGCGAGAAATCAATAGTAAGCAACTGTTGCGATGACGCAAAATCATTTGTAATAATTATCGAAAAGATGTGGAGAGTACTGGAAATCTGGGGAAACTTGTTGTCGCTCAGAACACCACTGGTTATTATCAGTTAGCAATCACTGATGAAGACCTGTGTGAGAACTCCTAGTGAGTTGATAATAATAATAATAAAGTGACAAGACCACAACATTAATGCTGCATGGCTGAAAAGCATGAAAGAAGATCTTCAGGAAATTGAAGAATTGATAGAATTCAAAATTAATCAATAAACAATCAAGATGATTCTAAGAAAAATGTTAAACTGGAAAGCGCGAGGACCTGATGGGATTCAAAAACCTGCATGAAAGGCTAACGCAAAACCTGAGAAGATGTATACATGAAACGAGCATACGGGAGTAGGTGACAACAGAAAAAACTACATTAATACAAAAAGACAGTGGAAAGGTGCTGTGGCGGTGTAAGTTCGAAATCCATCGTCGCCAGTTGTTGTGGTCACGTAAAGGGCCCGGGAAAGAAAACACAAACTCAGAGTTTAAAGAAACAAGTTTATTGAAAAAGTATAATACAACAAATAACAAGAAGACATTGCCAAGACTGCCGCAAAGAAGGTTGGCTCCCTCTAACGTGCTAGTAAACTCCTCACACCTGACATTATCCTGTATCTCTACAAAGCCACCATCCGCCCATGCATGGAGTATTGTTGTCACATCTGGGCTGGTGCATCATCTACTAGTCTCTCCCGCCTTGACAAGGTCCAAAAAAGAGTCGCCAACCTAATAGGTCCTTCACTGTCAACCAAGCTCCAGTCCCTGTCCCATCGCCGCAATGTAGCATCCTTGTGCTTGTTTTACAAATACTTCAATGGATTATGCTCTGATGAATTGGCTATTCTGGTGCCCCCTCGACGTAAATTCACTAGACTAACTCGACAATCAATTAAATCTTATTCATTCACTGTGGAGGTCCCCAGATGTCGGAGAGCCTTCTACTCAAATAGCTTCTTTCCTCGTGCTGCTGGCCTCTGGAACTCCCTCCCTGCCCCCTGTTTCCTCGACAGTACTGACATGCAGAAATTTAAAACTAATGTAAACAGACATCTTGCTGCGCAGATCCCAATTTAGGTTACCCCCCCCCCACCTTCTCCCCTTTTCTTTTTTCTCAGTAGCCCCTTACGTCTACAGTGGCGGCCTGCCTTGTTTGGGGTGAACTATGTTAAAAAAAAAAAAGAGTGGTTGTACGTCTGTCTTGACTGCCAGTGTTGGACTGGTGTGGTTACAACACTGAGAGGCATGTGCTCCCAGTATTTATATTGAGTGGAAAAGTTCAAGTAGTCCGTATAGGTAATGTACCATAACAAAAGGGAACGACCCCCAAACAACTGCAGACCAATGACCTGCCTCCCAACCACTTGGAAAATCCTAACGGCACAACTGAGAGAACTGATCTACTACTCCCTTAATAGTCGTAAACTACTCCCCGAGGAAGAGAAAGGATGCCGGAAAGGGACAAGATGACTTGTTATACATATATCAAAAGATTCTTCAAGGGGGAAAAACAGAAAAAAAGAACCGAACCATGGCATGGATTGACTATAAGAAAGCCTATGACTGAATCCCCCAAGTATGGGCGATTGAATGCCTAAGGATGTGCACATCATTAATCTTATAAAGAAAACAATAGAAATATGGAGACTAACTGACAGCTGGAGGACAAGATTAACTTAAATAAGGATACAGAGAGGCATTTTCCAGGAAGATTCTCTATCACTACTACTGTTTATCATAGCCATGATGCCACCCAGCAACGTAATCACGAAGTGTAATGCCAGATACAAGTTTACAGACACATAAAAAATAATAAACCATCTCATGTGTATAGACGACTTTAAGCTATTTGTAAAAAAACAAAAAAACTTATGTAATGACAAACGAGAACAGACGTAACTTGAGAAAGCTTTATTCGGCATACAATGTCGGTACAATATTAATGCTACTATTTATATTGTTTAGTGAAAAGCAGGAGAGTTCTCCAAAGGGGAGATAATTCAAAATAAGGAAAGCTATTCGTAATTGTTCATTACATTCGCCCCCATTCTATTTCAATCATAAAGGGGACGAAGTCGTTCCAACGACTGGGCTTTTTGCTGGTTTTGTTGGAACGCCTCGGTAGTCTGGTATCGGGAGTAGAATCAGTACTCTAGGTGTCCGAATCTGACGATACGCAGTGGTCGATTTTCTCTCTCCGTCCTGAGTGAGTATAAATCCGTCTCCTTCTGCGTGCAAGTGGTTGTGATTCTGAAGACAACGGTTCTGAATTGGTTTGGGGATTAGCTCATTTCTGAGCAAGTGGATGATCGTTCACCTCTGGCTCATTCTGAGCACTTGGGTTTCTACAGATGTTATGGACTCCGTATGCGATGGTTGCACTGAGTCTGTAGATGAATCATATAATGCAGCTTGACCTTCAGCCGAGGTGGAAGGGTCTTGAGTGTAGGTATATCCCCTGCAGGTGCAAGGTCTTTAAGGGAAACAGTGGATTCTTTTCCATCAGAATGTTGTATCAATGCATAATGTGGATTCGCCTCAATCAGTTCTACTTGGTTCTTTAATGGGTCATTCTTACTATGACGGACGAAACATCTCAGAAGAATCGTTCCAGGTTTCGAGAGCCATGATGGAAGCGAAGTTCCCGCCGAACTTCTTCGTTGAAATGGAAGAAACATCTCGTGAGGCGTGGCATTTGTGGCTGTACATAGGAGCGTCCTAATAGTGTACAGAGATTCAGGGAGGAGATCTGTGGCAGATCGATGAGACGAGCGGGCATTGAGGAAAAGGCTAGCCTGTTTAGCTACCCCTTTTCTTTCTAGGTTCGTTCGGCTTACTCTCTCTTACTCTCTCCCTTTCTTTCTTTGTTTGACCCTTCTTCGCCTCTGAAGGGAGAAACTCGTGAAGTCTCGCAGAATCACGTTGGCCGAAGGATTTCGGCCAGTTTGACCACGCGAGATTTGAAGTCGATAAAAGAACACGTTTTCCTTTCCTCTTCCTCTTTTTGCCTTCAGCGTTCTGGGCGGACGCACACAAAGACTCTCGTCGACAAACCCCCCACCACCAGCTCGAACGAGCTGTGTGGAGGAGGGGGGGGAGAAAAAGGTAATCTTATTCACATCTTTCAATTCGATGAACATTCTTCACACATGATCCATTACAAATTAGCCACACAAAAGACATTCACATGCGCGCATATATATATACACTCACAAGACGATTCTAAGAACTCTTTAAAATGTTTCAAATAGTAAATAAATTGTTTTGTTACTAAAATGTTATTCCTTTCCTTTTGTTATTAACCATTATAAAAGGCCTATTCGTATATGTGTATAGCTTCCTAATTCCTTCGCTGTCTTTAAGGTAAGTTTAGATATTTTCTTCTTTTATCTTGGTTGTCTTAAACTGTTTTATTTAATCCCCACGTGGTCCGATGGTGGAAGATTAATGGTGTGATAACATGCAGTTATAAAGGCATCTATCACACTACCTATGGTTGGGGGATTCATTATCGCAAAACCATTTGTCCGAAATCCTTCGCGACTGTGGTTAAAATCCAAAAACCCTTTGTTCCTCTTTTGAATCTCCCGCCATAACAAACACTTCCACCCCGGCCATAATTGGTGATCTCTCCGACGTTAACACGCTAACTAAATCCTTCTACGATAACATAAATACAAATCCTTCTGATTAAATTTTAAGATACAAATAAAAAAATAAAAAAATAAGATAACCATTTCTAAGCTTAAAGACAAACAAATAAATTTAAATATTAATCTTATTTAGCGAAGGAAACTTAGAATAGAATACGGCAGTAAGTTAAACAAAAATTCATATACGAAGAAAATACAAGTCTAGGAACTTAAAAAAAAAAAAAATGAGCGTCTCACATCACAAAAAAAAAAATCTCTTTCAAAAAAAAAAAAAAAAAAAAAAAATCTTCGTAAAACAAACAAAATTTCTTTCAACAAAAAAAAATCCTTTTCATAAAAAATACAACAAAATTCCTTTCAACAAAAAAAAAAATCCTTTTTCATAGAACAAACGAAATCCCTTTCAACAACAAAAAAAAAAAAAATCCTTTTTCATAGAACAAACGAAATCCCTTTCAACAACAACAACAAAAAAAAATCCTTTTCACGAAGCAACGCGAGGAAAGAAAATCTTGAAAAACAAAAATCATTTCTAACGAAAAGAGCAAGAATCTTTTTACAAAAAAAAAAAAACTTCTTTCACAAAACAAATTTTAACGAAACAAACAAACAAACAAAAAAAACAAACATTTTTAACGAAAAGAACGAGAATCTTTTTACAAAAAAAAAAGAACTTCTTTCACACAAAAAAAACAACAAAAAAAACAAAAACAAATTTTAACGAAACAAACAAAAAAAACATCCTTTCACTGAACAAAAAAAAAAAAGCGCTTTTCGCGAGACAGGGGGACATGGGTCTACAGGAAAAAACAGGAATCTTCCCACATGGCGCAAATATACCGAACAATGAAAAATTCCCGCCAAACGCCATTTTGAAAAAAAAAAATGGAGCTACAATAGGCAAATACAAAAAGAGAAAAATGTTTTTAATGAAAAATTAATGACGTCAACCCGACAACCCAAAAAAAAAAAAATAATAATAATGATAGTCTTATCAGTCGAGGAACAATGGAAGCAACAAAAGGCGCCAAGCGTTGAATCTCCCAAGCCAAATACAGCTTCGTGTGAGAAATCTACAACCTGAGAAAATTTGTATCAGCCAAAAGAATACTTGCATGAACGCGACCAAATTTCAACGCAAGCCTAAAGATTGTTTCCTAAAAATACCCAGCTTCGTCTAGAGACATTTCTTTCTCCTGATATTTCCTCAGCCCAAGAATCTCTAGGTGAACGCTAAGTTCCAGCAGAAAAAAATACACATCCGAAAACTAAAACTACAAACAATACCAGCTTCGCGTGGCGGAAAATCCCAATGTGCACAAAAATTAAAATTTCGCCCGCGAACGCTAATTTTGCTGGAACACCCATATAACTTCGGCTTCATCCATCCCGGAATGAACGCTAAATCCTCGCTGATAAAGATTGTTGTTATATATAAATAAAAGTAAAATTGAAATAGGGTAGAGTCTATCGGGTAAGCTCTGCTTACTGGTGGGGGACTATTGTGGCAGATCGATGAGACGAGCGGGCATTGAGGAAAAGGCTAGCCTGTTTAGCTACCCCTTTTCTTTCTAGGTTCGTTCGGCTTACTCTCTCTTACTCTCTCCCTTTCTTTCTTTGTTTGACCCTTCTTCGCCTCTGAAGGGAGAAACTCGTGAAGTCTCGCAGAATCACGTTGGCCGAAGGATTTCGGCCAGTTTGACCACGCGAGATTTGAAGTCGATAAAAGAACACGTTTTCCTTTCCTCTTCCTCTTTTTGCCTTCAGCGTTCTGGGCGGACGCACACAAAGACTCTCGTCGACAAACCCCCCACCACCAGCTCGAACGAGCTGTGTGGAGGAGGGGGGGAGAAAAAGGTAATCTTATTCACATCTTTCAATTCGATGAACATTCTTCACACATGATCCATTACAAATTAGCCACACAAAAGACATTCACATGCGCGCATATATATATACACTCACAAGACGATTCTAAGAACTCTTTAAAATGTTTCAAATAGTAAATAAATTGTTTTGTTACTAAAATGTTATTCCTTTCCTTTTGTTATTAACCATTATAAAAGGCCTATTCGTATATGTGTATAGCTTCCTAATTCCTTCGCTGTCTTTAAGGTAAGTTTAGATATTTTCTTCCTTTATCTTGGTTGTCTTAAACTGTTTTATTTAATCCCCACGTGGTCCGATGGTGGAAGATTAATGGTGTGATAACATGCAGTTATAAAGGCATCTATCACACTACCTATGGTTGGGGGATTCATTATCGCAAAACCATTTGTCCGAAATCCTTCGCGACTGTGGTTAAAATCCAAAAACCCTTTGTTCCTCTTTTGAATCTCCCGCCATAAACACACTTCCACCCCGGCCATAGATCTTCCCATAGGGTAATCTGACATTTGCGGTTCGCGGCTGCTAGTTATATGCTTTTCCATATTATACCGTTATAGCGCTCACATTAGGCGTTTCCCTGAGGGTGGTACGGCGGCGTCCGGCTTGTGGCTACTTCTCGTTCGTGAAGAAACTGTTTCAGTTGTTCAGACATAAAAAAGGCTCCACGATCTGAATGGATGGAGGCTGGAACACCAAAAATGCCAAATGAAGAGCACAAGCACCGTATCACCGATTTTGCTGATATGTCTGGACAAGGAAATGCGAATGGGAATCGTGAATATTCGTCGATGACGGTTAGAATATAACGATTCCCATTATTAGATGGTAGTGGACCTTTAAAATCGATGTTTATTCTCTCCAATGGTTGAGTCATTTTTATCAGTGTCCCGGTTTTAGGCCTGAAGAATTGTGGTTTATGTTCTGCACATATTGTACATGATTTTATCATTTTCTTTATGTCATCTGATGAATATGGTAGATTTCTGGTTCGTACCACATGTGTCAATCTTGTTATTCCTGGGTGACACAGTTCATTATGTAAGGTACGAACCTCATCCATGTTAGGTATCGAGCTACATACCCTCGATAGTGCATCAACTGCAGCATTCTCTTTACCAGGTTGATAGATTGCATCAGAAGAAAAACAGGAGAGTTCTATTTTCCACCTCGCTATATTATCATTTTTGATTTTGATTATTGTCATGATGTTGAACATAAATACGACGGATTTTTGATCAGTAATTAGTCTAAAATGTCGTCCGATCAAAATGAGTGCCTCCACTATAGCATAAGCCTCTTTTTCAATTGCTGAGTGTCGCTGTTCTGAACGCGACACAGTCCTTGAAAAAAAGCGACAGGGCGTCCGCATTGCCTTAAAAAGGCAGCAATTGCATAATCAGATGCATCTGTCTCCACCACCAGAGAAATAGTGGGGTCTATAGCCGTAATTGTTGCATTGGCTATATCCTTTTTAATATTTTTAAAAGCCTCCACTGCTGTGTGCGAGAAAGGGAAACTGACCCTTTGTACCAATGGGTGAATTTTGCTTGAAAAGGAAGCAATCCACTGTGCATAATGTGCAAACATACCAAGGGCTCGTTTAAGGCACGCATATTATTAGGTATTGGCAATTTTAGCAGTGGCTTCAATCGTTCTGGGTCTGGTGAAATAGATCCTTTGCTCACGGTGTACCCTAGTAAATTAATGGTGTCTACGCTAAAAACGCATTTATCGTGATTTAGTGTGAGGTTGTATTTCTCAATCATCGCCATAAATCGTTTCAGATTACGATTATGGTCTGCATAGTTGTGTCCACATATTGTTACATTATCAATGTAGGCAAAGGTGCCCTCCAATTTTTCATTGCTAATTATTTTGTGCATAATTCGCTGAAAACTGGCAACACCATTCGTTACTCCAAATGGTATCCTTTTAAACTGGTAGAGGCGGTATTTGCCTCAAAGGTTGTGTAGGGCCGATCGACTGGTTTGATAGCCACTTGGTGATAGGCACTGCTGAGGTCTAGTGTGCTATACAATTTATATTTGGCTATTTCGCTTATAATTTCATCTATCCATGGCAGTGGGTAAGCATCTAGTAGGATAAACCTATTTATGGTTTGAGAGTAATCAATTACTAGTCATTTTTGGGGTGTTTTTCGGAAGATGTTATTACAACTTAGGCCCTTTACGGAGACTCACTCATTTAAATGATTCCTTCACTAAGCATTCTCGTAATTTCGGGTTTTATGAACTATTTCTCCTCAAGTGAGTAGCGTCTAGATTTCATCGCTTAAGGTTTGCAGTTTTGAGATAAATTATTAAAGAGTGATGGATACTGAACATTGACCGCTGTCAGACCACAAATCCTAAGGGCTGGTTTGGGTCCGCCAAAAGGAATCTCAGAATGAGAATGATCCTGAAGAAAATCGTACCTCAGTATCATGTCACTACAAAGGTTTTTCATTATCAAAAGTTTCATGTGTATGTATTTTTAAAAGTAAATTGACCAAACAATATCCAATTACTTGTGATGATAAAGAAGGATTCGCCATAGACACACGAGTAGAACAAGAAAATATTTTCCAGTTATTAGCCGTAATAATATTAAAATTAATATAATAACTAGAGCTGCCGGTGTCAATTAATGCATCAGTAAAAACGCCATTAATTTTAATCCGCATTAAACTTTTCGAGAGGGAGTCTGGAGACGCAGCTTTTATAGTAGCTACCATGAGAGAGGCGATAGAATTTTTAGAAACATTATTTTTGGTAGACCTACACACCTTAGAAAAATGTCCCAACTTCCCGCACTTGTGACACCTAGCATCTCTGGCCGGACAAGAAAAACGAGAGTGTGGACTTAACTCACAAAGTGGCATTTACGACCTGTGGAAGCAGCGGTGGTAGGCAACTCTGAAAGATTTGCAGTGCTCGGAATTTCGTGGTTAGAGAAAGAAGTCACAGAAAAGAGGTTCGGAGAAGAATGCACACAAGAGGGGGCGAACAACAAGAGTGTCTGTTGTTCAAAGCAGCACCGACTGTACCCGACTGCAGGTAGAACACCGACTGTTTGGGGGAAATTTCGAACGTATAAGCCTGTTCGTAGGCTGTTCTGAGATCCAGACATTTGTTTTCGAGCAGTCTTTCTCTTACCTGCACACTTTGGAGTCCGCTAATAAAAGCATCCATAATGTGCTCGTCTCGAATTTCTTCGGCAGACATTGACCGGAAGTTACTGTTATGGTATCTCCATGTTAGGTGAAAGATAAGTCCAACACACGACATTGTATTCTTAATGTGCCTCGAAGGACATCCTTTATTGAACTGCCAAGGGCTCGAAGGACATCCTTTATTGAACTGCCAAGGGGAGGGGGTACACTTTATAAGTCCTCCCTAAACGGAGAGTTTCAGTAAGGGGACACTACTGGCAATAACATCACATCCCTCTTTTCCAAACAATTGTTGAATCATCCTTATTGAATGTTCATTCCCTAAATCGTTGGGGTGGCCTGATGGTGCAGCCAGATCGAGATGTATGGTTAGGAGGGGTGTTACTCTCTTGATTTGTATCAGGTGCTGTGGCTGTATATGGAATGTGGTTAGCATGTTGTTTGTTTGTTTTTTGTGTGTTCGATCGTCCAATGTGAAGGCTTTGTGTGGGGTCTGCTTCAACCCTTGGTGTGGGGCTTCCGAGGGAACCCTGTGGGTGTTAGCCGGGTAAACCTGGCATCTCGGGGAGGTGCGAGATGAGTCTTCCCTCAAATGTTGTCGATTCCTACGGATTACTTTTCCTGATGGGGTCTGCACCAGGTATGATTTGTGTTCCGGGCATGCTTGTGTGACAACTGCGGGGGACCATTTGCCAGAATCTTTTTCCAGTATTCGGACATGCTGTCCCACCTGCAGATTGGGGAGCTATCTGGTCTGTAGTTGCTTGGGATCGTTCCCTTTTTGGTATCTTTTTGTATAAGCGTTGTCCTTCCTTTGGTCAGCCACTCTGGTACCCAAGCAACTACAGACCAATAATTTACCAACAATGTGGAAAATCCTGATGGCACAACTAAGAGAACAAATCTACCAATTCCAAAACAAAAGTGGACTACTCCCCGAAGAACAAAAAGGATGCCGGAAAGGGAAAAGAGGGACACATGATCTGCTATGCATCGATCAAAAGATCCTGAAGGAGGTAGAAAACAAAAAAAAAGAACATATCCATGGCATGGATTGACTACAAAAAAGCTTACGACAGAATCCTTCAAGCATAGATAATTGAATGTTTGAAAATATACAAAATACCCGAAAGAATAAACCGTACTATTCTAAGACCTTTACACTCTGGTTATTTTGTTATTTATAACTACTTACCAAGTTATATCAGAATATGTGAAAGTTATTATAGGATATCTTCCTGAAGGAGATGTATAGCAATTACTATAGACATAATAGAGTAACTTACTTGGGACTTTTACATATGTATATTGATATATCTATGTATTAGTCAAATGTTTCCACTGTATAGAATGCATTTAAATTTTGTAATTTGAAACGGTTTTTGAAACCAGTAAAATGCAGAGACTTTTTTTTTTAAATAAACATATTATTTATTTAAATTCAAATTTTCGATTCACACAGGAATCTTCATCAGGATAATAGACAATGTTTTTTGTTTTTTTGCAGAGACTTTTTTTTTTAATTTAAATAAATAATATGTTTATTTAAAAAAATAAAAAAAAGTCTCTGCATTTTACTGGTTTCAAAAACCGTTTCAAATTACGAAATTTGATTAAGCTCCGAACCGCCCACTACCCAAGACACTGACAGTCGATTATTTTTCTTATTAATAATAAATAAATTATTTTTGTAATTTGCTCAGCAAGACGTTGCCAATGTTGTCAACCGACATCCAATAGTACCAATAGGTAAACAGGTGATTGGCAAGACAATTCTCCTTGACCAATCAACTAACACTTAATTTTGGTGGGGATTGAAATTTATTTTTGTCACACTCACTGATTGGTTGGCTGTCTTGTTCCTTTAAGGCCCCATGGATTAGCCAACAGGTAACCCAATCCCTGTTCCCTTAGGGTCCATGTGAGCCAGCCTATAAAAACCCTTGTACACCGAGTTCCGAGCTCCAGTCTCTTTTCCCTTTCCTTTCAACCCAGCAGACAACATAAAGTTAAAACCAATACAGTCTCTTTTCCCTTTCCTTTCAACCCAGCAGACAACATAAAGTTAAAACCAATAGAGGCTCTTTTCCCTTTCCTTTCAACCCAGCAGACAACATAAAGTTAAAACCAATACAGGCTGAATGCAAAAGACCCTTATTTTTCCTCTTTTTTAATGTGACTGCAGTCCAGTCAACATGTAAGGGATTTTCTCCTGATTTTGAATACGACTTACTTGGGAGCCATCATTTTCTGACGGTCATTCATTAATTTCGTATGAGTCAGTAGATTCTGTTGTTGGTATTGGTTTCCCCGATATCTTCCTAGTTAGAATTTTTTCTAGAAAGACCACGTGAAGGTTGCCAACATCCTAAATGAAAGTGTTTCTGTGGAACGAACTGGAATCGAACTTGGCACACCTGTGTTGTCAGTCTATGTCGTTAACCACTTAACCACCGTCGCCTCCCATTTCTGCCGTTAAAACAACTATTTTATTTATAGTTGGCCTCTTCTCATCAAGTCTCAAAATACAATTAGTTTTGCAAAAACTTTTTTCTGTATTATTGTTGAATTTAATTTTAATAGATATTTTTTATCTTTTATTTTATGTATTTTCAACATTCTTCCAACTTCGGCAAGCGACACCTGAATCGTTCTTTTACAAGAATCATTTCATCTGAACATTGAAGTAAAGCAATAAAAGCAAAGAATAACAGAATAATTCATTAACACTTCTATCCGGTCATGGCTGAGGGAACGAGAATAATCCAAACCTCTGTTTGCTTTTAAATTTTAAATTTTTAAGTTCATGTGTTTGACATCACGATTCTCAAGTTCTAAAAGATGCACCGGAATAATGTCAGATGTTACATCGGCCGAAACGTTGTGAAAATAACAACCAAGATGAGAATAGTAGTCCGAATAACCCAACTAATCCAAAATGAAGGATAGTACTCACAAGAATAGAACAAGAGAAAGAGGCAGAAATATTCAGAATGGCAATATGATAAGTTAACCCCTAACCCCAACCCCACCCCAACCCTAACTCTAATCCCAACCTTAATCCTAACCCTAGCACCAACCCTAACCCTAACCCCAACCCTAATCCTAACCCCAACCCTAATCCTAACCCTAATCCTAACTCCAACCCTAATCCTAATCCTAACCCCCAACCCTAATCCTAACCCTAACTCTAATCCCAACCCTAATCCTAACCCTAACACCAACCCTAACCCTAACCCCAACCCTAATCCTAACCTCAACCCTAATCCTAACCCTAACCCCAACCCTAATCCTAAGCCTAACCCTAACCCTAACCCCAACCCCAACCCCAACCCTAACCCTAATCCTAACCCCAACCCCAATCCTAACTCTAACCCTAATCCTAATCCTACCCCCAACCCCAACCCCATCCTAATCCTAACCCTAACCCCAACCCTAAAAAAAGAAGCCTAGAGTGATTGTGATAATTGAAAAAGACAAAACAGAACTTATCACTTCCTTGCTTTCTTCTTTCTCTTCATTCCTTTAATTATGACATTCACAGAACTGGCCACAATTGTTTTATTGTATACTGAAAGCCCCTCCTTTTATCATCCCTTAATGCCTGGTTTTTATTCTTGTTCACAAATTAATCTCGCCTCCTCACACTCTCTCTCTCTTTCTCTTTACTTATTCAGTTTCTCTTAATTCCTTGTTGTTCTCCTTGTTCAGATCTCCCTCTCTCCCTCTCTCTCACTTCACTCATTCAATTTCCTCTCTTTGCACCAACAGAAGTGACACCGCTCCTATTCATTCATTCAAACTACAACACAATTTAGACTAAATAAAAATGTACTATAATTCTGCGTGGGAAAATGTACCGAGAAAACAAAATAAAATTGACTTACATAATTCCTAAACATCACTTGATAAAATTACACTGCATTTTTAAATTGAATAATTGAGTCAATTAATCTTGAGACAGTAAACTATGTTTGTCAAATGTGTGGGATTTTTGTGCAACCAGTTTTTCAAAAGTCATTCACATTTGACCTTTTTGCTTGAATATAATTATTCAAAAGTTGCCATCGTATGCTCTCGGATGCTTAGCACCATTAAGAGAAACACAGTCAGAATAAAACATAGCCATTGCTGTCCTAATTTCAAAATCAGAAACATGATATTCAATTTGTCTGTGTTTTACTGGTGACTCAGTCATCCTATTATTGATTACCCATCTCCTTCCACCATTGTATACACTTTCATGTCAGTAGTACTCATTGGATCTTGATTCTAATATAGACTTTGTAACTTGATGCTCAAGGACTTTTTACAATACATTAATTTTGGCTGCAATATCAGTTATCATCATCATCATTATTATATTCATATTCGGTTTAACGTCCATTTTACATGCTGACATGTGTTGGACGGCTTTTAGAAATTGGCTTCCAAACTAACCTATCTTTGCCAGGTCTTTATTTATTCTTCTTTTTCTCAGGTCCATTCTTATCACTTTCTTCTATCTTTTCCTTAAACTTCTCCTACCAACTGACCCTACTACTTCAACTGTTCTACATCTACTAACCTAACTACTCCCATCCATTCTTTCGATGTAACCAAACTAACGAAGCCTCCTGTTCTGCACACTTCTCCCTCTACTATCCAGATTTAATTTTCCTAAACACACATTGTATCATTCTCAGATGATTTCTCTCCAAGCAACGCATGTCCTAAAACTTCATTGGCTCGGTTTCACTTCGATACATCATCACACTACGTACACATGCTTGATAGACTTTCATTGATCGATAGTGGCAATGCTCTGCTGGTTAGTAATAGCAGATATTCCCTGAACTTACTCCATCCACTCCTAACTCTTGCAATCACACTAGTACCTGCTCCACCCTGTGCTCCAATGGTATCACTTCTAAACAACCTCAATAGCTTTGTCATCCAAATATACTTTCTTTGCCTATGAGTTCTCATCTGTCTCCATTGATCTTACACTTCTTGTATACAAACTGGTTATCATCTCTCAACCCATAATTATACTTCACTTCTTGTATACCCAATGTTTACAAGTACCACAAAAAATTGAGTTGCACCGACTCCCTTTTCAAAAACTAAGCATGGGAACTTTCCTCTTTCTGGAACTTTTTGCGGTCTTTCCAGCACTACTGTTCGATAATGGCCCTATGGGAATGGACGTATCTGTTGGAAAGCGTTGGTTTGACTTGCACGAATTAGTGCGGGTGGACCCGTGCAGTCGAGTGCAGAATAGGGCCTGTTCTCACAGTCGGAAATCACAGACGTGACAGGCTCACTACATGACGAGACCCCAGATCAAGGGTCAATGTGCACCTGCGAGAGGCTCTGTGACGTCACGGGCATTTGCGTGGGAAACAGAGGGATCCATGACGTCACTCGTTCTTCGTGAGAAGCGAGTTTTAGCAGTCTGGGTTTTGGAGGCGAACCTATCAGACGTGATTTTTGCCATGTAATCTGCAACTTACATAGGGGAAATATTTCCCTAAGAAAATACAGGCGAGAGATCTCTTTTCCCCCCTCCACGAATGGTTAAGAATTAATTGATAAGTAATTACGAAAGCAGTAATTTGCTCTCTCTCTCTCTCGACGTTAGTAAATATCTCCAAGCCGATAGATAACTAACGCCTGAAATAAAAAGAATTGAAAGTTAAAGGATTGTTTGTCGATTGAGTCGGTCATGAAGTTTTTGTTGTAGCGGCAAGATTCGTCAGAAAGAAAGAAGAAAGAATTCAACCACTAAACGACACGCCCCTCCACGCGACGAGGAAAGAAGAGAGGGTATGAGAAATTTAAACTATATGTGCAAACTATATGATTTATGATGTTAAAAAAATGACGAGTGTTCAAACGAGGACTGCAACAGCCCGTTCCGGGACGAGTATACGAAACGAGAAAAGTCCTAAGTAGGGGTATGCAACACTACAACCACTGATCATCACTTTGGTCTTCACTCTCAGACCTTTGTATGTTCCATGTCACTATTTTTTAATTACAGAAAAACAACTTTTTCATTGGAAGATATAAAGAAAGACGAGCCCTTTTTTTTTACTTTAACTAGCCAACAAGAAATGTTTTCTTCATTTCTGTTTCAAAACAAATTAAAAAAAACAAACTTTGTTGCTTCAGTAAATAAAAATCAATTGTTGTAAAAAAAAATCTTTGTTAAAATAAATTGTTGAAAAAAAAATGTTTGTTAAAATAAATTGTTGAAAAAAAAATGTTTGTTAAAATAAATTGTTAAAAAAAAAATCTTTGTTAAAATAAATTGTTGAAAAAAATCTTTATTAAAATAAATTGTTGAAAAAAATCTTTATTAAAATAAATTGTTGAAAAAATATCTAAAAATAAGTTGAGATAAGTTATTTCCCTTACTTTGCCAGCCTAAAGTAAACTCGATTAACACTCAACTTCCACCATTACATGCACTTATCAAGTCAGCAGTACTCATTGGACTTTGTAACTTGATGCTCAAGGACTTTTTACAATACATTAATTTGGGCTTCTTCTTCTTCTTCTTCTTCTTCTTCTTCTTCGTTGTCACGGCGTCGGCATAGTCTGGAAGGAATAATTTCAAATTTGAAAAGTTTAGGATCATTTTTTATTATATATTTCTTTAGCTTCTGGGGTTTCTAGGGTCTAATTAACAAATGATTTTAAAATCTATAACTTTGCTTTTCCCATACCGAATAATTGAAAAACAAATTCTAATAAACCGATCATTATGAATAAGGAGAATATATATTCTAGGGAACATGGTGAGTAACATGGGCACATTATTATTTGTTGTAAACTTTACCATCGAGAGGTCTGCGTACCCCCACAATTATTTTTTGTAAACTTTACCATCGAGAGGTCTGCGTACCCCCACAATTATTTTATGTAAATTTTACCATCGAGAGGTCTGCGTACCCCCACAATTATTTTTTGTAAATTTTACCATCGAGAGGTCTGCGTACCCCCACAATTATTTTTTGTAAACTTTACCATCGAGAGGTCTGCGTACCCCCACAATTATTTTTTGTAAGTTTTACCATCGAGAGGTCTGCGTACCCCCACAATTATTTTTTGTAAATTTTACCATCGAGAGGTCTGCGTACCCCCACAATTATTTTTTGTAAATTTTACCATCGAGAGGTCTGCGTACCCCCACAATTATTTTTTGTAAATTTTACCATCGAGAGGTCTGCTTACCCCCACAATTATTTTTTGTAAATTTTACCATCGAGAGGTCTGCGTACCCCCACAATTATTTTATGTAAATTTTACCATCGAGAGGTCTGCGTACCCCCACAATTATTTTTTGTAAATTTTACCATCGAGAGGTCTGCTTACCCCCACAATTATTTTTTGTAAATTTTACCATCGAGAGGTCTGCGTACCCCCACAATTATTTTATGTAAATTTTACCATCGAGAGGTCTGCGTACCCCCACAATTATTTTTTGTAAATTTTACCATCGAGAGGTCTGCGTACCCCCACAATTATTTTTTTGTAAACTTTACCATCGAGAGGTCTGCGTACCCCCACAATTATTTTTTGTAAATTTTACCATCGAGAGGTCTGCGTACCCCCACAATTATTTTTTTGTAAACTTTACCATCGAGAGGTCTGCGTACCCCCACAATTATTTTTTGTAAACTTTACCATCGAGAGGTCTGCGTACCCCCACAATTATTTTTTGGAAAATTTACCATCGAGAGGTCTGCGTACCCCCACAATTATTTTTTTGTAAACTTTACCATCGAGAGGTCTGCGTACCCCCACAATTATTTTTTTGTAAACTTTACCATCGAGAGGTCTGCGTACCCCCACAATTATTTTTTTGTAAACTTTACCATCGAGAGGTCTGCGTACCCCCACAATTATTTTTTTGTAAACTTTACCATCGAGAGGTCTGCGTACCCCCACAATTATTTTTTTGTAAACTTTACCATCGAGAGGTCTGCGTACCCCCACAATTATTTTTTGTAAATTTTACCATCGAGAGGTCTGCGTACCCCCACAATTATTTTTTTGTAAACTTTACCATCGAGAGGTCTGCGTACCCCCACAATTATTTTTTTGTAAACTTTACCATCGAGAGGTCTGCGTACCCCCACAATTATTTTTTTGTAAACTTTACCATCGAGAGGTCTGCGTACCCCCACAATTATTTTTTGTAAACTTTACCATCGAGAGGTCTGCGTACCCCCACAATTATTTTTTTGTAAACTTTACCATCGAGAGGTCTGCGTACCCCCACAATTATTTTTTTGTAAACTTTACCATCGAGAGGTCTGCGTACCCCCACAATTATTTTTTTGTAAACTTTACCATCGAGAGGTCTGCGTACCCCCACAATTATTTTTTGTAAATTTTACCATCGAGAGGTCTGCGTACCCCCACAATTATTTTTTTGTAAACTTTACCATCGAGAGGTCTGCGTACCCCCACAATTATTTTTTTGTAAACTTTACCATCGAGAGGTCTGCGTACCCCCACAATTATTTTTTTGTAAACTTTACCATCGAGAGGTCTGCGTACCCCCACAATTATTTTTTGTAAACTTTACCATCGAGAGGTCTGCGTACCCCCACAATTATTTTTTTGTAAACTTTACCATCGAGAGGTCTGCGTACCCCCACAATTATTTTTTTGTAAACTTTACCATCGAGAGGTCTGCGTACCCCCACAATTATTTTTTTGTAAATTTTACCATCGAGAGGTCTGCGTACCCCCACAATTATTTTTTTGTAAACTTTACCATCGAGAGGTCTGCGTACCCCCACAATTATTTTTTTGTAAACTTTACCATCGAGAGGTCTGCGTACCCCCACAATTATTTTTTTGTAAACTTTACCATCGAGAGGTCTGCGTACCCCCACAATTATTTTTTGTAAACTTTACCATCGAGAGGTCTGCGTACCCCCACAATTATTTTTTTGTAAACTTTACCATCGAGAGGTCTGCGTACCCCCACAATTATTTTTTTGTAAACTTTACCATCGAGAGGTCTGCGTACCCCCACAATTATTTTTTTGTAAACTTTACCATCGAGAGGTCTGCGTACCCCCACAATTATTTTTTTGTAAACTTTACCATCGAGAGGTCTGCGTACCCCCACAATTATTTTTTTGTAAACTTTACCATCGAGAGGTCTGCGTACCCCCACAATTATTTTTTGTAAACTTTACCATCGAGAGGTCTGTGTACCCCCACAATTATTTTTTTGTAAACTTTACCATCGAGAGGTCTGCGTACCCCCACAATTATTTTTTTGTAAACTTTACCATCGAGAGGTCTGCGTACCCCCACAATTATTTTTTTGTAAACTTTACCATCGAGAGGTCTGCGTACCCCCACAATTATTTTTTTGTAAACTTTACCATCGAGAGGTCTGCGTACCCCCACAATTATTTTTTTGTAAACTTTACCATCGAGAGGTCTGCGTACCCCCACAATTATTTTTTTGTAAATTTTACCATCGAGAGGTCTGCGTACCCCCACAATTATTTTTTTGTAAATTTTACCATCGAGAGGTCTGCGTACCCCCACAATTATTTTTTTGTAAATTTTACCATCGAGAGGTCTGCGTACCCCCACAATTATTTTTTTGTAAACTTTACCATCGAGAGGTCTGCGTACCCCCACAATTATTTTTTTGTAAACTTTACCATCGAGAGGTCTGCGTACCCCCACAATTATTTTTTTGTAAACTTTACCATCGAGAGGTCTGCGTACCCCCACAATTATTTTTTGTAAACTTTACCATCGAGAGGTCTGTGTACCCCCACAATTATTTTTTTGTAAACTTTACCATCGAGAGGTCTGCGTACCCCCACAATTATTTTTTTGTAAACTTTACCATCGAGAGGTCTGCGTACCCCCACAATTATTTTTTTGTAAACTTTACCATCGAGAGGTCTGCGTACCCCCACAATTATTTTTTTGTAAACTTTACCATCGAGAGGTCTGCGTACCCCCACAATTATTTTTTTGTAAACTTTACCATCGAGAGGTCTGCGTACCCCCACAATTATTTTTTTGTAAATTTTACCATCGAGAGGTCTGCGTACCCCCACAATTATTTTTTTGTAAATTTTACCATCGAGAGGTCTGCGTACCCCCACAATTATTTTTTTGTAAATTTTACCATCGAGAGGTCTGCGTACCCCCACAATTATTTTTTTGTAAACTTTACCATCGAGAGGTCTGCGTACCCCCACAATTATTTTTTTGTAAACTTTACCATCGAGAGGTCTGCGTACCCCCACAATTATTTTTTTAAATAAGCAAAATACAAAAAAGAAAATAGCAACAACAACAGCAACGTGGAATTTTGATTTAAATTTCACTTGTAAGCAAATATTTTCTTGATCATAGCAGCCGAAACGCCTTATCATCGATATGGTTAAAAAAATATAGAAATAAAAAGAAAATGAAAAAAAAGGAAAGAAAAGAAAAAAAAGGGGGGAAAAAAAATAACAACAACATGGAGAACTGATTTAAATCTCTAAAAGTTGAAGGCGACCCACATCTGTTTACAACTCCACCGAAGACTCCCTCCACTTACAGTCTCCTTTCAAAATGTTTGGGCTATCCCTGTAAAAAAAAACTCTTGCTATGAAAACAGTCAAAGTTTTACTTTAACTGCCTTATGCGTCGCAGGACGCAGAAGTTCCTCAGTCAGTCAATCAAGCTACAAAAAAATGTAACAGAGAAAAGAATTGCTCTCCATCATTTCAGTTGTATTATATGATAACATTTTAACCGAACAGGTGCGCGCATCAATAATATTGTAATCTAACCATAAGAAAAAAAAGATTACAAAGACAACCTAACTTTCAAACAGATTTCCAGCACCACCACTTTATCACCACTCTCTCTCTGCTCTCTGAAAATCGCTCCCCTGCTTTCCATTCGTCCTTTTATTTGAGTCAGTTGGTCTCCACACATGCACATTTGTTATTCACATGTGCAGATCAGTCCCAACTATAAAAGTCTACAATTATGAAGAGAAACCCTTTTTTACTCTGGCAGATGGGCATGCACGACATGCAAAGCATTTCATTCTCATTTTAGCTGGTAAATGTTCCTCTTTATTGTCACAAATATGTCATCCTATTATTGATTAACCATCTACTTCCACCATTATATGCACTTTTATGTGAGTAGTACTCATTGAACCCTGATTTTAATATAAACTTTGAAACTTGATGCTGAAATACATTAATTTTGGCTGTAATATCAGTTACATGGCACTATTTTTTAATTACAGCCGGCTGAATAATGACGTGCAAATATCTGGTTGTTAATTACTTTCGAATAAATAGTTATTTGATCACAATGTCTTTTTTGTCTTTTTTTGCTTTCACTCTCTTTCAAAATTGGCCACAGAATAATGCTTGGCCATATTAAAAAAACGGTTATAATGGCAGTTTATCCAGACCATCTTTCGTCAATGAATAATAAATCTTACGGTTGGGGGGGTGTAATGTATTACGTTCACATAGTACATGAACTGGCAGACACTGGCAACTTCCGGCTAGCTTGATTCAGCAACGCAACATGCTTAAAATAGTCTATGGCTAAATAAAATGCTAAATCAACACTAGCGCTGTTTTCTATGCGAAACAACACACGTCATAGCAATGAAAATTGGGCATAGTCTGGAAGAAATAATTTAAAATTTAAAAGTTTGGGATAATTTTTATCATATATTTATTAATTACTTTAGCTTCTGTTTTTTTTAGTTAGGTGTTATGTAATGCTATAATGGAATTAAATTCACTTTCCTTTGATGTGACCACCACGAAAAATCTCAATCTCCACTGTTCACTGTCAACTGTTCACTGTTCACTGCTTACTGCTTACTGTTCACTGTTCACTAATTACCGTTCACTGTTCACTACTTACCGATCACTGTTCACTGTTCACTACTTACCGATCACTGTTCACTGTTCACTGTTCACTGCTTACTGTTTACTGTTCACTCTTTACTGTTCACTACTTACTGCTTACTGCTCACTGTTCACTGTTCACTACTTACTGTTCACTGTTCACTGCTTACTGTTCACTGTTAGCTACTATTGCTTACTGTTCACTGTTAGCTACTATTGCTTACTGTTCACTGTTCACTACTTACTGTTTACTGTTCACTACTTACTGTTCACTTTTCACTGTTCACTGTTCACTGCTTACTGCTTACTGTTCACTGCTTACTGTTCACTGCTTACTGTTCACTGTTCACTGTTCACTGCTTACTGTTCACTGTTCACTACTTACTGCTTACTGTTCACTGTTCACTACTTACCGTTGACTGTTCACTGTTTACTGTTCAGTACTTACTGTTCACTGTTTACTTTTTACTATTCACTGTTCACTGTTTACTGCTTACTGTTCACTGTTCACTACTTACTGTTTACCGTTCACTGCTTACTGCTCACTGTTCACTGCTTACTGCTTACTGTTCACTGTTCACTGTTAACTACTATTGCTTATTGTTCACTGTTCACTGTTCACAACTTACTGTTCACTTTTCACTGTTCACTGTTCACTGTTCACTGCTTACTGCTTACTGTTCACTGTTCACTACTTACTGTTAACTTTTCACTGTTCACTGCTTACTGTTCACTTTTCATTGCTTACTGTTCACTTTTCACTGCTTACTGTTAACTTTTCACTGCTTACTGTTCACTTTTCACTGCTTACTGTTCACTTTTCACTGTTCACTATTCACTTTTCACTGTTCACTTTTTACTGTTCACTGTTTACTGTTCACTGTTTACTGTTCACTGTTTACTGCTTACTGTTCACTGTTCACTGTTCACTTTTCACTTTTCACTGTTCACTAATTACCGTTCACTGTTCACTACTTACCGATCACTGTTCACTGTTCACTGTTCACTGTTCACTGCTTACTGTTTACTGTTCACTCTTTACTATTCACTACTTACTGCTTACTGCTCACTGTTCACTGTTCACTACTTACTGTTCACTGTTCACTGCTTACTGTTCACTGTTCACTGTTGACTACTATTGCTTACTGTTCACTGTTCACTACTTACTGTTTACTGTTCACTACTTACTGTTCACTTTTCACTGTTCACTGTTCACTGCTTACTGCTTACTGTTCACTGCGTACTGTTCACTGCCTACTGCTTACTGTTCACTGTTCACTGTTCACTGCTTACTGTTCACTGTTCACTACTTACTGCTTACTGTTCACTGTTCACTACTTACCGTTCACTGTTTACTGTTCACTACTTACTGTTCACTGTTTACTTTTTACTATTCACTGTTCACTGTTTACTGCTTACTGTTCACTGTTCACTACTTACTGTTTACTGTTCACTGCTTACTGCTCACTGTTCACTGCTTACTGCTTACTGTTCACTGTTCACTGTTAACTACTATTGCTTATTGTTCACTGTTCACTGTTCACAACTTACTGTTCACTTTTCACTGTTCACTGTTCACTGCTTACTGCTTACTGTTCACTGTTCACTACTTACTGTTCAATTTTACACTGTTCACTGCTTACTGTTAACTTTTCACTGCTTACTGTTCACTTTTCACTGCTTACTGTTCACTTTTCACTGTTCACTATTCACTTTTCACTGTTCACTTTTTACTGTTCACTGTTTACTGTTCACTGTTTACTGCTTACTGTTCACTGTTCACTGTTCACTTTTCACTTTTCACTTTTCACTGTTCACCTTTCACTCTCTGCTGCCCAGAAATCAACTGAGCTTTATTTATCTTTTTTCTTTTTACATTACATGAAATAAATAAAAATATAAAGGATGTGGCACAAGGCCAAAATGAGTATAAGAGGGTAATGGGGGTCGGGAGTCGTTCACTTATATATGCCCTAAAACTAGTTCCAATCACCACAATACCACATTTACTTTATGGACTAATCTACTTAAAATATCCCCATGTGCTTTCATGATTTTTATTTACAAAAGTCTATGTACAATGTTTGATGATGATGGGAGTGGATCAACAAAGAAGCCTTTAAAAATCTCCCCAAAATGAATGAAAATAACAGAGATATAAAAAATATAGAACAAAATAAAATGCTAATTATAGTAAGTTAGTAAGCTATGAACTGCCGAAAGGATAAATATCATTAGGGTAGGTTAGGGATAAAGTAAATCGGGGAGCGGGCATCCTGGAAGAGTTCTTACACCTAAAATAAAGAAAGGGGGACAGGACTCATTTGTACTACTAGCTATAGGGACAGATCCAACATTTGGATATTCATGACAAACTTGTCAAAAAGAAAGACCTATGATCGGTGTGTGCCATGCTTAGGCAGGGAACACAAACTAAATTCTATTCCATACGAATATGCATAAACTAGCGGTGTGTATCAGCACAGCTACCCATTATTATTCCTGATACGAGGAATATATATATACTGATGTGATATACAGAAGACCACACAGCCATCCATTCGTATTCCTAATACGATGAATATATATAAATACTGATGTGATGTAGACCCGGCCACTCATCCAACCATTATTATTTCGGATACGATGAATATATATAAGTAATGATGTGATGCAGAGGAGAATATTAATTAACCAATTAATATTCGTTAAACGATGAATAAATATAAGTACAGATGTGATGTAGACCCGGCCACTCATTCAACCATTATTATTCTTGATACAATTAATATAGTTATAAATACTGATGTGATGTAGAGGAGACCACTCAGCTCTACACTTGAATGGCTAATCTGTTTTATTACTGAACATAAAAACCTACTGACGAGGGGGGGGGGGGCACAATCCGAGATGATCATAAGTTTGTGAAAGTATCAAGTAGGTCATAATCACAGCATGAAATATTGTATGGAAGAATACATTATTATTTAAAGAGCCAGCTGATTTGCTCTTCTCTGAGCTAAATATCTTCCACTCGCAGGCCTACCATCCATAGCACATGCAGCATTGCACATTCAGCATTGCACATGCAGCATTGCACATTCAGCATTGCACATGTTTACACAAGATTTTAGTAACTGGAAACTGCATTTGTTACATATAGGGAGATACGACAAATAGAGAGAGAAAAAAAGAAAGAAGAAAACACAAAAGAAATAAAGAAAAATCAAGGGAGGCGCGAGAGCGCTCTATCCCTTAATAGACTTTACAAATGGCCTATGCTGGAAATCTCATTTCTTTGATCAATCATAACTCAAAAACCAATAAACCAAATTAGTTAAAACTTTGCACAAAATTTTTTTTGATAGGTGTAGTAACAAAGATAATTGATGCCTGTCTCCCCCTTGGAGTAATAATGGAATGTTCTACATTCGTGTATATTAAGAGTGAATGTTAAAACACTATTTGTCTAGCTAAGCAACAAATGGTTAAATAAAGCTTATCCTTAAGTTATATTCGGCGTCCAGTTTTTATTACAATTTATTTAACCATTCGTTATGGAACGTTACTTGAAACCCGATCGTCTAGACCTTGATACGGCCGACTCGGAATCTACTGACAAATGGCGGCATTGGAGAAAAATGTTCGAAGGATTCCTTACAGCTCTACAGTTATCTTCAAACGCGGCTTTAACAGGTACTGAGAAATATACCCTTCTTTTACATCATGTCTCTACTGCTATTTATAGAAATTTATCTGAATGTGAAAATTATGAAACTGCGGTGGACATTTTAGAAGCCATGTTTGTAAAGAAAAAAAATACTATTTTTGCTAGACATTTACTTGCTACCCGGCGTCAACAACCAGAAGAAAGCCTTGAACAATACCTTCAGATTCTAAAGACGTTAAGTCGCGAGTGTGAATTTACAGCCTTAACTGCGAACCAAGCGAGAGATGTTTTTATCAGGGACGCATTTATTAATGGAATACAGTCCAACCAAATAAGACAAAGACTACTAGAGAATAAAAACCTAGACTTACCAACAGCTTATGAACAAGCTCTAACGTTGGACATGGCACAGAAGCAGTCTGTCTTCTATTTACAACCCGATATTTTGGGAGCTGCTATCGTAGCCCCTCCTCTGCATGTTCAAAATTCTTCCATTGTCCAAGATGCTGCCACCCCCCTTTCTAACGATCACGAACAACTTATCACTGCCGCCTCAGCTGGATCCACATGCTACTTTTGTGGCCTTCGTATACATGCTCGTTCGTCCTGCCCGGCTCGAGATGTTAGATGCCACAAGTGTGATAAGCAGGGACATTTTTCGAAAGTTTGCCGGTCAGCTTCTCAAAAAAAACGTTCGGCTACTCTTGCTACTGTAGCACCAATTACAATATCAGCTGCATTCCCCGGCTGCCTCTCAAAAACAATCGTGAGGGTAAAAATCAATGGATTGACTATTCATGCGCTTATTGATACAGGCAGTTCCGAAAGTTTTATTAATGCCAGTATTGTAAAAGCAAATAAATGGGAAATATTTCCTTGTTCCAACCAAATATCAATGGCAAATTCATCTTTATCGTCCCATGTAATTGGATATTGCATGGTTAACCTGAAACTAAAAGGAAACTCCTATCAAGGGATCAAATTATCAGTAATGAAAAACCTCTGCTGCGAAGTGATTTTGGGTCACAATTTTCTAAAACAACATTCATGCGTTGAAATTCCTTTTGGTGGCCCCAAGCCAGTCCTAAGCGTATGTGGACTAGCAGCTGTCAAAGTGCGGCACCCGTCACTTTTTACAAACTTAACTCCTGACTGCAAACCAATAGCAATAAAATCAAGACGCTATTCAGAAACGGACAAGCAGTTCATAGCAGCAGAAGTAACAAAACTACTTAAGGAAGGAATTATAGAGCCAAGTGAATCTCCATGGCGAGCACAGGTCCTCGTAACAGCCACTGAAAATCACAAGAAAAGGATGGTCATTGACTATTCCCAGACCATCAACAGATACACATTACTCGATGCCTATCCACTGCCTCGTATTGACGAAATGATTTCTAATATTGCAAAATATCACACTTTCAGTACTTTAGATCTCAGAAGTGCCTACCATCAGGTACCTATCAAGCCAGAGGATAAGCCCTACACGGCATTCGAGGCCTGCGGTCGCCTATATCAGTTCTGCCGAATTCCTTTTGGGATAACAAATGGTGTGGCTAGCTTCCAGAGGGTAATAGATGAAATAATCTCCAATGAAAAATTGAAGGGTACTGTTGCATATATAGACAATGTCACAGTATGCGGACATAACCAAGCTGAACATGACCACAACCTTAAACGATTCATGGCTGCCGTCAAGAAATATAATCTGACTTTGAACAGTGAAAAATGTTCCTACAACTTGAAAAGCATCAAATTATTGGGATACATTGTCAAAAATGGCACCATGACGCCGGATCCCGAGCGACTGAAACCGCTAATGGAATTACCAATCCCTGGAAACATGCCCTCTTTACGACGAGCCCTCGGTATGTTTGCTCACTACTCCCAATGGGTTGCGTCTTTTTCAGAAAAAATACACCCATTGACACAAGTATCTACTTTTCCGTTGTCCTGTTCCGCCATCAGAGCATTTCAAAACATGAAAAGGAACATTGCTCAGTCTGCCATTTCTGCTGTGGATCCTTTTATCCCTCTATTAGTTGAGACGGATGCCTCCGACTGTGCGATAGCTGCCTCACTGAGACAATCCGGTCGTCCTGTAGCTTTTTTTTCAAGAACACTTTCGAAATCCGAGCGACGACACTCTGCAATAGAAAAAGAAGCGTACGCCATAGTTGAGGCATTACGAAAATGGAGGCATTACTTAATCGGCCGACATTTTGAATTAATCACTGACCAAAAGTCGGTCTCGTTTATGTTTAACCCAAAAACAACGAGTAAAATAAAAAACGAGAAAATAAGCCCAGGTTCTACAAACCTCCTCCAGCAACACTCATTAAGGCCACACAGCCTTTTGAAAGACTTAACCTGGATTTTAAGGGCCCTTTACCCTCTAAAACTAAAAATAAATACATGCTCACAATAATAGACGAGTACTCAAGATTTCCGTTCGTCATCCCCTGCCCAGACGTAACGGCTGCAACAGTAATTCAAGGCCTCTGCTCCATTTTTGCCGTTTTTGGAGTGCCTGCATATATACATTCAGATCGTGGGTCTGCTTTTATGTCGGACGAACTCAAGCAGTTTCTGCATGAACGAAGAGTAGCTGTAAGTAGAACAACTCCTCACAATCCTCAAGGAAACGGACAGTGCGAAAGATACAATGGTATAATATGGAAGACAGTACAGTTGGCGGCAGCAAATCGCAATAGTCCGATCTCCGATTGGGAAAGTCTCATCCCCATGGCCTTATACGCTATTAGGACTCTATTATGTACAGCGACAAACGCTACCCCACATGAGAGATTCTTCTCGTTCCCACGACGAAGCTCAGCAGGCACATCACTTCCCTCGTGGCTTGCACAACCTGGCACAGTTTTATTAAAACGTCATGTTCGTCATAGTAAACATGACCCATTGGTAAGCGAGGTACAATTAATCGAAGCGAACCCTCAGTATGCACTGGTCAGAAATTCAGAAGGAAGGCAATCTACTGTCTCCTTAAGGGATCTAGCCCCAGCAGGAAATGTATATGAACGTAGAACTGCTTCAGATGGATATAGAGCTCCGGTTCGTGGAACAAGTCCGACCCTCTTAGGTGATCGTGTGCCAGATACGTCAAGTTCAGAGTCCCAACAAAACGAATCTGAATATACTAACAGAGTCGTCTCTGACTCTAGTTCGGACGACAGATGGGTACCACGAAAGCGGTTTCACCCAATATCTGAGACAGATACTCAATCTTCAGACACCAAGCGACCGAAGCGCCGTAGAAAACGAGAGCGATTTGGAGCAAGATATTTTAGCCCTAAACCAGCAACACAAGACAGTCCCGAAACGTCGTCAGGTCCCGAGGAGCCTAGATTAGAAATGGATGTCGGGCACGAACAACCAAGACGCCCTCAAAGAACCCGCAGGAGGTCAGGTCGATGGGATGATTTTGTTCCCTACGAATAAGAAGATAGATGGGGGAGAATGTAGTAACAAAGATAATTGATGCCTGTCTCCCCCTTGGAGTAATAATGGAATGTTCTACATTCGTGTATATTAAGAGTGAATGTTAAAACACTATTTGTCTAGCTAAGCAACAAATGGTTAAATAAAGCTTATCCTTAAGTTATATTCGGCGTCCAGTTTTTATTACAATAGGTTCTATGAGTGTGTAGAATTTCAGCATCATTAGTCAAGGCAACCCAGAGATCCAGAAAGTTCAATCATGAAATCATGTTATCTGTGGGTACGTACGGACGTATGTGCTACCCTGTATCTCATCAACTATTTGATGGATTCAGCTGATTTTTAGCGGAGATAGAGGTTCTAGAGTCTAGTTGATGACATTTTAATTTCAGTTTACCATATACCTGAGTTTTCCAGAAAATTCCCCAAAAACTTAAAAATGACCAGTATTCATACACTTTATTCTATATCTTATCGACCATTTGATGGATTCAGCTGATTTTTGGCAAAGATAGAGGTTCTAGTGTCTAGTTGATGGCATTTTAATTTCAGTTTACCATATACCTTAGTTTTCCAAAAAATTCTAAAAAACCCTAAAAAAATTACTAGTCTACATACAGTTTATTCTGTATCTCATCAACTTTTTGATGGATTCAGCTGATTTTTGGCAGAGATAGAGGCTCTGGGCTCTAGTTGATGGCTTTCTAATTTAGTTTACTAATCTACCGTAGTTTCTCAGAAATTTTCAACTAACCTTAAAAAATGACTTGTTCACATACACTTTCTTCTATATCTCATCAGCTATTTGATTAATTCAGCTGTGTTATGGCACAGAAAGAGGTTGTATTTTGTTTCCTTTGTACACTGAATATTTTATTGTTTACTATTGTGAATAACTTTATTATATTTCTCCCTGCTCCAAAAATGTTTGATTGATATATTTATTTCATTCAAATTAAATATTTTTGCATTGTGTCCTTGTCAATTTTCAAACACACTGACTGTAAAATAATTGAATCACCATTTATTCTTTGCAATGAATACATGGTAAAGTTTGAAAAATTTGTTCTAGTTTGAATTGTATCATGAGTAAATATACACTCATCATAATTTTTAAAAAAATATTTACCTGTGAATATTGGAAGAAACATTGATTAGTCGAACTACTAACTATATCAGTTATGAGAAGGCATTGTATTGAGGCATAGCCTTTACAAAAGTAGTGACATTTCATGAAAAATGCCAGTATACTGAAACTATATGCCCATAATAGGGTTAAGATGAAAATTCATATACACTAAATGTACAAAAGCAAGGAAATTCCCAAATTTGTACACTTTTATTGTCATTAAGGGTATGCGAGCACAACAGGGCTATGTATTTTACTGGTAGGAATTTTTCTTCAGCGCACCTCACACACTTCATCCACTCATGCATAGAGATTTATACTGTAGTGATGTGATAATGAAATGGTTTGGTTGATATGTAGCCATACTCTTAATGACAATAAAAGTGTAAAAATCTGGGAATTTCCTTGCTTTTGTACATTTAGTGTATATGAATTTTCATTTTAACCCTATTAAGGCCATATGATTTCAGTATACTGGCATTTTTCATGGAATATATTATTAGGTTTAAAAAACAACTTTATTTTAAATAGATACACTTTATATTTAAATTATTAAACAAAAATATTTCGTAGCCATCAATGAAAGTTATTTAATTAAAAAAGGAATTTTCAAGGGAGGTAATTTAAATGAAACTATTAGTTTTTTAAATGACAGTAAATTTGTTAAACCCTTAAATGTTTTTTGTTTCAAATATGACACATTCCAACAAAATGCCTATTTAATATAATGTTCAACGAAAATGTATCAAACTGCAACTTGTTTCACATCTGCAACGAGCCTGTTGACAAGTGTGAGTAGGTATTAGTATGATGTTGCATCAGCACACCGCTAAATATGCAATCAGTATCTTCGATGTCACGGGCGAGTGTCATCGGTGTGTCATCTACCTAATTTAAGGGCCTAAACTTTTAAATCTAGTTATTATAATGGTAAGTAAAAATTATTTTATTATTCTCTAGTGTATTATGATTATTTAGATGCATATATTGTAGTGTTTTGTTATACACGTAAAATGTAATGCCATTTGTTGCACATTTGCAACATCATTTATTTTGTGCAATAATTTTTTTTCTCAAAAAATCATTTATACTACTTTATATCATCCGTATGAAACGTTGTTTACTTTTTTCAAACCAATCGAAAAAATAAAGCATCTAAAAGTTAAAGAGATGTAAGTTATACATTTAAAAAGAATACTTAGAGTTAATCCGCCGGATGTGGGTATTTTTTTTTCTTGTATGTGATAAAATAGACAAATCGAATCGATTCTAATCTATTTGATGATGTGCAAACTATTTTAATAATTATGTCATCCTGTAATCTTCAGACTCATACAGCCAGTTTTCAGTTTTGCAAAAAAATGTGCATTTTTATAATTTAGAAAACCATATTTTAAGCACCATCAGTTTTCTTTGTTTCTTTTGTGTTCCGAGATGAGTGTTCGATGTAAAGTTGGACGACAATGATTTCAGACTAAGTGATCACTTTTATTAATGTCAGATTTGTAATTATGCGACTAAATACCCAATCTAAACCAGTGTAAAAAATTATAACCTCCAAACATAAATCCTCCTTTATGAGTAAGTAAGGGTATAGGTTTACAAATTATAATCCCCAAACATAAATCCTCCTTTATGAGTAAGTAGGGGTATAGGTTTTAAAAATTATAATCCCAAACATAAACCCTCTTTTATGAGTAAGTAGGGATATAGGTTTTAAAAATTATAATCCCCAAACATAAATCCTCCTTTATGAGTAAGTAAGGGTATAGGTTTACAAATTATAACCCCCAAACATAAACCCTATTTTATGAGTAAGTAGGGATATAGGTTTTAAAAATTATAATCCCCAAACATAAATCCTCCTTTATGAGTAAGTAGTTGTATAGGTTTGAAAAATTATAACCCCCAAACATAAACCCTATTTTATGAGTAAGTAGGGATATAGGTTTTAAAAATTATAATCACCAAACATAAATCCTCCTTTATGAGTAAGTAGGGGTATAGGTTTTAAAAATTATAATCCCCAAACATAAATGATCCTTTATGAGTAAGTAGGGGTATAGGTTTGAAAAATTATAACCCCCAAACATAGACCCTCTTTTATGAGTAAGTAGGGGTATAGGTTTTTAATATATGGGTATTTAGGATGTCTCTTTCCCCAAAATAATATGATTAATACGTTTTTGGGGATTTAAAGATAATTTTTTCTGGCCAAAGTTAAACTGCCACTTTCCAGTAAAAACACTATTTAACAGGATTGGTTTTAAAACCTAAAATGTCAAACGTTTAGACTAACAAATTAAAGCAAACAGTTTAGCAAAATAGAATTCCAGAGAAAAGTAACTCCGACTAAAAACATGAAATAACCGAAAATCCTATTATATAGGGAGGAGGGGGGATATATGGAGTATTCTGATTGTTTGAGACTGGCAAGCTCAAGTCAATATAAAAAATCGAATTTTTTGCAGGTCGAAATAGCTGTCTGAGTCTCTATTTACTTGTCATCCCAAGAGGGCAGTTAGACACAAAGTTGTTTTAAATGTGGGGAAAATCCACGTGGTATATTTAGTGGTGAAAGCAGATTGGGATCGATGTGAGCCATCACCTCATTGACATACTCCCACACCTCCTTGAGTTTGCAACATTTGAAGAAGACGTGCTCGGGCGTTTCTTCTGCAGTTGTGTCAATACACTTTGATTTTAGCTAAAAGACCAAGACATCTGCCTTTTTTTTTGATGGGTCAGTTTTTTTATGGATTGCTTATCAAGGCCGAGGAGCCTTTCGAGGATGAGGTTCAAATAGATTGTCAGTTGGATGATGATGATCGCCATCACGAGAGGATTGGAAACAATTAGTGGAATGTAAAAAGAATATTACTTAAGACGACTTGATTTTTCAAGAGAACGGCTCAACACGTATTTCACTCACTCACTATCCAGATTTATCGTCTATATTTCCTTTGACAAGAGGTTTGACGTTGTCTGGCTGTCTTTATGCTAAATCTCCAGTGATCACGATTGTGGGGATAGACTGCCCATTTTCCACTGTTTACAGTCTTGCCTGATGGTTTCTTTCCATGTCTTCCTAGGGCTCCCAGCTTTCTTTTTGTTGTCCAGCCTTAGATCTCTGAATGTGCTGATATACCCCTTGCTTCTTTCTACATGCCCAAACCAGCGAAGACGATTTGCCCTTATTAGGACATCAAGTTTTGGAATGGCCAATTTCTCAAGTAAAGTGTCTGACCTAATGTTCTGGATCTGGTCCGGCTTTACATTGCATATCCACCTAATCATTGTCCTGCCATTTCTCTGAAGTCGAACAAGTGAGGCCTGGGTGAGGGGCCAACATTCACTGCCATAGAACATCATGCTTCTTATGCAGCTATCATAGACCTTACTCCTGGTAATAATTGGGATGGTTCTGGATGTTAGGATTGGGAGAAGTTCTCTGAACTTTCCTCAAGCTGTCTTGACTGATGGTCGAACTTAGTCAACAGCAACCTCTAGCACTTAGCAGTGCTAGGTAGTAAAAGGAGTCTACCACCTCCAGGGTGTCCTCGCCTATTTCAACTTCTGTGTAAGGGCGGCCCTCAATTGGGTGCGCAAGTCCTAGACATCTCTTGCATCTGAAGTTTAGATCTGGTGTGAGCCTACCATGCACTCCACTGTACTTTTGTGCACTCATAGAGTGCAGTGGTTGCATTGTATCGCATTGCTCCTAACCCACCTTTTACATACCATGCATGAGTATTGATCAGAGTCCTTCAAAGACTGGAGTTCTTGGCCATTAACCATCACCTTTGTCTTTCCAATGTTGACCCTCAGACCTTTTGCTCCCCTGACCTTCTTCCATACTTTCAATCTTTCTTCTAGCCCGTTCATTATCTCTGTCATTATGACCAAGTCATTGGCATACAGTAGTTCCCATGGGCACCCTGTTTGGAACTCATTGGAGAGGGCCTCAAAGACAACAATGAACAACAAGGGACTAAGGACTGATCCTTGATGTACTCCAACATTTACACCGAACTCATCGCTGTAAATGTCATCTACCTGTACCTTGCTTCTGGCGTTCCTGTAGATGCATTGTACTAGTCTTATAAGCCACTCCTCCACTCTAAGCTTGTGCATTACCAACCATAGCACTTCTTAGGGAACCCTGTCAAAAGCCTTTTCTAGGTCAACAAATGCTATGTATCACTTTCATCACTTGTTCCAAGATCTTCATGCCTCTATAGTTTCCTCTTCACAGTGAAGCATCCTTGCCCTTGTAGCAGTTGATGATGTAGCTCTCTTCCCACCTCTCTGGGACACACTCTTCCCTTATAATGGAGTCTGACATTTTCTGGATGCTTATCTTTCCGGATGCTTTCAACATTTTAGCTACAATACCAGACGGTCCAGCTGCTTTCTAATTTTTCATCTTTCTTAGAGCCTTTTCAATAATATCAGGACTGATCTCAATTGGTGGGCCTTGAACTGGTCTTTCTTTTGATAGCTCTTCTGGATTCCATTCAAATTCAATGTTGAGTAGCGCTTGGTACTGTTGTTTCCAGGCATTTTGTTTGATCTTGTTATCCCGCGCGAGTTTCCCATCATCATCTTTTATGCATTTTTCTCCTACAATATCGTGGCTCTCCCTTCTCATTTGTTTAGTAACCGGGACTATATCATTGTTCTTGGGACCCAACTGTCCGAATTTGGCTGTAGCAGTAGCCTGCTTAGCTGAGTACACAGCCTTTTTTTTGCAGATCTCTTAGCTTGTATGTATTCATCTCGACTTCCCCCCTTTCTTCCATGCTTTATAGCATCTTCTCTTTTCTTGCATTGCACTGTTTATTTCTCCATCCTACCACCAAGTCTCTTTCTTCCATTAGAGCTTCTTTGTCAGGCCACATACAGTATTGGCACTGTTCAGGAGCCATCCATCAGCTGCTGCCAGCAACCCTCCACACCATCTGATTGGTAGTTCTCTGTACTTGTAGCAAAGGCTTCTTGGTATTTCCTTTGTATTTCTACCTCCGTCAAGGCTTGAATTTATGGCGCTCTTGTGGGCATATTGCTACCATGAGGTCACATACCAATAGTCTATGCTGGGTTGCATACTCCTCTCCTGCGATGATCTCGATGTCCTTGATAGATCTGAGATCACTCCACATCAGTAGTATGTAATCAACTTGGGTTTTCACTCTGCTAGATTCGTAAGTAATGAGTTGATTGTCTTTCTTCTTGAACCAGGAGTTTCTTACTACCAGGTTGTTGACCATCGCAAACTCCCAAATCCTTGGGGGTTCGTTCACTATGCACCTCCTCAAAACCTTCCGCTGCTTTACCAATGTGTCCATTCCAGTCACCACAGGGTATGAGAGGCTCCTTCCCTGTTATCTTACAGATAACGTCCTCAAACGCTCATAGAAGGCATCTTTTTCATCATCACTGCATCCTACCTGCAGGGCGTAGATACTAGGTGTAGGAAGGTGAGAACAGTACTTCATAGTATCAGTTTGACAAGGATGATCCTGTCAGACAGACGTTGAATATCAAGCACCTTGTCAATCCATTTCTCAGCCAGAAGAATTCCTACACCTGCCGTAACCCTGTCTATTACCAGTCCAAAAGAGCTTGTACCGTGTCTTTGCCTTGAATCATGTGAGTTGATCCTTCTCTCCACCTAGTCTCCTGTAAACAACACAGGTCGACTTTCTTGCCTGTTAGTGTTTCCACCACCTCTTCTGCCCTTTCGTTAATCATGCCAACATTAAGAATGGCAAAAGTGAATCTCTGTTGTGGGATTTCACTTGATACCAACGTCTGGCCCTACCGCTCACGACACCTTTAACTCTGTTGTCTCCAGCCCCATGTTTACTGTTAAACTTTTCATTGACTGCTATGTGATTCTAGAGCAGGGTTTTTATGGCTGGATGCCCTTCCTCTCACCAAGTCAGACAATTCCAGCAGTCCGAGATTTCTGTTTGCTGATGTGGCCGGTGGGTAGTTATCTTCAACCTCATATGCCCTTTGCCGCAGTACGGAGCAGTGCTACACCATAAAGTGTCATGCCTATCATCTGGCATCCCATGAAACCCATGAGAGGTTAGGGTTAGGGTTAGGGTTAGGGTGAGAGGTACTATGGAGGCCATAGTTTGCTGTTGGTTGCTAATCAGACGCAGTGGCTATGGTCACCAGATAGCCGCCAGATACTGATCAGACGCATCTCTGGACACAAGAGCATGTCTGCACACTGGTGAGTCATGTGTGTCGCAGCGACGAGGGATAGGTCCTCCGGAGGTTTCAGTTAGGGACCTCTCCCTTAGCCTATGGTGGAGCCCAGAACCGCATTTAAAGTAAATACATAGTTCTCTTAAGTGGAATTTCAAATTTGTTTACATTAAACTTGAAGACGACCATGTTGTAGTCGGTTGGGAAGCAGCCTCACGGTATTTTGTTCCACAGATGGGATGTTATAGGAAAGAAACTTTGTTCATGGAAGTTCCCTACTCGAAATCTCCCTTGATGCATCTACAAAATGTATTTTTGGACTCAAATATATTCTTGATCATCGAAGAAATATCTATAGAAAATTTTGTAGATTTTTGTTGCGTGATGCAATATCAGATTGACTTTTTGCCAAATTATTGTAAGATTAATTAATAATCATTGTATCCTAGAAAATTCTTCTGCTTCTTTCTCTTTTCCTCCTTTGTGTATATGTACGTGTGTGTGTGTGTGTGAGAGAGAGAGAGAGAAAGAGAGAGAGAGAAAGAGAGAGAGAGAATACTCTACTGTGCTGATAACAGGCTTTGCTAGAAAAAAAAAACTATTTGTGGCTGTCTGTAAAACTAGATTCGGATAAATGTGATGAACAAATATCTTGTTCATCACATTTTGAATTTTTTGCTGAAAACTCTTGCTCTTTGACCTTGTCAAGAACCGTCCGTTATATTTATACCGGATATCTTTGATATTATCAAAACAATGATAAATCACTTTGAACTTCATTTTAGGAAATAGGAATAAGTGAATAGAGTTAGCTTAATCTGTCTTTTAGCTTCGTTGCGCAGCAACAATTCTGAGCACTAGCAAAACATATGCATCTTTCGGATGAAAGTCCTCCACTCTATAATAAAGATCAATGTGTATTTATTTGTATATTCATCCTCCATTCTATAATAAAGAGCAATATATATATATATATATATATATATATATATATATTTATTTTGGTACAGAAAAATTAGTACAACATTCGTACCGTCGGTTTCAAGCACAGAAGGACTTAGCCATCCATCATCTGAGATGACAACAGAAGCTGAAGAGAGTTGGATGGCTAAGTCCTTCTGTGCTTGAAACCGACGGTACGAATATTGTACTAATTTTTCTGTACCAAAATAAATAAATATTACGCTCATAATTTTTAACTTTAATTCTCAATTAATCGAGCACTCTGCTGGGATTTTTCCTGCTATATTACAAAGTTATATATATATATATATATATATATATATATATATATATATATATATATATATATATATATATATATATATGTACGTTGATTACCTTTATGTGCGTGAAAATTAATAGATATATATATAAAATAGAAATAAAAACACGTCCTATTAGAGGGGACAATGCAATATTCTGCATGATTCTTTACCGTAGTGGAAAAATGCAAACGCTGTTACTATCGCTATTAGAAACAATAACAAATACGTAAACTTAATATTTAGGCGATAAAAAATCGTGCATATTTAGGGCAAGGCATCGTGGTCTGCAGGTAAAGCTTTAGACTACAGACGATTTAATTGAGGTTCGATTCTTGCCTAAGTTAGCCATGCTGATGACGGCTGATAGCTAGAAACATGTGCATGTCCATGCATTACTTTTATGCACGGAAAAATTAATAAATATATATATATTTATTTATTAATATATATATATAGATAGATAGATAGATAGGGAGATGTGTGAAAATATTTTTCTGCATATACTTTCTATTTTTTTATCGCCCAACCTTTTCAAGTGTCGGAAAAAATCATAGGTCACCAAGAGTGAAGCTAGCTGAAGAGCGAGGTTGCGAAAAAAATGAAAACTTCCTTCGCGACCCTCTCCTTAGGTCTAATAACTTCTGTAGTGTGGTGACAAATTGACAAGTAACGCTCTCCAGTAGCGAGGAAGGTTTTTATAACAATTGAACGCCATCCTCTACTGGTATAAATTCTCTGCGACAACCGTCCTTCATCTTAAATGTTGGAAGAACATCCTCCGTCGCCAGCAGCCACACTCTGGTAAGTCACTGCTCCTCCTATTTTCCACACAAGTTAAAAGCTCGATGATTGTTAAAATATAACAACAGAGCAAATATAAATAGATGATGATATTAGACTACATTTCAATGACCAAGATTTTATTCATTTTCTGTTCATTTTTTACAAATAAAAGATAAAATAAGATGGCTGTCCTTTCTGGGTGGCGATATCTATATCTTTCCTCGAGAGAAAATGTAATCAATGTGAGTTGAGTTTTTTTTTGTTGTGATTTTTGTTTGTTGCTATGTATTTTTTTGAGGGAAAACTTTTGGTTTCTGAGGAGTTCATGCATGAAAGACCCGGGATTAACCCACTTATGTCGGATGTTCTTCTGTGAACGAAATGGTTTGTAAAGATGTACCAAAGTCTTTGATTTGTAAAAAATGAACAGTAACAAGAATAAAATCTTGGACATTGAAATGTAGCCTAATATTCTCTCTCTCTCTCTCTCTCTCTCTCTCTCTCTATATATATATATATATATATATATATATATATATATGTCCTGTCACACAAAAGTGAGAGAGTAAAAGTTAGAGAGTAGGGGAATTGAGAAAATAAATGCATTTCCATAATTAGAAGTTTTCTTTCTTTTTCTTTTCTTTTTGCTTTACTATACTGATTTATACGTTTTTTCTTTCCTTTTTTTTCTGTTTTTATAATTTCCAGTTTCATACGTTTTCTTTATTTGTTATTTATTTTAACTTCACTCCTTTAAATGTTATTTTATATGAATATGAATATTAGAGCAAACACTGGCAAAGCATATTTTTTATGGAGGATGTACACACGTGTATACACATATATGGGGGGGGGGAAGAAAGAAAAGGTAAAGAAGGGGCGAGAAAACACAGTAATGCTCCAAAGTTAAAAAAAAGGGGGAAAAGAAAAAGAAAGAAGGAAAAAATATTGCTTCTGTATGAAAATATATGGGTGAGAGTTTTTTAGATAATAAGTTTATAGAAATATAGAAATCTTAAGGAAAATCCTTGAATGCGGAAACCAACTAAATGTTCACAGAGGCATTAAGAAATATTAGAGTGATTGAATCAGCATAGAGTAAGAGAGGGAGAAAATAAATATATAGATGACTATGAAAGAGATGGGTTATTTCTGAAGTTATGGCTAATTAGGACAATGAAAATAGAATTTTTTTTTCAAGCATAACTCAATCCCAGAACTAAAGTATATTTTAGCATGTATTTTGTGTTATTAAAGTATATAGGAAAAAGAGCTTAGGGAAACAAATGTTAGTTAATCAACTAACATAATTATAGATGGAATATAAACTCATCTGATAAGTAAGACAAATTCTTGGGAAACTTATACATCATGTTAATCTTCCTTAAAATTATCATTCTTAGACCTACAAAAGTTTAAAAGTAAGAAAACAAAAAATCACATGGAAATTCACTTGATTTAGATCCACTACCTGCTAGCAATGGTTAATCCCCCTTAAGTCAGTTTCTTTTCATGTGTAATTGCTAATCCGTCTCAAATAAATTATTCCGATGTGTACTGTTCCATCTCTGTAACAACTATGACTTTCCAATGTAGCTGCTAATATTTTATAAATATATATTAACAGATCCATCAACGACATTATTCAAAAGAAGAGATTAACGTTGTTTGGACATGTTTTCCGGCGACCAGACTCCAGCTATGTAAAGAAATCATATCAAGAAGATTTCATTGAAGAAAGATCAAGAGGTCAGCCACCAAAGAGATGGACTGACCATTGAGACTGGCATGCCGCTCCTGACAGTTGAAAGATTGGCACAAAATGTGATAAGTGGCAGAATTTTGTTTTCAAGCATGTGGCGAAGCTCTCTGGAGTATGCACATACGTTAAATCGTCAAGTTTCTTTGGGTTTTTTTACTAATAGATCACCTCTCATCAAAGCTAAAAGCCACTCGAGGATAGGGGTTAATGAGATGGAGTGATTGTCAGTTGAAAGATGAAGAATATATTAAAACTGATTAATGGAATGAACTGCGTTTGATTACTGACTTATGACAAGTATTTGTTGACATTGGATTTGAAGTTGGCTGTGTTGTAATATTCAGGGAAGCAGTTCCATGGTAATATGTTCTACAGGCAAGAAGACCTGGCAGAGAAATTCTGTCCATGGAAATTTCGCATGGAGGAAGAAAGGAAAGCTTTTTCCGTTGTGGTAGAGAGACAAGTTTTTGCTCTGAATGTCTTACAAGAAGGATCTAAGGATCGGAGCTCAGTCGATCATATTCTATGGAAATAACGATAGGATGAGGGAACACCTTGGTAGGTGAATCAGCTATTTAACCGTGGAGGAAGTAAGTATAGTATCTGTTCCGATGGATACTGCACCCCATAGACTGGTATTGTCTTGTCCTTCAGGGCTTGATTTACGCCGGTCTGTGGGCTGTCCTGTGCAGTTCTAGGAGGTCCAACCCTCCAAGGCTTATCCTCCCCTCTTTGGGGAAGAGTAAGTTTATTGCTTACTGCCTGAGACGCCCCTACCGGGGAATGCCGACGGGGCTGCCTAGGCAATTTTTAATGGCCAGAGTGCTCACTTCTCGGGCGCTGGCTTTTCAAGCCCGACTTTCCCGACCCTATCTTGGATCACATCTTACCTTGTGGGAGTAAGATAAAACTGGCCTTGTGCCTAACTGCTGGAGAGGAGTGAATAAATCATCAACATTTCATGCAAGATTATTGTTTTAATTCTAAGTTCTTGAATGTTGAATATTGGAATGCGATGATTCACACAAGACTTGAATTAGTATCTTTTTTTGTATATCACAGAAATGTTATTCACCTCTTCAAAACACAACAATCCAAGAAAGAATTTCCCATGATATATTATAGAAATTGAAGTAAAAGAAAAAATATATATCAAAGTCACAAAAGGGGTCAACTAAATAAAAAAAATTGATAAAGACTATTCGGTACTTTCAACATGTATGTAATATACTGAATGGTTTCTAATCCAATATGTGGTCTACCGAATTGTAAGAGTTAGGGTTAGGATTAATGGGAAGATTACATATTTGAATATAAACAACTGAGTAGATCACATATTGGATTAGAACCCATTCAGTAGATCACATATTGGATAAGACCCTATTCAGTAGATCACATATTGGATTAGAAACTATTCAGTAGATCACATATTGGATTAGAAACCATTCAGTAGATCACATATTAGATTAGAACCCATTCAGTAGATCACATATTGGATTGGAACCCATTCAGTAGATCACATATTGGATTAGAACCCATTCAGTAGATCACATATTGGATTAGAACCCATTCGGTAGATCACATATTGGATTAGAAACCATTCAGTAGATCACATATTGGATTATAAACCATTCAGTAGATCACATATTGGATTAGAACCCATTCAGTAGATAACATATTGGATTAGAAACCATTCAGTAGATAACATATTGGATTAGAACCTATTCAGTAGATCACATATTGGATTAGAACCCATTCAGTAGATAACATATTGGATTAGAACCCATTCAGTAGATCACATATTGGATTAGAACCCATTCAGTAGATCACATATTGGATTAGAACCCATTCAGTAGATCACATATTGGATTAGGAATCATTCAGTAGATCACATATTGGATTAGAACCCATTCAGTAGATAACATATTGGATTATAACCCATTCAGTAGATCACATATTGGATTAGAACCTATTCAGTATATCACATATTGGATTAGAACCAATTCAGTAGATCACATATTGGATTAGAACCCATTCAGTAGATCACATATTGGATTAGAACCCATTCAGAAGAACACATATTGGATTAGAACTCATTCAGTAGATAATATATTGGATTAGAACCCATTCAATAGATAACATATTGGATTAGAACCTATTCAGTAGATCACATATTGGATTAGTAATCATTCAGTAGATCACATATTGGATTAGAAACCATTCAGTAGATCACATATTGGATTAGAACGCATTCAGTAGATCATATATTGGATTAGAACCTATTCAGTAGATCACATATTGGATTAGAACCTATTCAGTAGATCACATATTGGATTAGAACCCATTCAGTAGATCACATATTGGATTAGAAACTATTCAGTAGATCACATATTGGATTAGAACCCATTCAGTAGATCATATATTGGATTAGAACCTATTCAGTAGATCACATATTGGATTAGAAACTATTCAGTAGATCACATATTGGATTAGAAACTATTCAGTAGATCACATATTGGATTGGAACCCATTCAGTAGATCATATATTGGATTAGAACCTATTCAGTAGATCACATATTGGATTAGAAACTATTCAGTAGATCACATATTGGATTGGAACCCATTCAGTAGATCATATATTGGATTAGAACCTATTCAGTAGATCACATATTGGATTAGAACCCATTCAGTAGATCACATATTGGATTAGAACCCATTCAGTAGATCACATATTGGATTAGAAACTATTCAGTAAGTCACATATTGGATTAGAACCAATTCAATAGATAACATATTGGATTAGAAACCATTCAGTAGATAACATATTGGATTAGAAACCATTCAGTAGATCACATATGGGATTAGAACCCATTCAGTAGATAACATATTGGATTAGAACCTATTCAGTAGATCACATATTGGATTAGAACGTATTCAGTAGATCACATATTGGATTAGAACCCATTCAGTAGATAACATATTGGATTAGAACCCATTCAGTAGATAACATATTGGATTAGAACCCATTCAGTAGATCACATATTGGATTAGAACCCATTCAGTAGATCACATATTGGATTAGGAATCATTCAGTAGATCACATATTGGATTAGAACGTATTCAGTAGATCACATATTGGATTATAACCCATTCAGTAGATCACATATTGGATTAGAACCCATTCAGAAGATCACATATTGGATTAGAACTCATTCAGTAGATAATATATTGGATTAGAACCTATTCAATAGATAACATATTGGATTAGAACCTATTCAGTAGATCACATATTGGATTAGTAATCATTCAGTAGATCACATATTGGATTAGAAACCATTCAGTAGATCACATATTGGATTAGAACCCATTCAGTAGATCATATATTAGATTAGAACCCATTCAGTTGATCACATATTGGATTAGAACCCATTCAGTAGATCACATATTGGATTAGAAACTATTCAGTAAGTCACATATTGGATTAGAACCAATTCAATAGATAACATATTGGATTAGAAACCATTCAGTAGATAACATATTGGATTAGAAACTATTCAGTAGATCACATATTGGATTAGAACCCATTCAGTAGATAACATATTGGATTAGAACCTATTCAGTAGATCACATATTGGATTAGAACCCATTCAGTAGATCACATATTGGATTAGAACCCATTCAGGAGATAACATATTGGATTAGAACCCATTCAGTAGATAACATATTGGATTAGAACCCATTCAGTAGATCACATATTGGATTAGAACCCATTCAGTAGATCACATATTGGATTAGGAATCATTCAGTAGATCACATATTGGATTAGAACCCATTCAGTAGATCACATATTGGATTATACCCCATTCAGTAGATCACATATTGGATTAGAACCCATTCAGTATATCACATATTGGATTAGAACCAATTCAGTAGATCACATATTGGATTAGAACCCATTCAGTAGATCACATATTGGATTAGAACCCATTCAGAAGATCACATATTCGATTAGAACTCATTCAGTAGATAATATATAGGATTAGAACCCATTCAATAGATAACATATTGGATTAGAACCTATTCAGTAGATCACATATTGGATTAGTAATCATTCAGTAGATCACATATTGGATTAGAAACCATTCAGTAGATCACATATTGGATTAGAACCCATTCAGTTGATCACATATTGGATTAGAACCCATTCAGTAGATCACATATTGGATTAGAAACTATTCAGTAAGTCACATATTGGATTAGAACCCATTCGGTAGATCACATATTGGATTAGAAACCATTCAGTAGATCACATATTAGATTAGAACCCATTCAGTAGATCACATATTGGATTAAAACCGATTCAGTAGATCACATATTGGATTAGAACCTATTCAATAGATAACATATTGGATTGGAACCCATTCAGTAGATCACATATTGCATTAGAACCCATTCAGTAGATCACATATTGGATTAGAACCCATTCAGTAGATCACATATTGGATTAGAACCCATTCAGTAGATCACATATTGGATTACAACCCATTCAATAGATCACATATTGGATTAGAAACCATTCAATAGATCACATATTTGCTTAGAAACTATTCAGTAGATCACATATTGGATTAGAACCCATTCAGCAGATCACATATTGGATTAGAACCCATTCAGTAGATCACATATTGGATTAGAACCCATTCAGTAGATCACATATTGGATTAGAACCCATTCAGTAGATCACATATTGGATTAGAACCTATTCAGTAGATCACATATTGGATTAGAAACCATCCAGTAAGTCACATATTGGATTAGAACCCATCCAGTAGATCACATATTGGATTAGAACCTATTCAGAAGATCACATATTGGATTAGAAACCATTCAGTAGATCACATATTGGATTAGAAACCACTCAGTAGATAACATATTGGATTAGAACCCATTTAGTAGATCACATATTGGATTAGAACCTATTCAGTAGATCACATATTGGATTAGAAACCATTCAGTAAGTCACATATTGGATAAGAACCCATTCAATAGATCACATATTGGATTAGAAACCATTCAGTAGATCACATATTGGATTAGAAACCATTCAGTAGATCACATATTGGATTAGAACCCATTCAGTAGATCACATATTGGATTAGAAACCATTCAGTAAGTCACATATTGGATTAGAACCCATTCAGTAGATAACACATTGGATTAGAAACCATTCAGTAGCTCACATATTGGATTAGAAACCATTCAGTAGATCACATATTGGATTAGAACCCATTCAGTAGATCACATATTGGATTAGACCCCATTCAGTAGATCACATATTGGATTAGAAACTATTCAGTAGATCACATATTAGATTAGAAACCATTCAGTAGATCACATATTGGATTAGAAACCATACAGTAAGTCACATATTGAATTAGAAACCATTCAGTAAGTCACATATTGGATTAGAACCCATTTAGTAGATCACATATTGGATTAGAACCTATTCAGTAGATCACATATTGGATTAGAACCCATTCAGTAGATCACATATTGGATTAGAACCCATTCAGTAGATCACATATTGGATTAGAACCCATTCAGTAGATCACATATTGGATTAGAAACCATTCAGTAGATCACATATTGGATTAGAACCCATTCAGTAGATCACATATTGGATTAGAAACCATTCAGTAGATCACATATTGGATTAGAACCCATTCAGCAGATCACATATTGGATTAGAACCCATTCAATAGATCACATATTGGATTAGAAACCATTCAGTAGATCACATATTGGATTAGAAACCATTCAGTAGATCACATATTGGATTAGAAACCATTCAGTAGATCACATATTGGATTAGAACCCATTCAGTAGATCACATATTGGATTAGAAACCATTCAGTAAGTCACATATTGGATTAGAACCCATTCAGTAGATCACATATTGGATTAGAAACCATTCAGTAGACTACATATTGGATTAGAACCCATTCAGTAGATCACATATTGGATTAGAACCCATTCAGTAGATCATATATTGGATTAGAAACCATTCAGTAGATAACATATTGGATTAGAACCCATTCAGTAGATCACATATTGGATTAGAACCCATTCAGTAGATAACATATTGGATTAGAACCCATTCAGTAGATAACATATTGGATTAGAACCCATTCAGTAGATCACATATTGGATTAGAACCCATTCAGTAGATCACATATTGGATTAGGAATCATGCAGTAGATCACATATTGGATTAGAACCCATTCAGTAGATCACATATTGGATTAGAACCCATTCAGTATATCACATATTGGATTAGAACCAATTCAGTAGATCACATATTGGATTAGAACCCATTCAGTAGATCACATATTGGATTAGAACCCATTCAGAAGATCACATATTGGATTAGAACTCATTCAGTAGATAATATATTGGATTAGAACCCATTCAATAGATAACATATTGGATTAGAACCCATTCAGTAGATCACATATTGGATTAGAACCCATTCAGAAGATCACATATTGGATTAGAACCCATTCAGAAGATCACATATTGGATTAGAACTCATTCAGTAGATAATATATTGGATTAGAACCCATTCAATAGATAACATATTGGATTAGAACCTATTCAGTAGATCACATATTGGATTAGAACCCATTCAGTAGATCACATATTGGATTAGAACCCATTCAGAAGATCACATATTGGATTAGAACTCATTCAGTAGATAATATATTGGATTAGAACCCATTCAATAGATAACATATTGGATTAGAACCTATTCAGTAGATCACATATTGGATTAGAACCCATTCAGTAGATCACATATTGGATTAGAACCCATTCAGAAGATCACATATTGGATTAGAACTCATTCAGTAGATAATATATTGGATTAGAACCCATTCAATAGATAACATATTGGATTAGAACCTATTCAGTAGATCACATATTGGATTAGAACCCATTCAGTAGATCACATATTGGATTAGAAACTATTCAGTAAGTCACATATTGGATTAGAACCAATTCAATAGATAACATATTGGATTAGAAACCATTCAGTAGATAACATATTGGATTAGAAACCATTCAGTAGATCACATATTGGATTAGAACCCATTCAGTAGATAACATATTGGATTAGAACCTATTCAGTAGATCACATATTGGATTAGAACCCATTCAGTAGATCACATATTGGATTAGAACCCATTCAGTAGATAACATATTGGATTAGAACCCATTCAGTAGATAACATATTGGATTAGAACCCATTCAGTAGATCACATATTGGATTCGAAACCATTCAGTAGATAACATATTGGATTAGAACCTATTCAGTAGATCACATATTGGATTAGAACCCATTCAGTAGATCACATATTGGATTAGAACCCATTCAGTAGATAACATATTGGATTAGAACCCATTCAGTAGATAACATATTGGATTAGAACCCATTCAGTAGATCACATATTGGATTAGAACCCATTCAGTAGATCACATATTGGATTAGAACCCATTCAGAAGATCACATATTGGATTAGAACCCATTCAGTAGATCACATATTGGATTATAACCCATTCAGTAGATCACATATTGGATTAGAACCCATTCAGTATATCACATATTGGATTAGAACCAATTCAGTAGATCACATATTGGATTAGAACCCATTCAGTAGATCACATATTGGATTAGAACCCATTCAGAAGATCACATATTGGATTAGAACTCATTCAGTAGATAATATATTGGATTAGAACCCATTCAATAGATAACATATTGGATTAGAACCTATTCAGTAGATCACATATTGGATTAGTAATCATTCAGTAGATCACATATTGGATTAGAAACCATTCAGTAGATCACATATTGGATTAGAACCCATTCAGTAGATCATATATTGGATTAGAACCCATTCAGTTGATCACATATTAGATTAGAACCCATTCAGTAGATCACATATTGGATTAGAAACTATTCAGTAAGTCACATATTGGATTAGAACCCATTCGGTAGATCACATATTGGATTAGAAACCATTCAGTAGATCACATATTGGATTAGAACCCATTCAGTAGATCACATATTGGATTAAAACCGATTCAGTAGATCACATATTGGATTAGAACCCATTCAGTAGATAACATATTAGATTGGAACCCATTCAGTAGATCACATATTGGATTAGAAACCATTCAGTAGATCACATATTGCATTAGAACCCATTCAGTAGATCACATATTGGATTAGAACCCATTCAGTAGATCACATATTGGATTAGAACCTATTCAGTAGATCACATATTGGATTACAACCCATTCAATAGATCACATATTGGATTAGAAACCATTCAATAGATCACATATTTGCTTAGAAACTATTCAGTAGATCACATATTGGATTAGAACCCATTCAGCAGATCACATATTGGATTAGAACCTATTCAGAAGATCACATATTGGATTAGAACCCATTTAGTAGATCACATATTGGATTAGAACCCATTCAGTAGATCACATATTGGATTAGAACCTATTCAGTAGATCACATATTGTATTAGAAACCATCCAGTAAGTCACATATTGGATTAGAACCCATCCAGTAGATCACATATTGGATTATAACCTATTCAGAAGATCACATATTGGATTAGAACCCATTTAGTAGATCACATATTGGATTAGAACCTATTCAGTAGATCACATATTGGATTAGAAACCATTCAGTAAGTCACATATTGGATAAGAACCCATTCAGTAGATCACATATTGGATTAGAACCCATTCAATAGATCACATATTGGATTAGAAACCATTCAGTAGATCACATATTGGATTAGAAACCATTCAGTAGATCACATATTGGATTAGAACCCATTCAGTAGATCACATATTGGATTAGAAACCATTCAGTAAGTCACATATTGGATTAGAACCCATTCAGTAGATCACATATTGGATTAGAAACCATTCAGTAGCTCACATATTGGATTAGAAACCATTCAGTAGATCACATATTGGATTAGAACCGATTCAGTAGATCACATATTGGATTAGAACCCATTCAGTAGATCACATATTGGATTAGAACCCATTCAGTAGATCACATATTGGATTAGACCCCATTCAGTAGATCACATATTGGATTAGAAACTATTCAGTAGATCACATATTAGATTAGAAACCATTCAGTAGATCACATATTGGATTAGAAACCATACAGTAAGTCACATATTGAATTAGAAACCATTCAGTAAGTCACATATTGGATTAGAACCCATTTAGTAGATCACATATTGGATTAGAACCCATTCAGTAGATCACATATTGGATTAGAACCCATTCAGTAGATCACATATTGGATTAGAACCCATTCAGTAGATCACATATTGGATTAGAACCCATTCAGTAGATCACATATTGGATTAGAACCCATTCAGTAGATCACATATTGGATTAGAAACCATTCAGTAGATCACATATTGGATTAGAACCCATTCAGTAGATCACATATTGGATTAGAAACCATTCAGTAGATCACATATTGGATTAGAAACTATTCAGTAGATCACATATTCGATTAGAAACCATTCAGTAGATCACATATTGGATTAGAAACCATTCAGTAGATCACATATTGGATTAGAACCCATTCAGTAGATCACATATTGGATTAGAACCCATTCAGAAGATCACATATTGGATTAGAACCCATTCAGAAGATCACATATTGGATTAGAACTCATTCAGTAGATAATATATTGGATTAGAACCCATTCAATAGATAACATATTGGATTAGAACCTATTCAGTAGATCACATATTGGATTAGTAATCATTCAGTAGATCACATATTGGATTAGAAACCATTCAGTAGATCACATATTGGATTAGAACCCATTCAGTAGATCATATATTGGATTAGAACCCATTCAGTTGATCACATATTAGATTAGAACCCATTCAGTAGATCACATATTGGATTAGAAACTATTCAGTAAGTCACATATTGGATTAGAAACCATTCAGTAGATCACATATTGCATTAGAACCCATTCAGTAGATCACATATTGGATTAGAACCCATTCAGTAGATCACATATTGGATTAGAACCTATTCAGTAGATCACATATTGGATTACAACCCATTCAATAGATCACATATTGGATTAGAAACCATTCAGTAGATCACATATTGGATTAGAAACCATTCAGTAGATCACATATTGGATTAGAACCCATTCAGTAGATCACATATTGGATTAGAAACCATTCAGTAAGTCACATATTGGATTAGAACCCATTCAGTAGATCACATATTGGATTAGAAACCATTCAGTAGCTCACATATTGGATTAGAAACCATTCAGTAGATCACATATTGGATTAGAACCGATTCAGTAGATCACATATTGGATTAGAACCCATTCAGTAGATCACATATTGGATTAGACCCCATTCAGTAGATCACATATTGGATTAGAAACTATTCAGTAGATCACATATTAGATTAGAAACCATTCAGTAGATCACATATTGGATTAGAAACCATACAGTAAGTCACATATTGAATTAGAAACCATTCAGTAAGTCACATACTGGATTAGAACCCATTTAGTAGATCACATATTGGATTAGAACCCATTCAGTAGATCACATATTGGATTAGAACCCATTCAGTAGATCACATATTGGATTAGAACCCATTCAGTAGATCACATATTGGATTAGAACCCATTCAGTAGATCACATATTGGATTAGAACCCATTCAGTAGATCACATATTGGATTAGAACCCATTCAGTAGATCACATATTGGATTAGAAACCATTCAGTAAGTCACATATTGGATTAGAACCCATTCAGTAGATCACATATTGGATTAGAAACCATTCAGTAGCTCACATATTGGATTAGAAACCATTCAGTAGATCACATATTGGATTAGAACCGATTCAGTAGATCACATATTGGATTAGAACCCATTCAGTAGATCACATATTGGATTAGACCCCATTCAGTAGATCACATATTGGATTAGAAACTATTCAGTAGATCACATATTAGATTAGAAACCATTCAGTAGATCACATATTGGATTAGAAACCATACAGTAAGTCACATATTGAATTAGAAACCATTCAGTAAGTCACATACTGGATTAGAACCCATTTAGTAGATCACATATTGGATTAGAACCCATTCAGTAGATCACATATTGGATTAGAACCCATTCAGTAGATCACATATTGGATTAGAACCCATTCAGTAGATCACATATTGGATTAGAACCCATTCAGTAGATCACATATTGGATTAGAACCCATTCAGTAGATCACATATTGGATTAGAAACCATTCAGTAGATCACATATTGGATTAGAACCCATTCAGTAGATCACATATTGGATTAGAAACCATTCAGTAGATCACATATTGGATTAGAACCCATTCAGCAGATCACATATTGGATTAGAACCCATTCAATAGATCACATATTGGATTAGAAACCATTCAGTAGATCACATATTGGATTAGAAACCATTCAGTAGATCACATATTGGATTAGAAACCATTCAGTAGATCACATATTGGATTAGAACCCATTCAGTAGATCACATATTGGATTAGAAACCATTCAGTAAGTCACATATTGGATTAGAACCCATTCAGTAGATCACATATTGGATTAGAAACCATTCAGTAGACTACATATTGGATTAGAACCCATTCAGTAGATCACATATTGGATTAGAACCCATTCAGTAGATCACATATTGGATTAGAAACCATTCAGTAGATAACATATTGAATTAGAACCCATTCAGTAGATCACATATTGGATTAGAACCCATTCAGTAGATAACATATTGGATTAGAACCCATTTAGTAGATTACATATTGGATTAGAACCCATTCAGCAGATCACATATTGGATTAGAACCCATTCAATAGATCACATATTGGATTAGAAACCATTCAGTAGATCACATATTGGATTAGAAACCATTCAGTAGATCACATATTGGATTAGAACCCATTCAGTAGATCACATATTGGATTAGAACCCATTCAGTAGATCAAATATTGGATTAGAAACCATTCAGTAAGTCACATATTGGATTAGAACCCATTCAGTAGATAACATATTGGATTAGAAACCATTCAGTAGACTACATATTGGATTAGAACCCATTCAGTAGATCACATATTGGATTAGAACCCATTCAGTAGATCACATATTGGATTAGAACCCATTCAGTAGATAACATATTGGATTAGAACCCATTCAGTAGATCACATATTGGATTAGAACCCATTCAGTAGATCACATATTGGATTAGAACCCATTCAGTATATCACATATTGGATTAGAACCAATTCAGTAGATCACATATTGGATTAGAACCCATTCATTAGATCACATATTGGATTAGAACCTATTCAGTAGATCCCATATTGGATTAGAAACCATCCAGTAAGTCACATATTGGATTAGAACCCATCCAGTAGATCACATATTGGATTAGAACCTATTCAGTAGATCACATATTGGATTAGAACCCATTCGGTAGATCACATATTGGATTAGAAACCACTCAGTAGATAAACATATTGGATTAGAACCCATTTAGTAGATCACATATTGGATTAGAACCTATTCAGTAGATCACATATTGGATTAGAAACCATTCAGTAAGTCACATATTGGATAAGAACCCATTCAGTAGATCACATATTGGATTAGAACCCATTCATTAGATCACATATTGAATTAGAAACCATTCAGTAGATCACATATTGGATTAGAAACCATTCAGTAGATCACATATTGGATTAGAACCCATTCAGTAGATCACATATTGGATTAGAAACTATACAGTAAGTCACATATTGGATTAGAACCCATTCAGTAGATTACATATTGGATTAGAAACCATTCAGTAGCTCACATATTGGATTAGAAACCATTCAGTAGATCACATATTGGATTAGAACCGATTCAGTAGATCACATATTGGATTAGAACCCATTCAGTAGATCACATATTGGATTAGAACCCATTCAGTAGATCACATATTGGATTAGACCCCATTCAGTAGATCACATATTGGATTAGAAACCATTCAGTAGATCACATATTGGATTAGAAACCATTCAGTAGATCACATATTGGATTAGAAACCATACAGTAAGTCACATATTGGATTAGAAACCATTCAGTAAGTCACATATTGGATTAGAACCCATTCAGTAGATCACATATTGGATTAGAACCCATTCAGTAGATCACATATTGGATTAGAACCCATTCAGTAGATCACATATTGGATTAGAACCCATTCAGTAGATCACATATTGGATTGTAACCCATTCAGTAGATCACATATTGGATTAGAACCCATTCAGTAGATCACATATTGGATTAGAAACCATTCAGTAGATCACATATTGGATTAGAACCCATTCAGTAGATCACATATTGGATTAGAAACCATTCAGTAGATCACATATTGGATTAGAACCCATTCAGCAGATCACATATTGGATTAGACCCCATTCAATAGATCACATATTGGATTAGAAACCATTCAGTAGATCACATATTGGATTAGAAACCATTCAGTAGATCACATATTGGATTAGAAACCATTCAGTAGATCACATATTGGATTAGAACCCATTCAGTAGATCACATATTGGATTAGAAACCATTCAGTAAGTCACATATTGGATTAGAACCCATTCAGTAGATCACATATTGGATTAGAAACCATTCAGTAGATCACATATTGGATTAGAACCCATTCAGTAGATCACATATTGGATTAGAACCCATTCAGTAGATCACATATTGGATTAGAAACCATTCAGTAGATAACATATTGGATTAGAACCCATTCAGTAGATCACATATTTGATTAGAACCCATTCAGTAGATCACATATTGGATTAGAACCCATTCAGTAGATCACATATTGGATTAGACACCATTCAGTAGATCACATATTGGATTAGAAACCATTCAGTAGATCACATATTGGATTAGAAACCATTTAGTATGTCATATATTGGATTAGAAACCATTCAGTAAGTCACATATTGGATTAGAAACCATTCAGTAAGTCACATATTGGATTAGAACCCATTCAGTAGATCACATATTGGATTAGAACCCATTCAGTAGATCACATATTGGATTAGAACCCATTCAGTAGATCACATATTGGATTAGAAACCATTCAGTAGATCACATATTGGATTAGAACCCATTCAGCAGATCACATATTGGATTAGAACCCATTCAGTAGATCACATATTGGATTAGAACCAATTCAGTAGATAACATATTGGATTAGAACCCATTCAGTAGATAACATATTGGATTAGAAACCATTCAGTAAGTCACATATTGGATTAGAACCCATTCAGTAGATCACATATTGGATTAGAACCCATTCAGTAGATCACATATTGGATTAGAACCAATTCAGTAGATCACATATTGGATTAGAACCCATTCAGTAGATCACATATTGGATTAGAACCCATTCAGTAGATCACATATTGGATTAGAACCAATTCAGTAGATCACATATTGGATTAGACCCCATTCAGTAGATCACATATTGGATTAGAACCCATTCAGTAGATCACATATTGGATTAGAACCCATTCAATAGATCACATATTGGATTAGAAACCATTCAATAGATCACATATTAGCTTAGAAACTATTCAGTAGATCACATATTGGATTAGAAACCATTCAGCATATCACATATTGGATTAGAACCCATTCAGTAGATCACATATTGGATTAGAAACCATTCAGTAGATCACATATTGGATTAGAACCCATTCAGTAGATCACATATTGGATTAGAACCCATTCAGTAGATCACATATTGGATTAGAAACCATTCAGTAGATCACATATTGGATTAGAACTCACTCAGTAGATCACATATTGGATAAGAAACCATTCAGTAAGTCACATATTGGATTAGAAACCATTCAGTAGATTACATATTGGATTAGAACCCAATCTAGTAGATCACATATTGGATTAGAACCTTTTCAGTAGATCACATATTGGATTAGAAACCATTCAGTAGATAACATATTGGATTAGAACCCATTCAGTAGATCACATATTGGATTTGAAACCATTCAGTAGATCAGATATTGGATTAGAACCCATTCAGTGATCACATATTGGATTAGAACCCATTCAGTAGATCACATATTGGATTAGAAACCATTCAGTAGATAACATATTGGATTAGAACCCATTCAGTAGATCACATATTGGATTAGAAACCATTCAGTAGATAACATATTGGATTAGAACCCATTCAGTAGATCACATATTGGATTAGAACCCATTCAGTAGATCACATATTGGATTAGAACCCATTCAGTAGATCACATATTGGATTAGACCCCATTCAGTAGATCACATATTGGATTAGAAACCATTCAGTAGATCACATATTGGATTAGAAACCATTTAGTATGTCATATATTGGATTAGAAACCATTCAGTAAGTCACATATTGGATTAGAACCCATTCAGTAGATCACATATTGGATTAGAAACCATTCAGTAGATCACATATTGGATTAGAACCCATTCAGTAGATCACATGTAGGATTAGAACCTATTCAGTAGATAACATATTGGATTAGAAACCATTCAGTAAGTCACATATTGGATTAGAACCCATTCAGTAGATCACATATTGGATTAGAACCCATTCAGTAGATCACATATTGGATTAGAACCCATTCAGTAGATCACATATTGGATTAGAAACCATTCAGTAAGTCACATATTGGATTAGAACCCATTCAGTAGATTACATATTGGATTAGAACCCATTCAGTAGATCACATATTGGATTAGAAACCATTCAGTAGATCACATATTGGATTAGAACCCATTCAGTAGATCACATATTGGATTAGAAACCATTCAGTAGATCACATATTGGATTAGAACCCATTCAGTAGATCACATATTGGATTAGAAACCATTCAGTAAGTCACATATTGGATTAGAACCCATTCAGTAGATCACATATTGGATTAGAACCCATTCAGTAGATCACATATTGGATTAGAACCCATTCAGTAGATCACATATTGGATTAGAACCCATTCAGTAGATCACATATTGGATTAGAACCCATTCAGTAGATCACATATTGGATTAGAACCCATTCAGTAGATCACATATTGGATTAGAACTCATTCAGTAGATCACATATTGGATTAGAACCCATTCAGAAGATCACATATTGGATTAGAACCCATTCAGTAGATCACATATTGGATTAGAACCCATTCAGTAGATCACATATTGGATTAGAACCCATTCAGTAGATCACACATTGGATTAGAACCCATTCAGTAGATCACATATTGGAAGAGCACTGATTTTCTTAGAGGGTAGCAACCCCACCTCACTTCGAAGCTTTCCTTTTGGAAACAGCAGTGGATGGGGCCAGCACTATCTTATGGAACTTTTGGAAGTCCAAATGTATCAGTCTGCATGGTCCTCACTACTTCTTAGCGCTATCAAATAAAAACAATGGCTAAAGAACAGTTAATCTATTAACCATGAACTAATTGAAATGCAAGTTACACGAACATCAATTATTTAGTCAAGAACTTTGAACTCAAGGGAAAAAATTTAATCCTAACTTAAACCAATAAAACTTGGAATAAGAACAGAGCTTTAACAAAACTGTTAGGTGGACACTGCTTGAGCTAAGTGCCGCAAATCACAACTAATTTGCAAAACTTTCACTTTTCTATCCTCTTTTCCTTATATAAAATATCTAAATGAATTAATGCGAAAGTGTGGCCCATTTCTTTCACTAACGGTAAAAACGCTCTATTTCAAGTTCATTCAACTTTATATGATAGACGCATCATCCTTTTTATATACTGCTTATGCATATGCAATATCAGACGCAAGGTTAACTAATTTGCATATCTGTTTTGAAAAAAGACATCTTATTAATTAACGTCTATTTATTATTGTCTTTTACTACAACGATTGTTTTGAGTTTAATATAACAAATAGTTCTATTTCGCAATATTGTTTTATTTCCTGGACAAATATTTAGCATTTGTTTTCAAATGTTCCTTTCTTTATAGGGACCGACCTGATTTTAAACAAATTGCGATCTATTTTTAATTGGCAAATAAAAAGGCAAATTGATTTATGCTTTCTTTTCCTTTCTGTACGGTAACATTTAAAAGATAAATAAATTTGTAACAAAATTACCAAAATGTTAATGTTTACCTTAAATAGAGATTTCGTCCGTCTGTCTGTTCGTTAGTCACAAATTCCGCTATGTTTTTTAAACATAGCGGAATTTGTCTCATTTCAAAATATCAGAGATCTTAATTACTTTTAGAAAAGGAGAATATTAATTAATTCCCAACAAATAAAGCACATGCCATGACCAGAAATCGAAACCGAAACCTTGAGAACTTCAGCCTGAGGTTCTACCAACTGACTTATTTTGGACTTTCTTATAAATAGAGCTTACCGTAAGAAAATAATTATAGCTTTTGCATGAAGTCATATATTTATGATTTACGTCATGTATGAATCTCCTCATTCCGCCCATTTCTGGAATAAATAGTACAACATGACGGTTCTTCTGACAATTTGTTTCTATAAATAAAATATTGGTTTAGAAAAATGGTTCCCCGCATTAAATGACCAAAAAGGTTAAAATGCTGTCGAACAAAACAACCCGTTATTATACACTAGCAAAATAATGTCTTTCTTATCTGATATAAATATATTTTGTCTGTCAGTCACACTTTTTTGAAACATAATAAATACATTGCGCAATTTGCCTAATTTTAGAAATGTCAGAGATTTTAACTACTTTTAGAAATGGAGAATATTGCATTTATAGTAAATAATGAATTCCCAACAAATAAAGCGGATGCCATGACCAGAAATCGAAACCGGAACCTTGAGATCTTCAGTCTGAGGTTCTACCAACTGACCTATTTGGACCTGTTTTAAAAAAAATAGAGATTAAAACATTACCGTAAGAAAATAATTATAGCTTTGGCATGACGTCATATATTTATGATTTACGTCATGTTTAAAAAAATTCAAACATAAAAACTAAATAAATGAATGGGTAAACATTATCAATAGCGTTGGAAATTATTTGAATAGTTTAAAACAATTTATTTTGTTTTAACTACGTAGTGTATGTCGTTCTTTTACGATTAAATAATCCTCCCAGCCGAGCAAAAATATGCTCCCTCTGGTTGCATCTTTTTGCTAGTATGAATAAATGAGAAAGATTTGTTTTCATGTTTACAACAAAGTTATCAATGAAATGTTTATTACTTTAAATTAATGCTTTAAATATGTCAAGTGCGAACTTTGCGAAGCAGTAGCGAGCCGGCAACGCCAGCTAATATTATATAAAATTTATAGCGTTTCTGTCCCTTTTTTAAAAAACAATATCCGAACTTGAAAACTGCGGAATTTACTGCCAAAACTTGCTGCTAAAACTTACCTTGCAAAAGTCCTCTCAAATAATTTTCCCCCCAAATATACATGTATCAGCCATGTCAACCATTGCCAGTGCCTCCACAGCGTCTGTTCCCTTGATCACTCTCTATCATCTTCTTCTTCTTTCGTTTGCTTCCCAGCATCTCACTGTTAGATCACCAGCTCGGTTGAGAAAAGCCATGTTAATGTTTTGTTGTCTAGCGCAGTTATGCCGGCTTCACCGTTGGGTGGTCGATATTTAAGGCATGACTCGATGATGTGGTCTACTGTCTGTTCAGAGTGACCACAGTCGCAGACAGCCGAGTCCCTGAGTCCCCATCCTTTCATGGTCGCGGCGAAACGGCTGACACCTGTTCTGAGGCGGTTGAGCATTGTCTACTGCCGGCGAGTGAGGTCCATGCCTGGTAGGTTATTCGGGTCCTCCACAAATCTGTGCAACCTTGATTTATCTGCTGCCTGCCATTCCTCCGTCCAGCAACGTTTCAGCCAGATTCGTTTTGTGACGTCACCGGGTGTTGAAAGCAGGAGTATGCCCACCACTCTCTATCATGACTGTCAGGAAATAAGAATGTAATTGCCATTATTACCAACAAAAATCTAATATGACCACCCCCTCCCACCCTGGGAACCTCAATTACTTAGATTAATAAAGGAATCATCAATGAAGGCAACCGGCTTTAACTGTTTTAAATTCCCCTAGATCTATAGGAGCCTAGATTAGCATGGGCTTTAAGACAAACTCTTATTGTTGGATAATGACCCTGTGAGTGGACGTATGTGTGGGGGATCGTTTGGTTTGGATTGCACAGTTTATTGCGGGTGGACTCATACAATCAAGTGCAAAATAAAGCTTGTTATCACAGTCAGAGCTCACAAGCGTTGACAGGACCACCACGTTTGACGAAACCTCAGGTCAAGTGTCAAACTTCACCTGCGCATAAGGGTTCTGTGACGTCACGGGTTCTTGTGTGGGAAACTGAGTTTTGCTAGTCTGGTTTTTGGAAACAAGCTGAACAGGCGTATTTCTCCATGTAGTCCGCAAATGAAAAGGGGGATTTATTTCCCTAAAAGAATACAGGCGTGATGAAATTTCTTCCTTCCCTCTCCTCGAATGGCTAAGGACTTAATGGACCATAGATAGCTAGGAATTAACTACGATAAAAGTGGTAAATTGATCTCTCTCTCTTCGTTAGTAAAACATTTCTAAGAGTGACAGAAAATTGACGCCTAAATAAAAGTAATCAAATTTAAAAGAGAGAGTCTGCCTTATCTTTCGCTGTGTATGAGAATCTTTGTTACAGCCCAATACAATGATGATGATACTGGTGACGCGCAGTATGCGAGTATGGGGGAGGCGGACGACGGACATGTTCCAGCAGCAGGATAGCAGGACACACTGTTGCAGCGAGGATCGACAACAACAACAACAACAATTATAATGACACTAGACGGTTGGTTTGCGTGTGTGAGTGTTGACTGTATGAACTGGGTGAGAATATCGAACATCCGATGTTTAACGTACAAGTAGACAGCCTAAACGTTACACTATAATATTCTGTAACAAAACGGTCCTCAAACGAAATGAAAACAAAGCCCTTCTATAAATAACAATGATATATTTATTTGGCAACCTACACCGCTGGGTGTAGGTTGCTGAAAGTTAAGACAGCGTAAAAAAAAGAATGAAAGTTAGAAAGTTTGGTGTGCTGACAAAAATCTTCTGAGAGCAATATATCTTCAAGTGAAGATAGCTTTGTTTGTCTGTCCAGTTAATAGAGAGGATGTCTTTCTTCCTAGGTGTTGGGAAACTCTCTGTAATTTCCTCTGGGTCTGGAAGTAGTCCTTCAAGGGTCAGTTGAAATTAATATGCCCTGGAGGCTGATTGATTATCGCGTGACCTAACCACCTCACAGAGGCTGCTCTCCGCAAGAGTAAAGAAATGTTAATATTTATGACTGCTACAGATCTTGTATAGTCAGCTTGTTACGTTATGGGTGAGAATTATTTGTCTATTTACATTTACTATCGCAAATATCTGCTGGCGGCAAATCTTGTGCATAACAGAAACAGCTGTGTTTTGTTGACACACAGTAGGTAGCTTAATCAGCTGTGATGTCTGGTCATCGTAATTGTTATGACACCGATGTTATAAATATGTAAATTAGCCACGAATGTTAATTATGTGTAAGGTTGGAAACCTCCGCTCCCCTCACCAAGCATCTCCTATCCCTTAATCAAGCGCAGGTCACGTTAAGACTCGCGTTAGTCAAACCGACTTTTCATTAAAACGATGAAAGGGAGAGAAGCAAGTAATGGCACAGTTTATAAACATAAAATTAGAATAAACTTCTTGTAAGAATTAACAAAAGGCGAGATTATGCAAACATAACAAGTGTTTATTAATCAAAAAGAGCAAATAAAAGTTCTGCTCCGCTCTGGGGAGCTTTTGATAGAGGGGCTGGTTTAGTTAATATCAAGAATGGTTTATCAGTCCAGAGTTATAAAAATTGGCAAATAATGAAAGTTCAAATCAGGACGAATTAAAAATAAGTAATTTGTTTTCTTTTTTTTTTTTTTTAATAGGGCACATACCTTTTTATAAAGCTTTTTTTTTTGTGTGTGTGTTAATTGACACGCTGAGTGGAAGATATTTTCACAGGATTTTAGATCCTGAAGTCCGTTCTTTCTCGGATATTTTTAATGTTGAGTGTCGGCTGATGAAGGATATTATTATAGGATGTATGATCCAAATGTCCATCCCTTTGAGGGTAATTTTGTTAATGTGGCAAGCTTAGGTTATCTCGTGAACTTTGTCGGATGGGTGTTTTCCCAAGATGTCTGATAGACAGCGGCAAGATCTCGCTGTAATTTTTTCTCAGCCGACAAAAATTGAATTTCACTCTTCCTTGTATACGGGAATATAGCTTTCGATTTGAAGTGCTGGGTCGGCACAAAATCTTGACACAACTTCACCCCTCCGCTCATGAAATCTGACTGTCTCGTCTTTTGCGCATAGTTTTTGGTGTGGAGTTGATGGCTATATGAAAGATATTTTCACAGAATGTTTGATTCATAGTCCGTCTTTGCGAATAGTTTTTAGTGTAGAGTTTCGGCTATATGAAAGATATTGTCACAGAATTTTAGATTCTGATGTCTGTCTTTCGCAGATAGTTTTTAGGTGGTGACATATACGTAATCTCGTATCTCAAATGAAAATTGTTGACTTTGTCTATGTGGCCAACTTTGTCGGATTGGTTTTTTCCTTGTGAATTCACATTGTTTTGTTTTTTGCATGCAGGGATATATATTATTTCGATTTCTGCTTAGAAGCAAATCTAGGAAACGTCATCTTTCCTCCATCGTTGTAATTCGTCCCTTGTGCGGGAATATATGTTTTCGATTGACTGCTCTTTGAGCCTCAAATCTAGACACGTCAATTTTCCATCACTGCCGAAATCCATCCCTTTATGCGGGTATATATTGTTGACGATTTGACTGCGTCACCAGCGGCAAATCCTGACACGTTTTGACTCAACCACTGCCGTGAACACACTCCTCCTGTTTCCCTTTTCTGGCTTCCCCCACACGCTCTTCTCTAGGGTTTTTCGATCGCCTAGCAACAAGCTTTTCTGCAATCTGATTGGTTGATCTAATTCCCCCCCCCCCTCCCCCCGCAAACTGCGTTGGCTGATCTCAGGCCCTTGCGTCCAACTGTCTAAACCACATCTGGTAATGTGTGTTCACTTCTTGGCGAATAAAACCTTAGTTTTTTTTTATGATGTGGAACATGTGCCAACAAGTCCCCATCTCTTCTTTTTATGCTTTATAGGGCAAAATATGTGGATATAACACAGATGTGTTGAATCGATTAATTTTTTCTTCTTTTATTAAAACTATTGGGTCACGATTTATCAAAGCCAAGGGCAACTCGAGGATGAGGGTTAATGAGAAGGAATGATTGTCAGCCGAGAGATAAGGGTTAATGAGAAGGAATGATTGTCAGCCGAGAGATAAGGGTTAATGAGAAGGAATGATTGTCAGCCGAGAGATAAGGGTTAATGAGAAGGAATGATTGTCAGCCGATGATGAACACTATGGGAGAATTTGTTGACATTGAATTTGATCTCTTTCTTTTTCTTAGTTGTTATAAAAAGTTAGACAAAATACAACAGTACACAAGTCTGCGTTTTAATATTTTCTCTTTTTTAATTTATCTTTTATTTAAGTTACTCTCAGTTTACGGTAATATTACATATTTTCCTCAGCCTCCATCGGGGAGTGGGAAAGGACTTTGAAACACATTCGTTCATTCTTACAGATATAAGTCAAAGAGTAAGATTTTACTAGATTTTATGCCATGTTGATTTCTAGTAGAATTTTATGCTTTCTTCTTAATCTAACTCTCAAAGTAGAAATTTCTATTTCTATATAATTCTAACACACCCCACATTCAGCATTAGTTAAAGGTACAATTTTCTTTAAGATTTATTTACTTGTTTGATAGTTTCAATTTTCGCCTTCTTTCAGAAATGTACTAGAGTAACATACGTCAGAGAAAAAATCTGTTTCAGCTGCTATACAACTGTATAGCCTGGCACAGCTCCTACACAACTGCATAACCTGGCACAGCTCCTACACAACTGCATAACCTGGCACAGCACTATACAAGTGTATAACCTGGCAAAGCTCCCACGCAACTGTATAAAATGGCAAGCTGTGCCAGATTATACAGTTGTATTTCAGCTGTACAATCTTATACAGTTGTATAAGTGCTGTGCTTTCTTATACAGTTGTATAGCACCTGTGCCAGGTTATACAGTTGTATAGGAGCTGTACCATCTTATACAGTTGTATAGCAGCTGTGCCAGGTTTTGCAGTTGTATAGCACCTGTGCCAGGTTATATAGTTGTATAGCAGCTGTGCCAGATTATATAGTTGTATAGGAGTTGTGCTAGGTTATACAATTGTATAGTAGCTGTGCCAGGTTTTTCTTCTTTGCGTGTCTTTCTAGGTTTCGTGGTCAGACAACAACAGTTCTTACATTTTTATGTAGTCTTTGCATTAGTGTTGCACTCTGCAAGATTTTTCAAGCTGCATCGGTTTAGCAGTAGGGAGTCTACAAGGCAGTTTTGCATCGTATAGTTCTCCTTTCCACATTAACAGCTGTTTGAGTCAGTGATAAACTCCTAATATATCATGTTATATGAAAACACAACCTTTCACCTTCTATCTCCCATAAGTCCCACATCACACATCACACCCAATCGCGTTACTTTTCAGACACACTTTATTTGTCTACTCTCATATGCTATGTCTCTTTCACTCGGTCATTTTCGAACTGTTTTTTCTACTGCCGAATTTTACATCTAGCGATTACACAGACGACGTCTTTACATCTATATTCTAGGCTTGTACTCGTTTTGTCACTGCTTGTGTATTATTATTAAGCTGTGAGCCATCTACTCATTGCATCTTTTTAGTGTCCCATTCTCATTCTCAGACGGTTTAGTGTTTTCCACTGCCTTTGAATAGGGAAGGAGTTCCTCAGAAGCAAGGATTCTCATGTTAATAGGAGGAGAGCAATCTTCTAGCTTTCTGGTATACAGCTGTAGTCTAGTCTCTTCCTGAGATGTTGTTAGAGGTTCGACATAGCTGAGGTAGCTTCTTCTTGACTTCAGTCGTTGGAACGTTGGTTCATGTCTATGGCGTTCATCACTGATAGCTTTTGTGATCTCTACATCTGAAGAGGCAATGCCAGTGAGGAGGTGCACGTTGTTCAGGTTGGTAGGCTTCAGGCAGCTAGTGATCAAGCAGCAGATGTTGTTCAATATTGAATCTAGGTTTTTGGCATGCATTGATCTCTCCCAAACAAGACAAGCATACTCTGCAGAGGAATAGAAGAAGGCTAAGGCAGTACATCTTAGTGTGTGTGCTGTATCTCCCCACTTGGAGTTGATCAGTTTCTGTAGGATGTTGTTCCGGGAGCTGACTTTCATTTTTGTCTTCTTTACATGTTCCTTGAATTAGAGGGTGCGGTCCATGTAGACAGGGTTGGTGCGATTCTCTAGTTGTATTCCAGACTATGTGATGTTTAGGGGTCGGTTGGCCTCTCGCTTCCTGAGATGAAACGGGCGCACTTGAGTTTTTGCAGGGTTTGCACGCAGGTGGTTACTCTTGTAGTAGAGGAGTAGCTCATCTAAGGATGAGTTGAGGTTTGTTTCTACTGACTAAAACATTCTCTCTTGGGATGTCACGCAAAGGTCGTCAGCAATTAATCGCTCAGTGTTCTGGTTCATTGGTTGGTCATGAATGTAGATGTTCTGTAGTACTGGAACCAGCACACTACCTTGAGGTAAGCCACTCTTTTGTCGGTGCCAGCGACTTTGTTTGTTGTTTAGGATAACATAAAAGTGCCTGTCTTTTAAGATGGCTCAGATTAGGTCTGTGAGTGCCAGATCTTTTGTCAACTCCAAGATCTTTTTCAGAAGGAGGCGATGATTTACAGTGGCATATGCAGCAGACAGATCAAGAAAGACGTTTTCTGTTACCAGTCGTTTCTGAAACCCATCTTAGATGTGTTGAGTGAGATTCAGGAGCTGGCTAGTTGTGGATTTTCCAGGCTGGAAACCTGCTTGTTGGAGGATGATGCCTGGTTCAGCAACTGAGGCCAACCTGTTGAGAATTAGGTGCTCAAACAGCTTCAACAAGTGACGTAGGAGGGAGATCGGGTGGAAACACTTTGCATGCGCTGGATCTTTGCCAGGTTTGAGAAGAGCGATGATTTGGCTTTTTCTCCAGGTCTTTGGGATATTTCTTGTTAGCATACAGTTGTTCATCAACTCAAGGTCTATTTTTGTGTCGAAGTTCCAAAGTGCTTGATCTCCTATGTAAAAATATAATGTAGATCGATGGCTTTACCAGCCTTAAGGGCACTGATAGGGATATCGAGCTCTTTAAGTAAGAACGGTTCAGTCATTCTGGGAATATTGAAGTCGGTCTATGTTTGGTCTTTGCTGTTTGGTAGTGCACTTCCTGTTGAGTAGCAACTGTTGTGCAACTTTGTTGGCAGTGATAGTGTACTACTGTTGCATTGGCGTTGATGGATCGTTGCTGATTTTCCGGATTAGACTCCAGACCTTTTTACTATTCTTCGTCATATCAGATTTTGCCATTTCCATTGTCGGCCTTCTTCTAAGGAGGTCATAAGTCTCTCACCTACTTCGATAGTATACTTCTCATATAATTTGCTGCTTTGGGCATCATGTCCATGTATGTATTGAGTGTGGCAGCCTCTTGGGATGTTTTTCCGGGCTGCTTGGCACACAAATCTGGTGAAGCTGTCATAGCTTTTTGGGTCAGCTGGGAAATGGCCAATCTTCCTTTCAAGATCTTCTTGGAAGCCTAGCCAGTTCGCTTTCTCAAAATTGGATCTCTTCGAAATGGAACTGTGGCTGGGGTGATTTCAGCATTGACTGTGATGCCAATGGGGCAGTGTTGTGGTTTGGGCAGTGGCTCCAGCACCAGCTTTTTTCTCAATCCGGTGATACACTGGCTGACTAACGCAATATCGGGATTCTACCCTGCTTTGCATCGTCCGCTGTTGAACGACTTTGGTTGCTTTGCATCGTCGATCAGATTCAGCTGGTTGGTTTCGGCCGATGCTTCCACTGCATCTCCATCCGCATTATTGTTAGTATATCCCCATTAGGTGTTATCTTTATTTTCCCAGATGGTGATGGCACATCTGGCATCACACGTGATGTGGAAGGTGGTTTATAGACTGAGGTGATGGTGATTCTTCTGAGCTCAGCTGTTAGGACTTCAATGTTATTTTCATCGATCTTTGCTGTTAATTTAATGATTGTCCCAATTTTGACTAGTATGATTATTCCATGTTTCTCATGTGGTCTTTCTGTGATGGTGGTCATTCCATCCACACGAGGGCGGGGATGTTTAGGTCCACGGTGGGTTTCTTATAAGCCTAGAATATCACACTGATGCTCTCTGCAGAGTTTTGTAATAAGTTCTTCTTTGGTCGGGGATAGTCCTTCAATGTTTAAGGATATGATGGTCATTGATGGTTTTGGAGGTGGGCACTGGCCTTTCTTCATACTTCAAGCTGATAATTTACTGACATTTGTTGAGCTTATGGACATAACTCGCCTTTTGGTTCATCTTTTAGCTTGCTTCAAAGTATTTGGTAGAATTCGCAGGTAATAGTAAGTATTACTCGACAGCGATCGTGACGGGAACACTTTTACCTTGATCCTTGTGTCAGGTTATACAGTTGTATAGCAATAATAATACAATTGTATAGCAGCTGTACCATCTTATACAGTTGTATAGGAGCTGTGTCAGGTTATACAGTTGTATAGCAGCTGTGCCAGGTCATACAGTTGTATAGCAATAATAATACAATTGTATAGCAGCTGTACCATCTTATACAGTTGTATAGGAGCTGTGTCAGGTTATACAGTTTTATAGCAGCTGTGTCAGGTTATACAGTTGTATTGCAATAATAATAAAAATAATTAAAAATCCGGAATTGGGCCTGATATCAACAACCGAACGTGGGGGAAGGGGATTCTCCAGTTCAAACATCACATAGAGGTAAGGAACAGAACGAACACGCAAGAGACAACTCTAAACAACCAAGTTAAGATTTGAAAAAAAAAGAAGATTATTTACATGAAGAATAAATGAATGAACATGAAAAAGAACAAGTGTGATATTATGGGGGAAAGGGAATCTAACTATGGTCATCGAGCGACGAGGAAAGTTCATAATAAATCATATAAAGACAATCTAAGAGAGAAATGGAGTGTAACTTATTAATCGTTGGATGGGTGGCACAAGATGCACTCCCTAAGAAAGTATAAAAGTTCAATAATCCAGGAAACACAGTATTCCTTCAATAAGAAAGTCAATATAGGTAAAAGTATTAGTCGAGCGGACATTTTGCATTTAGGGCGTTTGAGTTCTGGATCACTAGCGGCGCTACAGAATCGGGTATCAAAATTACCATTTTTGGTAGGAAGATAAAAATGTCACTTTCAGTAACAGATTCGTGGTGATCGGACGAAGTTCGTTTTCACACTGTTAGAATCCTAATTGTTCTCGGCAGCGGTAAGATATCCGGAATACAATTTTGGGTCTATATCAAACAGAAATAATATTTGTTGGCGACATGTATTTGTACGCTCGGTTGAATATGAAGTTTGAGACGGGTAAAAGCGTTATCCTTTTCTCTTCCCTCTCTTTGTCTTCGCCTTTTTCTTGTTCTCCTTCCTTTTCCTTTTCATCAATAATGACGGAACTGATGGCAAGAACTTCTAGAGACAATCTCTTTGCTTCTGGTGACATGCGCTCTCTTCTTCATCTTCATCATCACGGTGGACCTGATGGCGAGAGCGTCTGGTGCTAATCTCTCTATCTCCGACTACACTATTTCTCTTTCTCGTTATATATGAGTGCCAGTCACATGTCCGATTGAATAAGCGGGTTGTGTGGGCGTCTTTGCGGAGAATTTGAATTCCCAGCGAAAGGTGACACTATGACAAAATAATCAATGCTCGTCTATGGTACAATTAATAAAATATATTCTGCTTATGGAATCCTAATTCGCCTACACGTTATACGTAACAATGTATAAATTATCACAGCGACTACTATTAAACTTTTCACACATACTTGCCACATATGTCTAACTACACCCAGGCACACTTAAGTCTTGCTACAGAACGAACTTTATCATCCCAAGTAATTTTAACACGTACCATTTTTTTCTACTTACTTCCAAGCTTATATGTTAATTTTGTATATTTGAATTTATATCTGCTTTTCAGATTGCCTCATTTTCTTCTGTATTTAAATAGGATTAAGGGTGTTATCTCTACAAGGCTCTACACCCGAATACACCCCCATCTAGCTGGGAATGATTAAAAGCGGGTATTTATTTACTCCTCTCCAGGAGTTAGGCATAAGGCCAGTTTTATCTTACTCCCACAAGTAAGATGTGATCCAAGGTCGGGTCGGGAAAGTGGGGTTTGAAAAGCCAGCGCCCGAGAGGTGAGCACTCTGGCCATTAAAAATTGCCTGGGCAGCCCCGTCGGCATTCCCCGGTAGGGGCGCCTCAGACAGTAAGCAATAAACTTACTCCTCCCCAAAGAGGGGAGGCGAAACCTGGGAGGGTGGACCTCCTAAAACTGCACAGGACAGACCCATAGACCGGCGTAAATCAAGCCCCGAAGGCTAAGACAATACCAGTCTATGGGGTGCAGTATCCATCGGAACAGATACCACACTTTGATCTTAGCCAAAAGGAAGCGGGTAGGGGAGAAAAGTTTGGTTCATTAAATATATTTTTTAAATCATAGAGTTATCTCCCTTAAATATTTCTGTAAAACTTCAATTTATTTCAAAAAGCAATTATATGAAATTGCTACATGAAACTTTGAAGTATAATTTATTTAAGTCATTTAATGCCAATAAATAAATAAATTACATATTCCAAATTAAGTCGGTTAAAAATAAAATTAATAAAAGTTTATTTTTAAAATTATTTTTACTGTAATTTTCTGTTCTGAAGCTACAGAAATTTTTTCTACAGAAAAAAATGTTCAGTTTCATTTAAAAGACTAAAAAAAAAAAGAATCTATTTTATAGAAATATTCCTATTTTATTGGAAACAGGAAAATAATTTTATCACCAAATTCAATAATTTACCACAGAAGACAAGTTCAAAGAAAAAGTAAAAATATGAATCAGGAACTTGAACTAACTACGTTATGAGACGCAAATGAAAAAGAAATCCTACAACATTTGAACGAAAAAAACCAAACTCGAGGATAAAAATAAAGTAATAGTTATAAGAGAGGAGGGGGTAAATACTCCTCTCTCTTATAACTATTACTTTCTCCATTTGTTGAGAAAGAAAGGTGAAAGAGATAGAGTATGAAACAGGTTGTGAGCTGTCAACAACAACAGAGGAAAAGCGAAAGCTGAAGAGAGAAGAGAGGAAAAGCATGTATGATATAGAGAGAGGGGGAAAAAGAACTCGTGTGATCGTAAGAGACTAAGAGAGAGAGAGGGAGAGGGAGTTAGTGGTGACAGGGAGAGGGAGTTTGTGTGTTTGATCACGTGAGCAAAGATGGCGGACAGTGATGAGGAAGGCAGCAGCAGTCGGTCAAGCCCGGATGAGAGACGAATGATGAGCGAAGAAGCCGGCCCGAGAGTGGTGACCATCTCAAAAACCGAGACGGGTTTCGGCTTTAATGTCCGGGGCCAGGTCAGTGAGGGCGGTGTGCTGAAGTCTATCAATGGAGTGTTGTACGCCCCTCTGCAACATGTCAGTGCCGTGCTGGAAGGAGGAGCAGCCCACAGGGCAGGGATACGGAAGGGTGACAGAATCTTGGAAGTGTAAGTACTCGACATTTTTAATAAGAAAAGATTTAAAAAAAAAAAAATATTAAAAATATATTAAAAAAAAAAAAGAATCTAAACAAAACAAAACAAACACGCCGCACATTCGGAATCAATCGTGAAGTTACCTGTTTTTTATTTTTTTTTTAATACCAATCTATTTATCTACCAGAATTATTTAACTGAACGGTGGTTTATTATGTCAATAATAATAATACGTAGAAAAAATTGATGGTCCAGAATTGGGGGATTAGTTTGTAATTTAAGCGAAGTAATAAACTGGTCCCCCAGTTTGTGACCGGCAAACTACATGCATTTTTTTTTCTTCTTCAGCATCCTTGTTTATATAATAGTTGTCAAATATAAACGTATTTCCGACGATATTATTGTTTCTTGAAAACATCTGTGGTCGCACCAAAAACAACACGAACACTTGTAATATCGTTTTTCTTTTTCTTTTTTTAACACGACACACGCCATTTGTTTGTTATTGTGTTTCACATTTATCCTCCGTGTCTTCTTTTTACTACGACGCCAATTATTATTGTTCATTAATGTCTAGAAAACGTACTAACGTACCTAATTACGTTTCTAATAATAATAAATGCGATTTTTTTAATGTCTCGTGTACGCACACCGAGTATTGGAATAAATAGAAATAGTTTCTGTAAACTTAAACGTCGATTATACAGACTAGAATTCTCATTCTTTTGGTTGTTAGATTCACAACGTTTCGATCGACGTAACCTCCTACCTTCTCCAGGTGTATCGTTTCGAACTTGATAACCTTCTGGTTGAACTGAAGGATCTTCATGTCCGCATGGACATATAACCTAATGGTTTACAGCGTTAGTTAAAAATCACTTCTAAGTGACAAGTCTTCCGGATGTTAAAGGTTCAATCCTTACTACAGGCGATGATAACTAAGAATATGGAATCAGATGGATACTACACCCCATAGACGAGTATTGTCTTGGCATTCGGGGCTTGCTTTACGCCAGTCTATGGGTCTGTCCTGTGCAGTTCCAGGAGGTCCACCCTCCCAGGCTTTGCCTCCCCTCTTTGGGAAAGAGTAAGTTTATTACTTACTGCCCGAGGCGCCCCTATCGGGGAATGCCGACAGGGCTGCCCAGACAATTTTTAAATGGCCAGTGCTTACCTTCTCGGGCGCTGGTTTTTATTTTTATTTTCTTGACCTTGTGTCACATCTTACCTTGTGGGAGGCAGATAAATAAAATTGAATAACATAAAAGTAAAAGGTAATGGCTGACGGAATGAGAACAATCTCCCTCCTTGGATTAAATTTCGAATTCCCAAACTTCTATCCGTTCCCGAGGTCGACGTAAAGATTCCCACGTATTTTTATTTTTAATGTAGAATAATAACCAGGTTCAGGTTAGGGGTAACCACCCCAAAACACCCGATTGGAGAAAATTTACCGATTCTCAAGTTCGGCTATTTAGTTCTCAAGTTCGAAAAGATCCACGAGTACTTGTACAGAATTTTAACCCAGAACCGAACTATTTTTTTTTTTGTAACCTAAGTTTTAAGTTTAGTTCGGCAAAAGTCCGTTTGGTTCGGTTCAAATTCTGTAGAAGCACCGATGCACCTAAAGAGCTTACATCGACCGACACGTTGTGAATATAACAACCAAGATAAAAATAGTAGTCCGAATAATCCAAATAATTCAAATTATCAATCTTCATTTAAAAAAAATTCTGAAGTCTTAAACTTACATGTCTGGGTTTTTTGGGGGGATTTTTTTTTTTGTAATGAATGAATTTGAATACGATTATCTGTTGTATCTACTATTTACGCCTCTTTTAATAACAATCCATTTATCTTACCTTTATTTAAATGTCTACTTTGTCCTCTAGAAGTATTTAAAAGTTATTTTTCTCCCAATATTTAGGAAATTGGATTATTGTATGTTTTGTTTTAGATTCTTCGTTAAAATCGAAATATCATTTGTGTCTTCTCCAGCTGTCAAATGATAAACAAGGCCGAAAAGCATATTTATTTCTCGGATTATTATTCGATAATCTCGGATGAAGAAGTCCCAAACGAATTATGAAAATAAATAAGTAGATGTTAAGTACTTTGAACATCAGATTTAAAATTATGAGGAAACAGCAAAAAAACAAACTAATCTCTTTTACGACAAGGGTATTTTTTTTCTAAAAGACAATTCGTCGTTCTCACATAATACAATTTTTATTTGAATAATAATAAATGACGGTACATATTTTTTGTTTACACACAAAGCTGTGAGACATGCTTACTTCCTGGCTTTTTAGCTTGGTGTATGTATGGTCCTGTTCGGTCTCAAGCAACCACCCTCCCATGCATTACCTCCTCCTTTAGAAAAGAGATTTCCTTCTGACCCCCCCCCTCCCTCCCTCCCTCACAGAAGAGTGTCGACGGGATCGATTTTCTAACCAACCAGAGTGATCTCTTTTTTGGGGAACTGGATTTCTCATATTCAACTCCCCTCGTGTCACATTCGGTCTTATATGAGAAGAACGATAAATAAAACTTACTTTCTGGTTTGGAATGACATTGTAAATATTTTTTTAATAATAAAAATTAATTTTGGTACTTATTCAAATTAGGACACGAACTAAAATCGACTTGGTGTCGGTTAGGGTTAACTTAGGTCCTAATCTGCATAAGTACCTTAATTTTAAATCATTAGGGATATTTTAAGCAAGGTAGTCCAGAGTAAATGTGACAAATGAAAGTGATGGTAAAAGAATGAAATGGATAATGGTTGGACGAATGGGTCAAATTGCGAGAATATGATAGACAACAGACCTCCTCCCCTTCCGACATCAAAACTTTTGATGGTCGTGTAAATAGAATATATTAAAAAAATATTTGAATAAATAATTCGAAGTGTATTTATCTTTTCGATCCTCAGAGGAGAGAACTCCTTCTAAACTGGGACAATTAAAATTTTTTCTTATTCAGAGCGCCCTTTTTGGAAGCTGTATATCCTCCACATAAAAAACAACAACGTTGTGTCTAATTTGGCCTCGTGGGGAGGAATCTAAATTTACTTATTTTTCAATCACTTGTAGTACCTGGTCTTCTGACTAGGATCAGAGTGTATTCTGTCCTCAGTCAGAGGAAGATCAATCCTTCTAAACTGAGGCAATTTAAATTATTTGCCCTTTCTTGTTGGGGGGGGGGGGAGGCTGACCCCCCCCCCCCCAATGAAAATCCGACCTTGTGTCTAACTTTGTTCTCGTTGGGAGGCAATTAGATTATGGACGCTTGAACTCCAAGTTTTTATTTATTCCCCTCCAGGAGTTAGGCACAAGACCAGTTTAATCTTACTCCCACAAGTAAGATGTGACCCAAGGTCGGGAAAGTGGGGGTTGAAAAACCAGCGCTCGAGAGGTGAGCACTCTGGCCATTAAAAATTGCCTGGGCAGCCCTGTCGGCATTTCCCGGTAGGGGCGCCTCAGGCAGTAAGCAATAAACTTACTCCTCCCCAAAGAGGGGAGGCGAAGCTTGGGAGGGTGAACCTCCTAGAACTGCACAGGACCAACCCAAGACAATACCAGTTTATGAGGTGCAGTATCCATCGGAACAGATACTACACTTTGATCTTAGCCAACCCACGCAAACTTGTACGATAGCAATTTCTTGACTAAATACGGTTTTTATTTGAATTTAAAAAATCGCATTTAAACTGTCATTAATTAATTAAAATTAAAGTTTTAAGACATGAAACCAATGTGTTTCGTATACAACTGTTATCTATCCGGCGTTGCTCGGGAGTGTTTTTACTTTCATTTTTGTTTCGATTTTTTTCTATTTTTAACTATGTCGTTCTTTTTTCAAATTATTTAAAAAAAATAGGATTTTAAAAGTTAAATTTAATTATTACAATAACGTTCGGTCATTAAAATATTATAACCAAATTGTGATAAAACTATAATTAGTAATTGTTAATAAAACAGCTTGATTTGCTAATAATTGTAAAGCCAGTTTAAATGACTTCACTCGGCAGTTTAAATGCTTCAAAATTCTTTTCAAATTTCAAAGGGTTACGGAGTAATCGATTTTTTAAAACTATTAGCAAAATATTAAAATGGCTGACTTATTTACGAAGGAACCCAACTTCATTCTGGTGAATTTAATTTCAGAAGTACATTTTTTCTTTTTAAAGAAGATTTTTAAAGAAGTTCTTTTTAAGTTATTGCATTTTGATTTTAATAATCAAGAGTAAACACGTTGAAGAGAGAAGTCGTCTTATAATTTTTATTAATATAGATGTCAATTTTTGATAGTTTTTCAATTTTTTAAATCTTTTTGTTGACATTTACTTGATTCGTTTTTACGAGTCGTAGCCATTCTTATTAAAGTTTAAAATAATTCCACATTCATCACTGAAAAGATAGTACTGTAAATGTTAACACCCCTCAGCCACCCCGAGTGAGATTCTACTTTTTTTTTGTGATTTGGTCATTAAAATATTATAACCAAATTGTAATAAAACTATAATTAGTAAAAAAAAAACTTGGCGGGAATAAAAAAAAAAATTATTTTAGAATTTAGAGAGGGGGATCAATTTCGTATATAAATTTAATATAAAATAAGCACCCCATTTCCAGGCAATTCTAACTATTTATGGCGATTAATTAAATTGTTTTGCTACTAACCATAAGTCCGACTGGCCAGATCGTAAAACCACACGCAATCGCCTAAAAAAGTAGACCCACCTCTAAAAAAAAAAAATCAGCACAGAATTTATCTCCCATAGCAAACACAAAAATATTGTTAAATGTTCTAAAACGCTAGAATAGTCCGGAAACAGATCATTTTACGTTAAATGTATGTGCAAAACTGATCCCTCACTCTAAATTCTAATAAATATATATTTTTCTTTCCGTCAATCACCTAAAAAGTAGAATTTCGTGATTTAGCTGATGGTGTTAGCCTACAACAATACCGGAAATCTTTTTTCAATTCGTGGAATTCTTTTCAAACTTTTGTAAATTATTTGGATAAATACGAAGTTTATAGCATAAAAAATGGAATTCATTACGATGTTTTAATTAGGTTGTAGTGATCATTTCTTCTGGATTTTTAATTTGTCTTTCAGAAGATCGTTTTTTTATACTCGGTGAGAATTTACTTAAAACGTTTTTTTTTCTTTAGGACGGTTGTAGATGGGAGGTTAATGCTTTTTCTTCTTAAAACAGAAAATCAAGGTAATAAAAGTTACGGTTAGCTGCCATGACTGTTTATTGACATTACTCCCACTGCAACAGAAAGGTTAGACATGACGTCAGTTTGATGTGGGAAATTACCCCCCCCCACCCTCCCCCTAAAAAAGGGGGCAATTTCGATGGGTGCAACCCCCCCCCCCCGCTGGGGCTCCTAAGGCAACCGGCAATAAACCAATTAGGATAAACGTTGTTATCATTGGCGACAAATTATTTAAAAGTTGGGAAATTAGTAAAAAACAAACAATTTATTTTGATTTACATACTCTACTGCCTGAGGCGCCCCTACCGGGGAATGCCGACGGGACTGCCCAGGCAATTTTTAATGGCCAGAGTGCTCACCTCTCGGTCACTGGCTTTTCAAACCCCACTTTCCCGACCCGACCTTGGGTCACATCTTACTTGTGGGAGTAAGATAAAAACTGGCCTTGTGCCTAACTCCTGGAGAGGAGTAAATAAATACTCATTTGTCACATATTTGCGTTTAAAATAGTAATATTTAATATTTCAAAGAAGTTATAAGCATTTTAATTTACCGTAAATAGTGGCTGTGAGTAAAACAATTCGCGATCAGCCATCTTGATTATTCACAGGAAGTGAATACATAACCACATTATTTTACTCACAACTACTATTTACGGTAAAGTAAATTGCTTATAACTTCTTTGAAATATCATTTTTTTTTGACGCAAATAGGTCACAAGTAGCCAAACCAAAAATAATTTTTTTTTTGACTGATTTCCCAACTGTATTTCCTTTAAATTAATTTCTGTTGCCAAAAGTAACGTTTACCCCCCCCCCCCCATCGAAGAAGGAGGTAATGTCTGGGATGATAGTCTCCTAGGATCGAACAAAACCCTACCCTACTCTGATGCCAACCCGAAGGCCTGTGAACTGTGATGTAATAATTCGCCAGAATTACGAGTTTGTTTTTAACAAACGTTGATTTTTTTTTTTTCTTATTCCCGCACCTTTTCCGAATCTTCCAGTACATGTAATTGAGGTCCAAGACAGGTTTATTTATTCGATCGGTTATTGTGTATAAGTGGGGACGGTACCTAAATCGAATATCTCTCTTTAATCTACGTCTCAAACATAAACGACACATTTTTTTTTATCCCTTGCTTTTAAGTGCATTAACCCCCCCCCCCGAAAAACACTAACAACATAAACATAAAACAATGTATTGTTACTTAAAAAAAAAATCAAAAAGTGGAATGCTAGTATAGATATTACATTTTAAGGGTTTTAGTTATCCTTAAAATTGTGACCACTTCTCGCATGTCTTTGTGTTACACACCTCTATGTGACTTGCACATTATAATGTTTGTTTTTATTTAGTCTTCATCGATTATTTACTGAATTAAAAGATACAAAGAACTTAAAAAAATATTACCAAGGAAACAAAATTACGAATTTCAATCGTAATTTTCTTCGTAAACAATCAACCATTTTAATGTTTTGTTAATAATTTTAAAAATAAAAATTAAAAAAAGAATGAATTACTTGGTGATTCTTCAAAATTTTTAAGGAATTTGGAATCTGTTGAATAGAAAGTCATTTTAACTGGCTTTAAAATTCTTAGCAAATCCTCATGTATTATACGATTTAAAGTTTTATCACACAATAAAATTATAGAATGAGATTAAAACAACCTTCCCAAAAGTAGCTATAGTCTTATGACAATTTGGTTCAATGAATATATGGCCAAATGATAATTACATTTATCTTTCAAAATCCTATTAAAAAAATCGTCATAGTTAAGAAAAATAAAAGTGAAAAGACTCCCGGGCAATGCCTGGTAGGTACTGCCAATTTGCTCTAAAACTGTTATTTTGTCATTCATGCATTTGTTCCTATTTACTTGCATTTCCACGAGGACAGAGTTAGACACAAGGTCAGTTTTTAAAGTGGGGGGGGGGGGGTGGGGGGTCCAGCTCTCCCAAAAAAGAAGCACTCTGGAAAAATAAAAATTGCTTCAGTCTACAAGGATTTCTCCTACATAATTTTTTGCTTGAATGATAAATACGTAAGTGTTATTAAAAAAAGCACAGTTTAATATCTGTTCTGTCTTTGGTCCGACGAGGAGAAATCCTTCTTGACTGAGATAATTTAAATTTTTATTCCATACAAAGTGACCCTTTTTAGAAAGCTGGATATTCAATACACAAGAAACCGTTTTTGACAAGTCAATCATTTAAGATTAAAACGTATGTAGATTTTTTTTTAGTTTTGAACATCGCCTCATGATCATTACAAATAAAGCTATAATTTACCTGAATAAATTTTAAAGCATAAGAAAAAATCTATATTCCCCCATGGTTGGTATTTAGTTACAGACGGGCTGTCAAAGAAATTGATTGAACAGTTTTCCTTACCAGAAAAACAGATGCATTTCCAGTGAAAAAAAAAAGAAAGTGTTTCTACTTTAAAAAAATAAAAAGTAAAAAAACATTTTTCGAAATTTATAGAGAAGCTTTAAAATAATTTTTCATTATCTATTTAAAAAAATTGCATGTTAAACAAGTTAACCAGCTTTTCTATATTAATAAAATTATGAAATGTGAGTGTGTGTTTCTTCTGTCAACATAACTTTAATTTCACATTGAATTAGTTTTTAAATTTACTATTAATCGAAAATTTATTGAAATAAAAAATGTGATAGTGTAAAGAATTCTTAAAATTTTTGTTATCCATAATTCTCTTTTATTCAATAAATAACAACAAATAATAGTTAATAACGCGTCCATTTTCAAAACCAATATGCAAGTATCAGGAAGTTTTATCGGCTTGTCCTGCTGGCTTGGCAGGCCAAGAGCAGGTTCAATAGTGTCGATGGATTGAGAGGCGCTTGTAAAGTAACTTCACAATGGCACACCATTAATGGACCAAGGCTGTTGAGGAAGTAAAATAAAACGCAAGCATAAAAATCCTATTAAAAAAAAAAAAATTAATTACGAAATTAAATCCACCAGGATGCATTTCGGTTTCTTCGTAAACAGGTCAATCATTTTAATCTTTTGTTAATAGTTAAAAAAAAAAAAATGAATTCGTAGTTTTTTCAAAATTTTATATAAAAAAATTAATTTGGTAAAACACAAAAAGAAAAAAAAATGTGAAAAGAAAAATGAAAGTAAAGACTCCCGTGCTAGTAGGTACAGCACTTTAAATGGGAGGTGGTAGTGATGATGTGGATATAAACTGACGATTTGGGTGGGCCAAGTTTGAATTCTGTCTGTTCCACTTTCAATTATAGACGTCGACAACCTTCACCTGGCCCCTTCTGTAAGTAGTTCGTTCAAGAAAGAAACCAATGCCCAAAACAGAATTGAGCAGGTCAAAAAATCCGATTCATACAAAAGAAAAGAACAACAATTCGAACTTGCTTGTCCCTAGTGGTGATTATGATTAAATCGACCTTTTTCGGGCTGGGATCAAAGTGTAGTATCTGTTCTGACGTCGGTCAGATGAGGAGAAATCCTTCTTGACTTGGGTAATTTTTATCTCATCCAGAGTGCCCCTTTTTGGGAAGCTGGATATCCCTTACATAAGAAACCGACCTTGTGGGGAGGCAAGTAAATAAGGACCTTTTAAATTTGTATTTGTCAGATCTTTATTCAAAGGTTTTGCTAAATTGCAAAGGTTTACACTAAGACATTTAGATTCTTATACAACTAGCGGGACCCGTGGAAATGTTACGGTTGCTCTCTCCATTTACCTGTATGAAAATAAATTTTTTTGATCAGCTGTTGGCACTGATTTTCCCGATTCTTTTATTTTTTAATTAAAATTTTTTTTTAATGGGGTACTTACAGGAGGAATCTGGTGAAGGTTGCCAACACCCATAAATCAAATTGATGCTATGGGACTGACTGGATTCGAAGTTAGCACACTCAAGTCGTCCGTCTGCGTCATGAATCATTTCACCACCGGCACCTCCCATTTATTGGTATAATTTACTGTTATCTTAATGGCTCTTGAAATAATACATCTATTTAATGTTTAATAATGTACAGCAAAAAATTGGGTACTGGTACAGCTTTTTTTGGGGGCCGGGATCAAAATGTAGTATCTGTTCCGATGGATACTGCACCCCATAGACTGGTATTGTCTTGGCCTTTGGGGCTTGATTTATGCCTGTCTATGGGTCTGTTCTGTGCAGTTCTAGGAGGTCCAACTCTCCCAGGCTTCGCCTCCCCTTTTTGGGGAGGAGTAAGTTTATTGCTTACTGCCTGAGGCGCCCCTACCGGGGAATGCCGACAAGGCTGCCCAAGCAATTTTTAATGGCCAGAGTGCTCACCTCTCGGGCGCTGGCTTTTCAAACCCCACTTTCCCGACCCGACCTTGGGTCACATCTTACTTGTAGGAGTAAGATTAAACTGGCCTTGTGCTTAACTCCTGGAGAGGAGTAAATAAATACTGGTACAGCTTTTGAACCGGACAAACATCAACTAGGTTAGGTTTGGGTTAGTTTACAGTTAAAAAAACAGGTCAGTTTTTGTCCTGTTCAAAAGCTGTACCAGTACCCAGCATTGTATCTTTTTTCTTTGGTAAAAATAATTTTTATTGTCAGCTAAACTGTAAATAAATTTTAATTATTTATTTTTGTACTTTTCTTCACCTCAAACAAGGCGTATTGTCACTGCAACGTAAGCGGCTGCTGTTATAGGGGCCAGATTTATAGGATAGTTGGGCAGCAAATTGTTTGTTCACATTATATTTAAATTTCTGCATTTTGGTATGGCCGGTGAATTCTAAAGGCAAGTGGTCCGAGGAAATAAAAAATCTACAGAGAAGGGGTGTGATTTTGCTGCTAGTGAGGCAGAAGTTCATCGGAGCACGTTCCATGGAAGTACTTGTAAAACAAGCACAGGGATGCGACAGGGGCAGGAGCTTGGCAGCCACTGTGGGACTTATTAGGATAGAAATTCTATTTTGCATTGTGTCCAAGAGCAAGAGGCTAGTGGTTGGTGCACCAGCCTTGATGCGGCAACAGTACCCCATGCACAGGCAAATGGTGGGATTTATAGAGATATAGGATATTGGTAGGTGTGGGAAGTTTTCTAGCCTAGTAGAGGCAGTCTACCTTCTTCGTGGCAAACTTGGCAGTATAAAATTAATGTCTCTTCTCTTTTAATAATTTATATTTAAAATCATAACCCTTAAAATTGCATTAAAAGAATGCAAAAAGTAGGTTTTAAAAGTTAAAACGGGATGACAGAATTTGATTTTGGAACAATTCATTTGAAAATGAGCAAGTCATAACTATTACCATAACAACGATACATTTTCAATTTTTTTCATTGCATTTTATCTTTGGCAATCGGATGATCTCGGTAAAATAAATGGATGTGGAAGGTGATAACGTACGTACGAACACAAAATGTCCTCGCGTATTATTATATAGATTAACATATTTTCTTTTTCAAAACTTCTATTCTAACTTTTCAAAGTTCAATTGATTAAAAGATGACAGTTTTGTTCATTGTTTTTTTTCTATTTTCTCTCGTACTTACCGTTTTCGTATTTTTCAACCTTTTTAGTCACTGTAAATACTTTTATTTTACTATAACTTAAATTGCTTTCATTTTTATATAAAAAAGAAAGAAAAAAAATCCTGTTAAATGTAAATTTAAATTAACAATTTAGAACCGGAAATTTATTTAAAAACCTGTTGAAATATATTTGCTATGATCTCATATAATCATCAAACGTTGGAGGACATTCACCTGCCTGGGAATGGGAGGATCAAACAATGCAACACTCTCTTGTTTAACGAATGCAACTTGAAAGATCTCGCAGAGTACAAGAATGATGCGCAAAAAGTGTGCAACTGTTGTATGACCACATGACGCTTCAAAGACAGGCAAAGAAGATCAAACATTTTCACTGCTTAGTGCAGTGCAACCTTGCTCCATACTGCGATGCATGGACCACCATGGTTGAGAATGTCGTGCAGGTCAGGGCGAATGCCATTGCAACAGCAACATAATGCAGAATACGATATACCATGTATTAACTCTCTCTCAGATCTCTTGTCTCGACTTTGATCAGTTGAACGTCCTCGACTTGAAGATCAATCCGACTTTATCACATCGACTTCTTAGTGGTTTACCTCTACTTTGCATCCTTCCACCATTCCTTCTAAATATACAAGATCAGCAATCATTTAATGATTTTTGTTTTTGTTTAATTTGAATTTGACCATTTTAGCATGAAATAAGAAGTTTTATTTCCTAATCTAGTTCACTTAATTTTTCTCCTTTACATCTAAATCGGTCGTCTGATTTACTTGTTCATTTTCTCTGTGGTTTATTTCTTTTTTGCACCCTTCCACCATTCCGTTTAGACATACTAGATTAACAATCGATTAGTTTCTGCTTTTGTATCTGTTTTTGGCTTAATTACAAATCTAAGATAAGAAATCTGGCACGTTTTCAAAAGTTCACGTTTTTCTTTATTCGATTTTAGATCATATTTATATTAATGAACTTGGATCATATAAACTATTAATAAACTTGGATCATAATACATATTACTAAACTTGGATCATAATACATATTGATAAACTTGGATCATAATACATATTGATAAACTTGGATCATATCAAATATTGATAAGCTTGGATCATATCAAATATTGATAAACTTGGATCATATCGGATATTGATGAACTTGGATCATATCGGATATTGATGAACTTGGATCATATCGGATATTGATGAACTTGGATCATATCGGATATTGATGAACTTTGATCATATCGGATATTGATGAACTTTGATCATATCGGATATTGATGAACTTTGATCATATCGGATATTGATGAACTTTGATCATATCGGATATTGATGAACTTTGATCATATCGGATATTGATGAACTTTGATCATATCGGATATTGATGAACTTTGATCATATCGGATATTGATGAACTTTGATCATATCGGATATTGATGAACTTGGATCATATCGGATATTGATGAACTTGGATCATATCGGATATTGATGAACTTGGATCATATCGGATATTGATGAACTTGGATCATATCGGATATTAAATGTGGCTTTTTTAGCGAAGCAACACTCAGTCTTTTTTTAGCTCTTAACATCATGTAATGTGAAATGTAAAGAGTGTTGAGTGTTGAGTGTCAGGATATTTAATAAATCTAATCTCGTTTAAAGTTTGTGTCAAAATAAAATCCGTTTGATTTTTTGATTGTTTTGTCTGATGTCCATGTGTGTAAACTTATTTTCTTGAAGTCTGTATTATCATTTGGAATAGTTAACAATAAGTTGAATTAACCTATTTCAGACACGTCGGGGATACATTCTTAATCATCAGTTCGACAATGACTTTGATGCTGTCTGGCTTAGGTGTCGTTCTGTTCTGTTCCAGAAGATTCACCATCCTAGCCTCTTTTCTTTCGCCTGAGGCCCCCTGCTGGTAATGCTGACGGGACTGCTCAGGCATTTTTTAGGACCAGAGTGCGCTAATCCTAGTGCACTGGTTTTTCAACTTAACACCTGGCCTTGTGTCTAACCTCTTTGAGAGTTAAATAAAATGTTTAATACTGTTTTTGTACATACTGTTTTTATAATAGGAAAAAAAAAATGAATAGTTCTTAGTCTAGTCATAAAACGACTATTGTCAGCAAGGCTACTACTACTACTACTACTACTACTTGGTGTAGTCAGTATTTGTATGCTTTTGTTCGTCAGACAAGTCCAAATGGTGTAGGGGAATATTCTCGTTCACAGCAATAACCAATAAGAAAGGTTAAAGCCGTATCATTATTTCTATTTTGATCATAAAAGTGAATGTCATTTTTTTTTTTTTATTATTGAAAATATATAAAATACAAATTTGGTCAGGGAATATTTTGATTCCTTTAATTTGTTTCCTAGAAATCATTTTTCTTAAATAACTTTTTCTCGTTTTTAATCATTAATCATTGTTTCTTTGAGAAATTAGTTTTGAGAAAAACTTTAAAAAAATTGTATATGTTTTTCCTGCATTTTCTCCTAGTGGTTGTGGCAGTATTGTTAAGTTTTAATAACCTCAACTATGCCCCCACCTCTTGGGTTGAGCACTGTGGTAAGTGATATCACCAACTACCATTAGCGATAATGCAAAGCTCTTTATAAACACAAATGCAGCATTATCCAGTGCTTGTGAATGTTTATATGAGAATTTAGATTTCACTTGTTAAAGACACGTGCCGGTCGGATGGTTAGAATCCCTGACTAGGTTGAATCCCAGCTTGAAGCAGTTGCCTGTCTAGCAACACTGAAGAGCTGTATTATAGCAAAACAGTATGTGGATCTCTCTCTATCTCTCTCTCTATCTCTCTCTCTATCTCTCTCTCTATCTCTCTCTCTATCTCTCTCTCTCTCTCTCTCTCTCTCTCTCATATTAATGTATATATATATATGGGAAGAGAAGGATGAAGGTAATCCGACGTGATGGTAAAATGAAAAAGGAAAACCAAAAACTGGATGTTTTTTATGTGTACATCAACGTTTCGTCTTTATTTATAAGACTTCATCAGGATGATGATATAGGGAAAAGATATCATGCAAGCACAGATACATGTAGGGTAGACATGTTGGGAAGAAAAATAAAATAAAATGAAAAATAATGGCAGCGTCTTGCTGGACGTCCGTACTTGTTAGAGAATGAAAATGAGTGGGAGAAAAAAGGGGAAAGGGTGGAGGGAGCAAGGACTACTGTGGCTGGCGATGAGAGAAAGAGGTGGGGGATGAGCAGGGGTAAAATGGATGGCAGAGAGAGATTGGAGGAAGAGGGGGAGGGGGTGTTTGACCAGATGGCTGTGGTCGAGATTGAAGGGGAAGAGTGAGTTGGAATGTTTGTGTGTGGGGGGTGTATGCAGGGAAAATATATATATATATATATAGAGAGAGATTTGAATGAAATAACCTCAAAGCTGTATTTTGGTATTAGAGTAAAAACATATTTTTATTTTCGATAATTCAAAATGTCAATGTTGCTGAGGTTAAAAGAAAGCAAAAAAGCAAAAAAATCAACAAAAAACACTTATCATGACATAAACATTGATAGAAAAAGAGTTTCATATCTGTTTTGTACAATAATCACATAATGTTCATTTTACTATGACGGTTACATTGTAAACTGCCCCCCCCCACTTAAAATATATCAAGTGAGGGCGTTAGTGGCTTAAAAGATACCAACCTGGACTTTGTAATTGGCTAATATAAATGGCTTCATACTTTCATAATTGTAGTAAATGTAAATAGGTTTTGACTTTTGCCAACTGTAAGTGCACGAATCAGTTCAGTAAATTTGAACAATTTAGTCGGATCGATTGAAGTCCTGTACAAATACCGTTTTTATAAAAGTTTAAACCTATTTAAATTTCCATTTTCTCTGAGATAAAAAAAAATATAACTTTGATTCTCAGCATAATCTTGAACAAGGGCTTTATTTTATTATCACATCTTTTATTGAAAGTTATCATTTTTATGCATTTGACATCTTTATTCATCATCTATATAATAAAAGTGGATGTATGTGTGTCTGGCTCGTTTCAATAATCATCTATGCAAATTTGATTTTATGAGAAAAGAAGAGAGGCTTAATCTTAATATTAACTGATAATAATAAAAAATGAAGAATTTATTTTATTTTTAATATAGACACAAAAATATTCCCTTATTAAAACAGAACAGAGAGAGAAAGAGTTTCGTCTTTTTCTTATCGATTAGTTTCGTTTCAATGATTTCAAGTAGTGAATAGGAATTAAATTGCAAATCGATAGGGAGTGGGTGAAGCCTGCTAGTTGTTTAATATGGCTAAGACTAGAAATATCTTTACTTTTCATGGCTGTATTATTTTTTAATAAAGTGTTATTTTGCTAATTAATCTGGTTTTCATCTCTAAAATTTTCTGATCAGATATTGTATGTGCGACTACAAAAAAGCATGATTTTTAAATTAAAAAAAAAATTGATTAATTAATAATTTATTTAAAATAGTTAATTAAAGGACAAAATGTAGCGAATAATTTTAAGTTTGAAAGTTTTATTTAAAAAAAAAAATGTTATGAAAAAAAAGTGCAGAAAAGCGTAATGCACCTCTGACTTTTAGCTTATTATTCATAAACTAGCGGGATCCGATGGAAATTGTACGGTGCTTTCTTCATCAATCCGTATAATTTACTGTGAATAATAAGATTGCCTTTGAAATAATACATACTAAATAGGATTTGTTTATACGATTCATAATTGATGGTAAAACATTCTTTTACAAACAAAACTTAGTTAATAGTAAAAAAAACTTAGCAAAACAAAGACATTGGTTACTAATAACTATTTCAGAAAAGACCGAGATGATAGTGATCTTGTAGCAGATAAATAGGAACATATACTACACTTTAATCTCAACCAAAAGACAGAAAAAAAATCTTTATTTTTCATATTTTTTTTTACTCCCTTCCATGTTACACAATCGAATTTTCGACTTTTTGGTAAAAATATAATTGATTAATAAAAATTTAATCATTGTTTTTATTTATAAAAGTGTGGATAAACTAAGGGTCATTGGTCATCCTTAATTGTCTATCCTATCATCTAAGTCACCACAATACCACATTTGCTCTAGGGCATTTTCTTAAGACTATCCTATTCCTTTATAAATATCAAACTGCACAATGTTTTTACATAATTATTTCATTTCTTCTTCTTCTCTTGTCGGTGGGGTATGTGTGTGTGTGTCAAATTTAATAAAGAAATGCCGACATACGCGCCAACAGGTATTTATAATTTTTGTGATTAATATCGTTAGGACATAGTCATTTCTTGGGGGATTTGTTGGTCAGTACGTACCATTTTAAAAATTGTCCTTGGATTTTTCAGTTACGAAACAAGTTTACTACTATGAATTTTGTTAATTATTGTTTACTATTTATTTAAACTGGCTGCAATTACATTTAAAAACATGTCAAAAACATCACTGTTAACGAATCAAATTGCCTTCTTTAAAGAGATTTTAATTATTTCAACAAAATTGTTTTTGTTAATTAGGGGAGATTTGTTTATCCGAATCATGATGGATGCTAAAACACTCTATTCTTTTACTAACAAAACTTTGTAACAAAAAACAATCGCTGATAACAAAATAATAATTTTGTTTACATTAATAAGAAATATAAACTTTCATATTAGTTTTGCTAATTTTGATTGTTTATGCGATTCATGATTGCTGGTAAAACACATTAAACCCGTTCCACCTTCAAACTACGTTTAATTCACTTATTTTTTGCAATATTTTCTACTGTTTTCTGTAGTCGTGTAGATGCGTTGTCTGTTATCTGAAGTTTTAGCGTTCGATCCCTGTCTACTCGAGGATTTTTTTTAAAACGAATACTGAAATATACATCTAAGTGGGAGGGGAGACAGGGTTAGAACTTAGTTTTGCAACGGGAAGAGGGGTGATGAGGTGAGGGTGGGAAGAGCCAGAAGTGCGAGAAATAAAAGTTAAAAAGTTTTTTTCATTTTTTATTTTATCTCCCTTCCACAATGATGCGATGTTACACAGGGTCGTGTCCTTCCAATTTATGAAGAAAACAAACTTTCACTGTTCTTGAAAGAACAACACCCAGCGCCTTACAGTAGCAGCCCTGGAAGCATTCTGCTGTAGGGACTCCTCAGGCGATTAGCAATAAACTAACCCCTTCTCAACGGGTGAGGAAGCAAAGCCTGGGAGGGTAGACCTCCTACAACTGCACGGGACCAATCCTGACATCGGTGGAATCAGGGCACAATGGCCAAGACGGTACCGGTCGAAGGGTCCAGCATCCATCCGAACAGATACTACACTTTGATTTTTTTTATTTGCAGAAAATATAAAAACATTTACATTCAGGACTAATTTAGCACAAGGCCATCAAAAATGTGGGATATTTGAGCGTCGTTGGGCATCCTTGGTCAAAAGTAATAAAATTGTCTATCCTACTCGTAGCTAGAATTCTCTAAGTCACCAAAATACCACATTTGCTCGAGGTACACTTCTACAGAATTTGAACCGAATCACTTTTTGGTAACAAAAAGAAATCGCGAAAACAAAATAAACATTTTGTTTACATTAATAAAAAAAACAACACATTTTCATAATATTAGTTTCATTAATAGTTAGGATAGATTTTGTTTATATGATTCATGATTGTTTGTAAAACACATTATTCATCCACTAACAAAAGTTTGTTAATAGTTGGAAAAGACCAAGGTATTACCGGTCTAAGAGGTGTATCATCCATCAAAACTTTAATATCAGCCAAAATGCTGAGAAATACTTATTTTTTGATTTTCTTTTTTTTAATCACAGCAATAAGATTTGCCACAACGTCTGAAACTTTGTGAACATCATATTAGAAATTGTCCTTCCAAATTATTTTTTTAAAAAATGGAGATAAACTACCATAACAGTATATATTCTGAAACTACAGGGATCTATGTAATGGGATAAGTATATTTCATTTGATCCAGGGGTAGGGGGTACAAAATTATATTGTGGGGTCCTCTCTCTGTGCCCGGGCAACAAAGTGGTCCTAGTGCAGGGGAAGAGGAGGCGGCTCGGGAAGAGGACAGGCGTTCGGGCTGCCTGCACAGGACTTTTGCAAGCAACAGCAGGGGAGGCAACGGGGGACAAGGAGCAGTGAAATGGGGTGCCCAGGGAATAAAGATCCCTGGGTAGAGATATATATAGAATGCGCACGGGGTAAAGATGCACATAGTATGTGTGTATATTATGCACACTGGGGTGGAGATAGGTGCGTGTATATTATGCGCACCGGGGCAGAGATAGGTGCGTGTATAGTATGCGCACCGGGGCGGAGATAGGTGCGTGTATAGTATGCGCAAACAGAGGTGGTACTTTTAATAGAAATATGTCATACTTTTGCTCCGGGTAATGTAAGAGGAGGGGGTGGGGAAGAGACACCTTACGCCGAAGGCAACGCAGAGAAGAGGCGGGGAAATGGGGCGACCAGGGAAGAGAGAGCCCCAGGCAACGCCGGGTACCCCTGATAGTCTATTATATGAAGGGGAAATGTATGTTTATATGTTCAGCTAAGGCTTCCGAGATATTCGACACACAACCATAAAGTTGACATTTTCTGAATCCTTCACCTTCTAAGCCCATAATATTGAATAATTGGGAAAAAAAACATTGATTTCTTTGTGCTGAACCGACACAGAACTTCTTGGGGGGGGGTTACCAAATTTCATCCCCCCCCCCCCCCCCTCAACACACACACACACAGATATTCATGTTATACGCATGTGCGGTAGGACAGGTTGATTTGTCACTTTTTTAGAAAAACAACTCTGCAGTAAGATACAAATTATCCAGAGGACCACTAATACTATGAAATGCTACCTGGGGCAAATCCTGGTAATTAGTTCCACAAAGTTTCCTTAGAGGACTAGTGAAAGTGGTAGGACTTCTTGTAGTTCCATCAATTAACTTAAAGATGGCTCTAAATGGCACTTTAATTTGATGAAGTGAACAGCCAATGGTATGTAACTTCCTTTTAAGTTTTTTCTCCAAAGCTGTAACCATCCCTGTTTCACAACCAGCGTTTGTACTCGTATTGTCCACCAGAATTGCTTTAACAGTATTTACACTGTTATACTCTTCTAGAACAGCAGCAACATCCTCTACTAGAAGAACACCAGTTGCACCAATGTTGGGTATCATTCTATGGGTGAGATATTTACTTGCAGTTCCTATCTCTCTGGTAAATGTTAAGTGGCGCTCTGGTCTCTTGCTTTTCTTAATCATTTTTTCATCATTTCCCCTGTAACTTCCTTGTAATACAAAGTGTCCTTATCAACTCTGCAATCAACTCCAATGCAGATAAGATGTTCATATTCCTGGACATGTTTTTGATGGCTGGTTACTTTCACTCTTGTCTTTCTCTATCTATTTTTGATTTATCTATAATAATATCTTTTAAATTAATGGTTGGATGTCTAATAGAAAGGCATTAGCAAGACAAGCCCCAAGGTTAGAAGATATATCATCTCTAATCAGTTCCATAGAATTTCTAGGGACTTTTAAAAGACTGTAAGGTCCTTTAGACTGTCTCCCTGGCTTAAAACTGTCATCGGTTGTTTCTTCACGGGAAGATGTCTGAAAAGATTTCCGATGTAGAGGAAGCAATATGTGAAGAATCTTGTTGCTGTCTTTCAGTCTGCCTGTCTAATCTATCTGCTTCAGCTGAATCTTTTTTGTAGTTTTTGACAGCATCTTTGTCAATAGGTCACAGTTGGAAACTGCCTTTTGGTCCTGTTTTCTCTCTCTTCAATGGAAACCTGAATTTTCATAATGTGCATGTGTTTAATAACAAATCTAGCATACATGACAAATATTAAAGAAAATATCACTATTATTTACTAGAAAAAGGAAGATATTCAGAAGTAAATTCATATTTTTCAATTAATTTAAATATTGAAAATTGGCACATGAATTAGTTCAAATTAAAAAATGCAAACAAAAAACAACCATAGAAGTAATATTACCATCTTGTTAGGAGGACAAGTGCAGACTATATGCCTTGTTTGGCAATTTTGTGTATTGCACTTTACAGCATCACATCTTAAGACAGGCAGTTTGCAGCAACATGAAGAAATATCAAATAATTTGTCCAGCTGTTCCGTAATTATTTTCACTTTGGATGCAGTAAGAGTTTTCCTGTTAATCAGTTTGGCCCTCTTAAAGCAAAATACTTTCACCTTCTGCCCTATATAATATTCCCTTAACAAAAGCAACTGTGGGTTCACCGCTTGCCAAATATTGATTATTTCCTTTGTAATCAATTTGGAAATATCATTATTTGAAAAGTGGGGATAAGTATTTTCAAGGAAATAACTAAACTGGATAACTTGTCGTAAAGTTGAGGGTTCCGTTTTATCCTAAGGACAAGGTGGACCACAAAATCTTTTGGAACTCTTACTGGGAGTTACAACAGAATGTCCTTTTACAGACATTTTTATCTGAAAAAAAAAAGAAGAAAATAAATGAATAAGTCTAAAACAGTTTGATTTATATCTTCTAGTTTCATATAAAAAAAATGGCTGACAATTATGGTAAGGAGTTTTGGTTAGCTTTAGTGATAGTGTGTTTGAATTAGTGTTAGGATGCATCTAAAATTGTGGCTTGAAATGACAGGACCATTTAAACAGACTCTCAATACTGTTTGAGTTATGGTAAAATCCTTTTTAACATTTTTTTACACAATATTTTAGATTTAAGAATGGGTGATAACTTTCCCAAATACATTTAATGTAAAATGATCACCCAATTCATGACCATCACACTAAAAAAAATACTCTAAAATCTAAAATATTGGGTAAAAAAACAACAAAAAAACGGATTTCTCTAGCGACATAACCGGTAAGTTTACACAGAAAAAAAATGGTCCGTAAAAAATGCAAAAACAAGTGGTGGGTAATAACTTAAAAAGCGCCAAAAATTAGCTTAAAATATGTTAAGTATAACATAGTATCAGGTAAAACTAAAACATTACGGTATTTTAATACAAACTTCATTGATACAATTTAATTTGAAACACAAAAAATATAGAAGGAACGAAACTGTATTACTTACCTAAAAATGGAAATATAATTTCTTCAGCGGAGAAAAACAAACGCGTTTGAATTAATGCCAGATACACATAAAATATAAAATTATGTAGATTAAACAAGCTTTTTTTCTTTCTATTTCAAATAATTAAGTTTCTTGCATAAAAATATAAAATTACTAATTATAAAAATCCAACAGTGGTCAATATTTCATACAATTTATAAACAATAACAACAGCATGCATTTAAAACAGTGTAAACTTAAATAATAACCAAAAAGAAAGTTCCAGAGACACTATTATAAACAAACTATATTTATTTTATTTTATAATTAAAATGAAGACATTTTTCGGTTTAATGGTGTTCTATTGATAATTAAAATTAGTCTAATTTGTTTTCTACTGAAAAATTACAAATCCTGAATTCCAATGAGGGGGAAAAAAAATGAAGCGATCTTTTATCACTGTCACTGACGTAAATAGTAAAATACTGTATATTTAATCTCCATTTTTGCCTTTACAAGTGAATATTTTTCATTATTTATAATCCTTATTTATTTTTATTTGATTTATTGAGAACAATGTAAATAATTTAGTTGACAAAATCTTTACTAAATGACATTTACACATTTTTATTTCTCCAACGGTACGGAATATTTTGACGGCGGTAAATCTTTCACTGATCACTGAAAGGACATGCGAAATCACTAATTTCCAACCTTTAAAGTCGTTTCCTCACTTAACGGTAACGATTTGGGAAAAAATATTTTGTGTCGTTATTTATCATGCCAAACTCCAACTATCATTACCATCGCATTACCACGGTTCCAAAATCGACCTACCCTAATGTGCAGCGAGCCCTGATTTCAAACCGTTTAACTGACCTATTATTCATCAGTTTTTATATGCTGTCCGTTTGGCCCGATGGATAACGACGAAGGACTACAACCTCATAGTTAATGGTCCGATTCTCACCGACTCCCAGAATTAAAAAATTTTTTTTTTATAACCGTGGGGTGGGGGACGATTGGGAAGACAGACAGAGTTAGTACTTACTTTTGGCCCGGGCAACGGGGGGGGGGGGAAGAGAGAGAGAGAGAGAGAGAGCTAGAGAGCTAGCTAGCTAGCTAGCTATGTAAGTTTTACTGAGAATGCTCTACCTGCTTAAAATTCCGAAAAGCCATTTTTGCAGACTAAACTATTTTTGTTAAAGACTGTTTTAAAAGTATTTTAACTTACATAGAAAACCTAACACCATGCTAAAAATTGAACAAATGTTTTCAAATTTTTTTTAGTAATCTGAAAATTTGGTGCTTAATCAGACTTTTTTCTTGAAAATACTTTGTTATTTATAAAAAGTTTATCTGAGCATGGGTGAGAATTGTTACTTTTATTTTATTGTTCGATAAACGATCGACCAAAAGTAAAAAATAAAGATAAAAAACAAATAATAATATGTACGTCACATGGAAACGAGAAATACACGGAGGAAGTCATAGACGTTGTGGGATGACATCATAATAGATATGATGTTGCCTCGAATGATAGCTAGGGAGATTTGCTGAAATATTCAAGTAGTCTTTCTGGGCTCATTCCTACAAGTGGCTATCTCATTTTATCACATTAATTTTAAGTATACTTAAATAAAAAAAGAAATTTTTTTTTAAACTATTAAAAAAAAAGAAGCTTTAAATAAATGAAGTTTTTCAAGTAACATTAATAGCATTAACAATGTTTTTGTTTTTTTTTAAATAAAAAAAAGACAAAAATTATTGAAATACAGACATTATGATGTATAAATTTACTATTTTGATGACTGCCAAAAATTTATTTAATAAATATTTTCAACATTAAACAATGATAAAGTAAAAAGTAAAAAGATTTGAACTTTTTTCTCTGAAACTTAAAAAAAAGAAGCTAAACTTAAACATCTTAATTTGTAACAAATTTCTGTTTTGAAAACAACTGCAAATGTAAGAGTTTTTTTGTTGTTTTTACATTTTGGATCATTTAAAAAAATACTTAAACTATTTAATTTCAGAACATATGTTTAAAAAAAATAATAGATTTTAATATATCACAGGAATTATGTCTTTACACAAAATAATTTAGGTAACTCAAGAAAATTAATAACTTAAATATATTTTTAGTTTTATTGTCTGTTGTGACCAATTGAAATTTTATGTTTAACAAATCAATATTACATTGAGACTTACATCCTCTATTGAAGTAAGAGTGTGTGCGTGTGTGTGCAGCTAAAAGTCAGAAGCTACACAAGATGCATTTACAATCCTTACATCATCGGATCCAGTGGGTTAGGGTAAAAAAAATACTGCAATATTCATTCTCTTGGGGTCATCAGGGACCAAATTAGTGCATGGGGAGGTGGGTAAAAAATAAATACTTTTTGTCATTCCTACTACTAGTTGTTTCAAAAACAACACTGAAACTAGGTCAAACAATTAGTCACTTACAATTTAGTGAATTACGAATAAAATAAAATGCTTTGAAAGAAAATAACCTTTCAAATTTTATCAGTAGATAGTTGTCCCTCTCTACATCCGGGGTAAGTTGTGTAGCAGTTGTGTCGGGAGCATCATAATATATGGCAGTGAATGCTGGACCATCACTCAGCCCTCTCTTGGCCAACTACAGCGCAATGTGAAATCTGACCAAACCCAACACATCAGATCAGAGAATTTGCTGAAAGCACTACACTTGCGAAGCATTGAGGTTATCCTAAGGATGAATCGATTGTGCTAGTATGGTCATGTGGAACGTTCATCCTCCTGGATAAACTGTTGCAGAAGCATGGATGTTCTACATCACAGGAAGGTTGGCTGGCCAAGGAAAACTTGGAAGTAAATGATTAGAGAAGACCGCATAGAGTGGAATTTGGAGACAGCTGACTCGTTGAATGGTAAGAACTGGAGAATGAGTTTGCGTAATATTAAAAAACGTCTGCCCCCTGAACAAGGAAAAGCTGATGTTAAATGAATAGAAGAGAAGCTAAAAGTGAAACGTGTGTAAGAAATAAGAATATCAGATCAATTCAGCCGAGTTCATGTGTTTGTGAACACTTGTTTGTATTGCCATTAGTTTTGATATAACACTAACCTTCACAGGTAACATGAATTGGAACAAATACATTGAAGACATTGCCAAGGCTGTCGCAAGGAAGGTTGGCTCCCTCTACCGTGCTAGTAAACTCCTCTCACCTGACATTATCCTGTATCTCTACAAAGCCATCATCCGCCCATGCATGGAGTATTGTTGCCACATCTGGGCTGGTGCATCATCTACTAGTCTCTCCCTCCTTGACAAGGTCCAAAAATGAGTCGCCAACCTAATAGGTCCCTCACTGTCAACCAAGCTCCAGCCCCTGTCCCATCGCCGCAATGTAGCATCCTTGTGCTTGTTTTACAAATACTTCAATGGATTATGCTCCGATGATGCCCCCTCGACGTAAATTCACTAGACTAACTCGACAATCAACTAAATCTCATTCATTCACTGTGGAGGTCCCCAGATGCCGGAGAGCCTTCTACTCAAATAGCTTCTTTCCCTGTGCTGCTGGCCTCTGGAACTCCCTCCCTGCCCCCTGTTTCCCCGACAGAAATTCATTAGTTTTACTTTTGTAGCAATAAAAACTATACATAGTTAAAAAAGATGAGTGAATGGATTGACTATAGTCAAGGGCAATACAGAGTATCTTATTTCATTGGTGACTACACAGATGTAGGGGAGCATGCCACTTATTTCAATGTATTTTCTCCCACACCATATAATGCTGAGTGTTTAGCAAGAGGGCATCAAGTACCATTTTTTAAAAGTCTTTTGTATGACTCGACCGAGGATTGAATCCGGGTCTCCCAGCCCATTAGTGAACACTCGCGCCATTATGCTGAAAAAAGTAAATAATATTTTTAAATAGATAAAATGTATTAATGAATTATGAAAAAAAAAACAAGGAAACGTTTTCAATTTAATACAACTGTACAAGAAATGTATTTCTGAAAAGGACATAATACTTACAATGTAAGTAAAAGGATATGTTGAGTAATTAAAAAACAAAATCTACGTAGGCCATTGATAGAAAAACAATAAACTGAAGAATTAAAACACAATGTAGAAACGTCTCAAAAGTGGATGGCAGACATCTTTTACATCCTTATTATAGCACTCCTTCTCTCTGGGTTTTGGTGATGGGTCCTATATGCACACCTTGGACGACTTTTCTAGCTTTGTATCTACCGGGAGATCTTCATAGTACCGCCTACCAAAACCAGCGTATGTGTTGATTGCTATCATCAAAACTAATGTCAATACAAAGGGGCGTTCACAAAAATCTGTGCTTGTTGTCTGTATTCTCCTTTATTACATATTCATAGACGCTTTCAGGTTTATGAAACATGGAAGTGTCTTTTCTGATGATGTAAAGTTTTTACTTGTTTATTTTATGGCGTATTAGATCCTATCTCCCACAAATGCTTCACAAAATAACTTCAAATTTACCAGATGTCATTGAGGACCATAATACTGTAATGTTACTTGAAACTTGAAGTGGCTTTTATATGCCATCAAGTATGGGAGAATCAATATTTTATTTCCTTAAATTTTATTACATTTTAACAAGGTAGACATTGTTTTTAAGTTTGAAATCTATTATGATAGGAATTGTATGACCCAAATGACAATCCCAGGTGTCTGTTTGGCAATTTATGCATATTAATGAATTTATAACCATAAATTATCAAATATTTATATATATTACTTACCACACCCCCACACCACCCCCTCACCGGCATTGCTCACTAGTATTTTTTACTTGCAATTGTTTTTTTTGTCAGTTTTTTTCTAAAATAATTTTTGTTCCAAACTCCAAACAGAGGGAAGTAATTCTGTATTGATGAATACAGTTATGCCCTTTTTTTAAAGATGGCATTCATATAAGAATAATTCTGATGCAGTCAAAGTATTTTCTGGAAGGGATTAAATCGAATTAAATTTTATTGTTCTTAATAACATGTTGCAACGATCCACAAAAAGAACTGATGATTAAATATTGATTTTGTAGGAAGATGACACAATTCAAGAAAGATGCTGTCTTTACTTTATATATTAGATACGTTAACACTTTATTAATGTTGTATACACATTTATATTTAATAGGCATGTCATTGGTTTATTCTGTTAGGAATTTTAGATACCGTAATTAAATATTAGTTTTCAGTATTTGGTGACTTTCATTGAATATAATAATTTGTAAATTAGTTGATTAAATGAATGTGTGTATGTATATATATATATATATATATATGTATAATGTATGTATATATATATATACTATATATATGTATAATGTATGTATATATATATATACTATATATATGTATAATGTATGTATATATATATATACTATATATATGTATAATGTATGTATATATATATATACTATATATATGTATAATGTATGTATATATATATATACTATATATATGTATAATGTATGTATATATATATATACTATATATATGTATAATGTATGTATATATATATATACTATATATATGTATAATGTATGTATATATATATATACTATATATATGTATAATGTATGTATATATATATATACTATATATATGTATAATGTATGTATATATATATATACTATATGTATGTATATATATATATACTATATATATGTATAATGTATGTATATATATATATACTATATATATGTATAATGTATGTATATATATATATATACTATATATATGTATAATGTATGTATATATATATATATACTATATATATGTATAATGTATGTATATATATATATATACTATATATATGTATAATGTATGTATATATATATATATACTATATATATGTATAATGTATGTATATATATATATACTATATATATGTATAATGTATGTATATATATATATATACTATATATATGTATAATGTATGTATATATATATATATACTATATATATGTATAATGTATGTATATATATATATATACTATATATATGTATAATGTATGTATATATATATATACTATATATATGTATAATGTATGTATATATATATATATACTATATATATGTATAATGTATGTATATATATATATACTATATATATGTATAATGTATGTATATATATATATATACTATATGTATGTATAATCTATATATATATATATACTATATGTATGTAACAAAACATTGTTTAGGAGTTTTTTTTTTACTTACATTTTTTTTTCCGCTCGTTAATCTCCCTTTTTTTCACTTTTCTCTTAATTTCTTGTAAGACAATATTTACATTTTTGGAAAGATAATTATGTCATTAAAAAATCAGTTTTACTATAAAATTGGATGTTTTACAAAATTTTGAAATTTAAATCCTATAAATACTCAAGAGTAATGTTTTAACTCTTAAATTTATAAATAATAAACTTCATTCTGTTATGATACAGAAAAATGAAGAAGCAATGGCATATTGGTTCTTTGTGGAGCAATTACTTTGTTTTCTCCAAAACTAAAAAAAAACTTAATAACAAATTAAAATAGAAATAAATATGTAAGAAAGAAAAGGAACTTCTTTCACTTCTTTTAACAATGAAAACGATATAGTATGGAATGTATATTAAAAAAATAAAACATTCTTTTGCATGATGCGCCCCTTCCCCCTTTAAATCGGATTGAAGTTTCATTGAATTAATATGGTATCGTTTGGTCATTACATAATTGACTAAAATTGTTTAAAATAGTATATCTAAAACAAAGTTAATTAAAAAGATCATGTGTGAACGTGAATTCCCACAGACAGACGATATTGTGTCTAATAATGTTATTCTCTAGATATGAGAGAGAAAGATACATACCTGTAAGTATGTCTCTCAAATTCCTGGACTTGAAAGGACAAAGTAAACTTCCTCCCTGTGCATCCCAAGGACGCACCTCTATTTTTTTTCCCATGATACATTGCACTATTTTGTCTTAAAAACAAAACAAAAAGAATGTTAATTTTCAAAAGAACATTTCTAATCTTTAATGTTTGTCTAACCCAATTTTGTTGTTCACTCCCATTTCCTGTCATTCGTTCACTGTCAAAGTATTTTTTAACCAGAAATAAGAGAGACAAACATTAGGAAAAAAAAATTGTCTCAAATTCAACTCTCATCAAATTTCTTTGAATGATGGCAGTAATTTTGTGATGCTAAAAAAATCATAATTTTTAAAAAATGTGATTAAGTGTAAACATTATTTTTAATTTAAAAAAAAAACAAACTTTTATTCTGTCAAATTATAAGAAAAAAGTTTTCTATCTATTTAAAAAAAACAAAACAAAATCTTTTGTTCTGCCAATTAAAGTAATTTGGGGCAATTAAAATTGTTTTACAGAACAATGATAAAAAACTTAGTCTGGAGGCCCTGCAGTTTTAACACAGCAATTTTAATAAACTTTTGTTGATAGCCATTGAATTTCCTGAGGCCCATTCAAATTATATACTGTACATCCTTGAACTCTCTACATTAAAAATATGTCACCAATATATATATATATATATATATATATATATTCTATTATTATACTAAAGCTGAGTTAGTCAACGTTTGTTTCTACAAGGGCTTTTTTAATCACACACAATACATGATAAAATATTCATCGGTTTTGGGATTGAGTTGTGTTTGAAAAAAAATCTTCCATTTTAATTAGCTACAATTAACTTTACCAAGTGACCCATCTCTTACGAAGCTTCTATCATTTCTCACTGTATGTGGTTTGACCCCCCCCCCCCGTATGTTGTCTGTGATATTGGCAATGTTCATGTCAACAGCAACCATCAACTTCACCATACCTGTTCTATGTAACAAAGGTAACACGTGTATTCACTAAAATGAAATGTGCTACCTCGGTCCATTATGAACATTTAAAAGATTTCCATGCTCTTGTGTATAAACTATTTCACAAACATATTTAGAGACTATCGTGTTCTCGATGCAGAAAAGCTTATATTTGATATTTTAAAGAATATGTCATTGTTACATTATGAAACACTATATTTTAAAGAATATGTCATTGTTACATTATGAAACACTATATTTTAAAGAATATGTCATTGTTACATTATGAAACACTATATTTGATATTTTAAAGAATATGTCATTGTTACATTATGAAACACTATATTTTAAAGAATATGTCATTGTTACATTATGAAACACTATATTTTAAAGAATATGTCATTGTTACATTATGAAACACTATATTTGATATTTTAAAGAATATGTCATTGTTACATTATGAAACACTATATTTGAAAGAATATGTCATTGTTACATTATGAAACACTATATTTTAAAGAATATGTCATTGTTACATTATGAAACACTGTATTTTAAAGAATATGTCATTGTTACATTATGAAACACTATATTTGAAAGAATATGTCATTGTTACATTATGAAACACTACATTTTAAAGAATATGTCATTGTTACATTATGAAACACTATATTTTAAAGAATATGTCATTGTTCCATTATGAAACACTATATTTTAAAGAATATGTCATTGTTACATTATGAAACACTATATTTGATATTTTAAAGAATATGTCATTGTTACATTATGAAACACTATATTTTAAAGAATATGTCATTGTTACATTATGAAACACTATATTTGATATTTTAAAGAATATGTCATTGTTACATTATGAAACACTATATTTGATATTTTAAAGAATATGTCATTGTTACATTATGAAACACTATATTTTAAAGAATATGTCATTGTTACATTATGAAACACTATATTTTAAAGAATATGTCATTGTTACATTATGAAACACTATATTTTAAAGAATATGTCATTGTTACATTATGAAACACTATATTTTATAGAATATGTCATTGTTACATTATGAAACATTATATTTTAAAGAATATGTCATTGTTACATTATGAAACACTATATTTGATATTTTAAAGAATATGTCATTGTTACATTATGAAACACTATATTTGATATTTTAAAGAATATGTCATTGTTACATTATGAAACATTATATTTTAAAGAATATGTCATTGTTACATTATGAAACACTATATTTTAAAGAATATGTCATTGTTACATTATGAAACCCTATATTTTAAAGAATATGTCATTGTTACATTATGAAACACTATATTTGATATTTTAAAGAATATGTCATTGTTACATTATGAAACACTATATTTTAAAGAATATGTCATTGTTACATTATGAAACATTATATTTTAAAGAATATGTCATTGTTACATTATGAAACACTATATTTGATATTTTAAAGAATATGTCATTGTTACATTATGAAACACTATATTTTAAAGAATATGTCATTGTTACATTATGAAACACTATATTTTAAAGAATATGTCATTGTTACATTATGAAACACTATATTTTAAAGAATATGTCATTGTTACATTATGAAACACTATATTTTAAAGAATATGTCATTGTTACATTATGAAACACTATATTTTAAAGAATATGTCATTGTTACATTATGAAACACTATATTTTAAAGAATATGTCATTGTTACATTATGAAACACTATATTTTAAAGAATATGTCATTGTTACATTATGAAACACTATATTTGATATTTTAAAGAATATGTCATTGTTACATTATGAAACACTATATTTGATATTTTAAAGAATATGTCATTGTTACATTATGAAACATTATATTTTAAAGAATATGTCATTGTTACATTATGAAACACTATATTTTAAAGAATATGTCATTGTTACATTATGAAACACTATATTTTAAAGAATATGTCATTGTTACATTATGAAACACTATATTTTAAAGAATATGTCATTGTTACATTATGAAACATTATATTTTAAAGAATATGTCATTGTTACATTATGAAACACTATATTTTAAAGAATATGTCATTGTTACATTATGAAACACTATATTTTAAAGAATATGTCATTGTTACATTATGAAACACTATATTTTAAAGAATATGTCATTGTTACATTATGAAACACTATATTTTAAAGAATATGTCATTGTTACATTATGAAACACTATATTTTAAAGAATATGTCATTGTTACATTATGAAACACTATATTTTAAAGAATATGTCATTGTTACATTATGAAACACTATATTTTAAAGAATATGTCATTGTTACATTATGAAACACTATATTTTAAAGAATATGTCATTGTTACATTATGAAACACTATATTTTAAAGAATATGTCATTGTTACATTATGAAACACTATATTTTAAAGAATATGTCATTGTTACATTATGAAACACTATATTTTAAAGAATATGTCATTGTTACATTATGAAACATTATATTTTAAAGAATATGTCATTGTTACATTATGAAACATTATATTTTAAAGAATATGTCATTGTTACATTATGAAACACTATATTTTAAAGAATATGTCATTGTTACATTATGAAACATTATATTTTAAAGAATATGTCATTGTTACATTATGAAACACTATATTTGAAAAAATATGTCATTGTTACATTATGAAACATTATATTTTAAAGAATATGTCATTGTTACATTATGAAACACTATATTTGATATTTTAAAGAATATGTCATTGTTACATTATGAAACACTATATTTGATATTTTAAAGAATATGTCATTGTTACATTATGAAACATTATATTTTAAAGAATATGTCATTGTTACATTATGAAACACTATATTTTAAAGAATATGTCATTGTTACATTATGAAACCCTATATTTTAAAGAATATGTCATTGTTACATTATGAAACACTATATTTTAAAGAATATGTCATTGTTACATTATGAAACATTATATTTTAAAGAATATGTCATTGTTACATTATGAAACACTATATTTGAAAAAATATGTCATTGTTACATTATGAAACACTATATTTGATATTTTAAAGAATATGTCATTGTTACATTATGAAACACTATATTTGAAAGAATATGTCATTGTTACATTATGAAACACTATATTTGAAAGAATATGTCATTGTTACATTATGAAACACTATATTTTAAAGAATATGTCATTGTTACATTATGAAACACTATATTTTAAAGAATATGTCATTGTTACATTATGAAACATTATATTTTAAAGAATATGTCATTGTTACATTATGAAACACTATATTTTAAAGAATATGTCATTGTTACATTATGAAACACTATATTTGATATTTTTAAGAATATGTCATTGTTACATTATGAAACACTATATTTGAAAGAATATGTCATTGTTAATTATGAAACACTGTATTTTAAAGAATATGTCATTGTTCCATTATGAAACACTATCTTTTAAAGATTATGTCATTGTTACATTATGAAACACTATATTTTAAAGAATATGTCATTGTTACATTATGAAACACTATATTTGAAAGAATATGTCATTGTTACATTATGAAACACTATATTTGATATTTTAAAGAATATGTCATTGTTACATTATGAAACACTATATTTGAAAGAATATGTCATTGTTACATTATGAAACACTATATTTGATATTTTAAAGAATATGTCATTGTTACATTATGAAACACTATATTTTAAAGAATATGTCATTGTTACATTATGAAACACTATATTTGATATTTTAAAGAATATGTCATTGTTACATTATGAAACACTATATTTTAAAGAATATGTCATTGTTACATTATGAAACACTATATTTTAAAGAATATGTCATTGTTACATTATGAAACACTATATTTGATATTTTAAAGAATATGTCATTGTTACATTATGAAACACTATATTTTAAAGAATATGTCATTGTTACATTATGAAACATTATATTTTAAAGAATATGTCATTGTTACATTATGAAACACTATATTTGAAAAAATATGTCATTGTTACATTATGAAACACTATATTTGATATTTTAAAGAATATGTCATTGTTACATTATGAAACACTATATTTTAAAGAATATGTCATTGTTACATTATGAAACACTATATTTGATATTTTTAAGAATATGTCATTGTTACATTATGAAACACTATATTTGAAAGAATATGTCATTGTTACATTATGAAACACTGTATTTTAAAGAATATGTCATTGTTACATTATGAAACACTATATTTGATATTTTTAAGAATATGTCATTGTTACATTATGAAACACTATATTTTAAAGAATATGTCATTGTTACATTATGAAACACTATATTTGAAAAAATATGTCATTGTTACATTATGAAACACTATATTTTAAAGAATATGTCATTGTTACATTATGAAACACTATATTTGATATTTTTAAGAATATGTCATTGTTACATTATGAAACACTATATTTTAAAGAATATGTCATTGTTACATTATGAAACACTATATTTGAAAAAATATGTCATTGTTACATTATGAAACACTATATTTGATATTTTAAAGAATATGTCATTGTTACATTATGAAACGCTATATTTTAAAGAATATGTCATTGTTACATTATGAAACACTATATTTGATATTTTTAAGAATATGTCATTGTTACATTATGAAACACTATATTTGAAAGAATATGTCATTGTTAATTATGAAACACTGTATTTTAAAGAATATGTCATTGTTCCATTATGAAACACTATCTTTTAAAGATTATGTCATTGTTACATTATGAAACACTATATTTTAAAGAATATGTCATTGTTACATTATGAAACACTATATTTTAAAGAATATGTCATTGTTACATTATGAAACACTATATTTGAAAGAATGTCATTGTTACATTATGAAACACTATATTTTAAAGAATATGTCATTGTTACATTATGAAACACTATATTTGATATTTTTAAGAATATGTCATTGTTACATTATGAAACACTATATTTTAAAGAATATGTCATTGTTACATTATGAAACACTATATTTGAAAAAATATGTCATTGTTACATTATGAAACACTATATTTGATATTTTAAAGAATATGTCATTGTTACATTATGAAACACTATATTTTAAAGAATATGTCATTGTTACATTATGAAACACTATATTTGATATTTTTAAGAATATGTCATTGTTACATTATGAAACACTATATTTGAAAGAATATGTCATTGTTAATTATGAAACACTGTATTTTAAAGAATATGTCATTGTTCCATTATGAAACACTATCTTTTAAAGATTATGTCATTGTTACATTATGAAACACTATATTTTAAAGAATATGTCATTGTTACATTATGAAACACTATATTTGAAAGAATATGTCATTGTTACATTATGAAACACTATATTTGAAAGAATATGTCATTGTTACATTATGAAACACTATATTTTAAAGAATATGTCATTGTTACATTATGAAACACTATATTTGAAAGAATATGTCATTGTTAATTATGAAACACTGTATTTTAAAGAATATGTCATTGTTCCATTATGAAACACTATCTTTTAAAGATTATGTCATTGTTACATTATGAAACACTATATTTTAAAGAATATGTCATTGTTACATTATGAAACACTATATTTTAAAGAATATGTCATTGTTACATTATGAAACACTATATTTTAAAGAATATGTCATTGTTACATTATGAAACACTATATTTGATATTTTTAAGAATATGTCATTGTTACATTATGAAACACTATATTTGATATTTTTAAGAATATGTCATTGTTACATTATGAAACACTATATTTGAAAGAATATGTCATTGTTAATTATGAAACACTGTATTTTAAAGAATATGTCATTGTTCCATTATGAAACACTATCTTTTAAAGATTATGTCATTGTTACATTATGAAACACTATATTTTAAAGAATATGTCATTGTTACATTATGAAACACTATATTTGAAAGAATATGTCATTGTTACATTATGAAACACTATATTTTAAAGAATATGTCATTGTTACATTATGAAACACTATATTTGATATTTTTAAGAATATGTCATTGTTACATTATGAAACACTATATTTGATATTTTTAAGAATATGTCATTGTTACATTATGAAACACTATATTTGAAAGAATATGTCATTGTTAATTATGAAACACTGTATTTTAAAGAATATGTCATTGTTCCATTATGAAACACTATCTTTTAAAGATTATGTCATTGTTACATTATGAAACACTATATTTTAAAGAATATGTCATTGTTACATTATGAAACACTATATTTGAAAGAATATGTCATTGTTACATTATGAAACACTATATTTTAAAGAATATGTCATTGTTACATTATGAAACACTATATTTTAAAGAATATGTCATTGTTCCATTATGAAACACTATCTTTTAAAGATTATGTCATTGTTACATTATGAAACACTATATTTTAAAGAATATGTCATTGTTACATTATGAAACACTATATTTGAAAGAATATGTCATTGTTACATTATGAAACACTATATTTTAAAGAATATGTCATTGTTACATTATGAAACACTATATTTGAAAGAATATGTCATTGTTACATTATGAAACACTATATTTTAAAGAATATGTCATTGTTACATTATGAAACACTATATTTTAAAGAATATGTCATTGTTACATTATGAAACCCTATATTTTAAAGAATATGTCATTGTTACATTATGAAACACTATATTTTAAAGAATATGTCATTGTTACATTATGAAGCACTATATTTTAAAGAATATGTCATTGTTACATTATGAAACACTATATTTTAAAGAATATGTCATTGTTACATTATGAAACACTATATTTTAAAGAATATGTCATTGTTACATTATGAAACACTAACAGAGCTACCTGGTGTCGCCCAGCATCTAAATTTTTGAAAATTAGGTAAATTACAGGAAAAGAAAATTCAAAGTAAATGTAAACAATTTGATTATTACTGTAATTTTTAATGTTTAAACTTCATTTTAGGACAAAATCAGGATTCTAGGAGGTCCATCCTCCCAGGCTTTGCCTCCCCTCTTTGGGGTGGAGTAAGTTTATCGCTTACTGCCTGAGGCGCTCCTACCGGGGAATGCCGATGGGGTTGCCCAGGCATTTTTTCTAGGGCAGAGTGCTCATCTTCTTGGGCGCTGGCTTTTAAAATCCCACTTTCCCAACCTTGTGTCACATCTTACCGCTGTGGGAGGAAGATAAATCCCCCCCCCCAAATACTTGTACCCCTAGTGAGGTTTGAATTCATAACCTCTGCCTCTTAGTATGGTGTGCTAATCGATTGAGCCACTGAATCAATTCCGTTTTTCTCAGTCGAATGTTGCTTAAACCAGAATAGGTGACATTTTTTTTTTGTCTTTCTTTCCCCCTCTCTCTTTCTTTCCCCCTCTCTCTTTCTTTCCCCCTCTTTCTTTCTTTCCCCCTCTCTCTTTCTTTCCCCCTCTCTCTTTCTTTCCCCCTCTCTCTTTCTTTCCCCCTCTCTCTTTCTTTCCCCCTCTCTCTTTCTTTCCCCCTCTCTCTTTCTTTCCCCCTCTCTCTTTCTTTCCCCCTCTCTCTTTCTTTCCCCCTCTCTCTTTCTTTCCCCCTCTCTCTTTCTTTCCCCCTCTCTCTTTCTTTCCCCCTCTCTCTTTCTTTCCCCCTCTCTCTTTCTTTCCCCTCTCTCTTTCTTTCCCCTCTCTTTCTTTCCCCTCTCTCTTTCTTTCCCCTCTCTCTTTCTTTCCCCTCTCTCTTTCTTTCCCCTCTCTCTTTCTTTCCCCTCTCTCTTTCTTTCCCCCTCTCTCTTTCTTTCCCCCTCTCTCTTTCTTTCCCCTCTCTCTTTCTTTCCCCTCTCTCTTTCTTTTGTCTTTCATTCCCCTATTAGTCAAAAGAAAGAAAGAGAAAGAAAGCAAAAAAGATAAATAAAGACTTTGTCTCTCTTATCACTGGTGAATCATTAAAAATGTGTCTTATTCAGATTTCCGTATCGATATGTAGCGTAGAAGTGCGTCTGAATTAGAGAATGAAAACTCCTCTTCCTTTATTCATAGCTTAAATTATTGATCAGGACGAAATATTAAAATTTATGAAAATGGATTGAAAATAAAATTTTTGCTTTTAACAATATGAACCAATATTTGCGATATCTGACTGAAAAAACAGATTTTTGTATCTACATTGAAATGTATAGAGGAAAAACTGGCTCTATTTTATGTATAAGATTAAACCATTGGCTTTATCAAGTTCCTTTCAGTCAGTTTTATTTGCACATTTGATTTGAACAACTTTACCCGCGAGTCCTATCTTTTAACCATTTAGCTCTTAATTCACATACAACAAATTTCTATGGCTTTGACTCTGAAAATAAAATTTGTCTCACTGGAAAATTATGACATTTCTTTTTGTATATAAAAGAAAAACTTTTATTTGCTTTTTCTTCCTGTTTGCCAATATTCTTCCTGGTGAACTGTTAGATTTTCTTGTCCAACTGTTTCATACTGAGTGAGAAAATAAAACAACGGCCGGATTAATACTAAATTCGGTTCTGCTGTCTTATAGGTGGAAGAATTGAATTTTTAATAAGACAAAGAGAAAATCTTTTTTTTTTTTTTTTAAATTTCAAAATTGAAAATTTCATTTAAATTGTGAAGGACATTATGTGGTTATCTTTATACTTATAAAGTCGCGCCATTTCCCGCTCTGTGAGATTAAAACGCTGATTTTATCTTCACACAATAAAAGAAAAACCGTTTCTAATATACTGCTTATGTGTTATCTATAAATGTTAATGTCAATATCTGTGTGTTCCCTATAGAAAGAAAGGTTAGAGAATCTACATAAAAACTAAAAGTGTATTCATATGTAAAATTTTCCGGGAAAGATAATGGAAGTGATCTCAAATCTCAAAGTGCACCCCTAAGGGACTATAAGTTGTGGATAAAGGCTGTCTGGTTCTTTAAAGTTGATTAACTTTTGAGTGGACTGATTTTATTTTCAACAATTTACCATCCAGTTATAAATTTTACCCCCCCCCCCCCCTCACAAATAACACACACCGTGGCCAAGCAAACAAGTTAGTGAGTATCCTTTCCTCCCAAACAAATAACCGAGAGAGGAAGTTCTTGGTATTCTCATTTTTTCCATGCAACGCCGAGACATGGCCCCTTCTAGTAGTCAATATAACACTGTAAGAATATGACATGAGTGGTGCCATGTTTGGCACATGTACTCAGGTGCTTCACCATCATAGCATTTGATTGAGGTCCATGATTGTATTTGTTGTGTGAGTCCTGTCTCAACTCAAATCAATAAATGTACAAATCAAATGAAGGGACACTTATTAATAATTAACAACTTTCATTTGCGTTGACATTTCTTGGCACAATCCATAGTTTGTATTTTATAAGAATGAAAGATATTAGTTCAAAAATCTATCTTTCTCCTTTTGGTCTACAAAAAACATGAGTTTTTTCCTAACAGTGACTATCTCTATCTCTGCCCAAAGCCCCATTTTCTGTGCTTAGCAGCCAGGATCTCTCTTCCGGTGGCCAGCTAGATTCTTCAACTTCTCTAAACTTATATCTGTGTTCAATTATCTCATCTCAAAATCTTCAGTGCTTCATGAAATTCCAGTTGACATCAACGGGAAGAAGGAAAGAATATAACCTCAGCATAAGACTGGATTTGAGACATTAAAATACATCTCAATATGGCGAAGCTATTTGTAGTGCACATTATTTGTAGTGCACATTATTTGTAGTGCACATTATTTGTAGTGCACATTATTTGTAGTGCTCATTATTTGTAGTGCTCATTATTTGTAGTGCTCATTATTTGTAGTGCACATTATTTGTAGTGCTCATTATTTGTAGTGCTCATTATTTGTAGTGCTCATTATTTGTAGTGCACATTACCCCTTTTAGAAGAATTATGTCTCCTCCTCTTGCAGGTAGTTGCATCTGGGTGGCATTTCCCAAAGGCTTCCAAAAGTCATGGTGGTGCATACAAATCGACCACTAAGATATGCACATGAGCACAACCCCAGTCTTTAAAACCGTTTTTAGCTAGAAGTTTTTTTTTGAGAAGTATTGCATCATATGCATTTGTATGCTGCAATGACTTGTTGATGTGGCAGTAACCATTATCGATAGGTTGTTTAATCATAAAGTTTTGTCGTTATACATTTAGCAGTTCTTTTGATAATGTGAAGTTTAGAAGTAGATAAACAAGAATGCTTGTTTGAAGAGAGATAAAGACCTCTAATCGATGAAGGATGTTCCGTGTAGGAAATTAGATCAAAATTGTTTTTTTTGCTGTGCCTATTGACATGTTTAATCTGAAGAAAACTTGGACTTTTTTTAAATATAAAGAAAGAACTTAAAACCCATAGAAAACCAGCGCTACAGATAATTTCATTATGCACATTGCTGTAAGTTCTTTGGCAAATTCTTGCAGGATGTGTGTAACCCTAAAAGTCCCAATGTTTGCTTCATGCTGTCTAAGCTTGGAGTTTTTGTTTTTTTGTTTATTTTGGTACTTATATCGAATATGAACCAGTTCCGTGAACTTCATGTCGGCAGCGTTCGGGCATGTTACTTAAACACCCGAGAGATGATGAAGCGAATGGTGGCAGACGATAACTTCGATATGTTGTTGCGTCATATTTTTTTTAGTTTTATTTTCAAGAAAGATAGCAAATAATAAAAACGAACAAAACATAGCAAAATCACTGTTAATGAATATTTTTTTTTTTGTAACAAAATGCTAAACAAATGTAAATACATTTTTATTTATTTTTTCAAATTTTTTTTTTTTGTAACAAAATGCTAAACAAATGTAAATACATTTTTATTATTTATTTTTTCAAATTTTTTTTTTTTTGTAACAAAATGCTAAACAAATGTAAATACATTTTTATTATTTATTTTTTCAAATTTTTTTTTTTTGTAACAAAATGCTAAACAAATGTAAATACATTTTTATTATTTATTTTTTCACATTTTTTTTATTTAGCCAACTGGTTAAAAAGTAGTTTTTTATGTGTTTCTTAAAACTGAAATTTTTTTAATTTTTTGTGTTTTTTTTTTTTGGGGGGGGGGGGGGGGTCATTTTTTGCCATTATCTTTTTTTATCAGTCAACTGGTTAAAAATTAAGTTTTTTTTTTTTTTTGTTTCTTAAAACTGAAGATGATTTGTTTATATGTTTTTGGTGAGCTTTTTTGAAAATGTCACTTCTTACAGAATTCCCAGCTCTACATTTCGTGTTTATACACCTCCATTAAATTATTGGTCTGTTATTCCTTTTCTTTCTATCAACCGGCACATATAATAACATTTCTACACAGTTTTTCGTAATTCATTTTTAAATATTTTTTTTTAATTAAACAGGAAATAGAAATGAACTGGCTTTAATCAATTTCAATTCTGGTTAGAAAATTTGTCGTCTGACAGCTGATTGGCTAATCGCCTCGGCATCTCTCCGGTGTTTACGTAACATGCCTAAACGCTGCCGACGCGAAGTTCATGGAAACTGATTCATATTCGATATAAGTACCGTTTTTAAAATTTTTTTTTTTTTAATTTTTTTTTAAGAAAGTCCAAAGACACCGTGAAGCCACTTCGTGTAAGGGACTGTGAAGAAGAAATGAAACAAAAGAAATGTATTTTAGACTTGAAAGAGTTTAGGTGATAAGAAGGTCGAAAACAATAAGATGGAAGAGAGTTCCAGAATCTGAGAGTTCGAAGAACAAAAAGCTACGGCCATGGAAAGACTTCTTTATTTGTGGAAGCACAACAACATGGTGATGAGGATGCTGAGTTTAGAGTTAGGTGAGATGACACCAATTCATCTGCAACCAAAAGAGACTCCTAAACTACCAGCATGTCGATAGGTCAAGGCTTGCAGAGTTGAATCAAGAGAGGAACCGATCAAATTAGAGACTTGTTTTTGAACCGGGTTCAAGCAGATCAAGTGCACTACAATTCATCAAAAGTGAAGGTGAATATTGCCAAGGAAATGAACTGTATAGGAGTCATGATATACATGTTTATATGGAGGAGGACATCAGATATAGTTTTGGGGAAGCGTGTCGGTTTTAAAGGATGCAGTGTCTCAGCAGCCAACAACTGATGCAGGCAGTTTGTTTCATGCTTCAGCGATTCTGAGTGTGAAAAAATATTTGAGAGTCAAAGGAACTGTGCTGTTTTCTGATTTTGCAGACATGTCCACAAATGCTCTCGGTTGGTGTTGTTGCAGGCAAGATGGTCAATAATTTTGTGGGTGTTTACCAAGTCAATGCTAGATGTCGAAGCGTCAATGAATCCAAGCCCAGGGAAACAAGGCATTCAGAGTATGACAGGTGTTTGATGGAGGGTATTCACTTGCTTGTAGAATATTGTACAATAAATAGTCGTTTTATTTAAATTAACTAAGGTTTTAGCTCTAAGATAATAAAATTGCCGGATGATCTTAAACTTTTGTTAATGACCATAAAATACCCTATACTCCCCCTCCCACAAATAACTTTTACGCAATGAAGATGTTCTTACTTTTCCTATTAAAAACTCCAATTTTTCTATGAGCTTGCGATTTCCTCAAGATATTTCACTGTTTATACAAACTTTTCCTCTTAACTACACCTCCTCATCATTTGGTTTAACGTCCAGTTTACATGCTGACATGTGTTGGACGGATTTCAGAAATTAACTTCCAAACTAAATTATTTCTGGCCAAGTCTTTATTTATCCCCTTTTCTCTCAAGTTCATACTTATCACTTCCTCCCATGTTTTCCTTGACCTTCCCCTGCCAATTGACCCTGCTACCTCAACTGTTCTACATCCACTAACCCAAGAAATCTTATTCATTCTTTCAATGTGACCATACCATAAAGTCTTCTGTTCAGATTTAATATTTCTTTGAGGTCATCAAATCTAAAGCTGTCTTTAAGACTCGCATTACATATTCTCGTATTTTTCTCCATGCAATGTATGTCCTACTGGCCAGGTTTCACTTCCATACATCATCACACTTCATACGTAAACTCTTTCCTTAGTTGACAGTGTTAATGCTCTGCTGCTTAGTAATGACAGAAGTTCCCTGAACTTACCCGTTCCGCTCTTAACCACATTTAATGTATGCAAGTTTAACTTATTATTTACATCCCCATCACACATTTTACATTATTTTCTTTGTAAGTAAAAAAAACCCCCTGCAAAACCTTATGTAAAAAAACCCCCTGCAAAACGTTATGTAAAATTCGATAACAGTATTTTTCTCAATTGGCAAACAATGCTCAAAATTAGATTTTAAATGATTAGAAGGAAAATGGTTGTTAGAAAATCAATAACACATCGAACATTATTATTTTGCACTTTTTTCCTTTGTGTGGCAAATATCTTAGTAATTTGAAATTGTGAACATTTTTGTTGCCGCAAATATTTTTTTCTTTCTCCTTTTTTTCTTAATTTTGTTTCTATTTCAATTCAACATTCCTTGCCCACATTCACTTGACCCAAATCAATCCGTTTACTTGGTTGCATCTCAATCCGCCAGTTTCAAAGTTTTTAGCATTTTCCACTACCTTAGTCTTTTTTCTTTTTAAACATTAATTTCATAAATAGAATACACATTATACACGTTTCTTGACGTACGTCGTGACATGCTTGGGATAATCGGTGAAGAACGCACAAACTTTAACATTTTGAAAAAAAAAAGATTTTCTTTAAGAAACTTCTGAAATTTTAATACTGAATTCTTGTCTTTATTCTGAAATGGAACTAACTTCTGATCTTCGTCTTTTATGGATTGAGGAGTTTAACCATATATATTAAGCGAAGTCAACCTCCACCCGAGATGCATGCTTGATAGCTTCGGTAACAAAAGCTACATACAAATCTTTTCAGTTAGTGATTTCTGTCGCATATTGGTCTATGTTGTTAGAAGAAAAAATTAGTTTGGCTCGCTTTCTTCAATTTTAATATTTAGTCCTGTTCAATATTTGTTTTTGAAATTGGTCATATATACAAGAAGTCAGAAGTTTTAACTCATACTCGGATACTATTGCCACCAATGTACATTGAGATGACTTGTATTTTAATAAAATGAAAAGAAAGACGTTTTTATATTTAAACTTGGAAATTGTTCGTGTTTACAGTTGATATAACAATACAATTCAATTGCAATAATAACAATAATCGATATTCTTAAGATGTTTCTGTTCATTTTTATGTGTTTAGCAGTGATAATTCTATTTGATACTACAGTATGACAGACCGACCAAAATGCTATTTGAAACTGAAGTGTTAGCACCTACCAAAATTCTATTTGAAACTGAAGTGTTAGCACCTACCAAAATTCTATTTGAAACTGAAGTGTTAGCACCTACCAAAATTCTATTTGAAACTGAAGTGTTAGCACCTACCAAAATTCTATTTGAAACTGAAGTGTTAGCACCTACCAAAATTCTATTTGAAACTGAAGTGTTAGCACCTACCAAAATTCTATTTGAAACTGAAGTGTTAGCACCTACCAAAATTCTATTTGAAACTGAAGTGTTAGCACCTACCAAAATTCTATTTGAAACTGAAGTGTTAGCACCTACCAAAATTCTATTTGAAACTGAAGTGTTAGCACCTACCAAAATTCTATTTGAAACTGAAGTGTTAGCACCTACCAAAATTCTATTTGAAACTGAAGTGTTAGCACCTACCAAAATTCTATTTGAAACTGAAGTGTTAGCACCTACCAAAATTCTATTTGAAACTGAAGTGTTAGCACCTACCAAAATTCTATTTGAAACTGAAGTGTTAGCACCTACCACAATTCTATTTGAAATTAGTGTAGCAGACCGACAAAGCCTCTAACAAAAATGCGAAGACACACTGTAAAAAAAAATGTAAAGTAAAGCAATCGCGCCCCCCCCCCCCTCCGAAAAGTAAGTCAATGCACAATGTCTAAATGCTTATTTAAAAATAAGAAGTGCTTACATTATCGTAAGTCGCAATAATAAAAGTGGTTTTTCAACTCAACAAATATTTCTTTATAATGCTTTTTTTCTTCTTTGATAGTTTCATCTTGTGATGTGTATTATTGATATTACCAATAATTTTAATGAGCAGAATTTCTTTACTTTCCACCTGTAACATCTATTTCACGTTTTTAAAGAATGAAATAAGCCATTTCATCATCAGTTCATTGTCCATTTTACATGCTGAGATGCATCGGATGGCTTTTAGAAATTGTTCTTTATCCTTCTTTCTGTCAAGTCTATTCTTATCACTTGCTTTCCTCCCATCTTTTCTTTCAACTTCTTTTGTGAACTGAACCTGCTACTTCAACTGTTCTACATCTACTAACCCAATAACTCCGATCCATTCTTTCAACATGGCCATACCATCAAAGTGTACTCATCTGCACACATCTCCCTATACTCTCCAGATTTAATCTTCGGAGGTCATCAGATCTAAGCCTGTCTTTAAGACTCACATTACACACCCATCGTATCATTCTCATATCATTTCTCTTCATACAATTCATGTCCTAAATCCTCACTGGCCAGGTTTCACTTCAATGCATCATCACACTAGGTTGTCAATAATGCAGAGGTTAACTTCATGACAAAAATAATTAGTTTGAAATAATTTTATTACTCACTGATTGATTCTTAATACTTTTGTTCTAAAAAACATGTTAAATTCTTAAATTTTTACATTGAATCACTAAAATTCTGAATTGTTTGATTATTTGAATGAACTTTTATTAATTTTTATCAATTTGGATTATTACGAGTATTTCTTTGATCTTTCATAAAGGTCAAATCTCGTTGACTAATTAACCAGGTTTTTAATGACTCTTCATGTTTGCTTGTTATTTTTATAATTTTTACTTGGTGTGTTCTCTTGTCCACTATTTGCTGGCATGTTGAAATGGAAATAAAAAGAAATTAATTCAATCTTCTATTCACTAAAGAAAAAAAAAAACCCTAAACCAAACTGAAACACCTTTTTACATAGAAGGAAACAGACTTGTGTTTCGATCAGAACCAGCTGTGAGCAGAAAACCAAAGACTGGACAATGATTATGTCAGAAGTGGTAAACGAACCTTGTTGTGACCTGGATGATAGTGATAGATTGCAAGCACACCAGATGTAGGGATTCTCTGATCTTTAACCACACGTGGTCGCTGCTATCTACTTATGAAGCTCACAGCAAGTTGGGCGGGGTGCAAGCGTGCTAAAGGACCCCTAGAAGAGATGGTTTCGACAGCTTTGTTAGTTTTAGTCTTTTTGTCTTCAGTAAAATATCGTCGCATTTCAACAGCATATTAAAACAAACAAAAATGAAAACCATCTTTGCAGCTGGTTCAAACTTCCATCAAAGTTCTACTCTTTAAATGTTCAATTTGAAAGCTTGTATTCCTGATCTATATCTAATAATGAAGTAAAGTCAGTCTCTTCATCATTTCTGTGTTATTAATAACTTTCTTCCTATAAAATCAACGTTTGATTGTTTTTCTTGTAGATTGTTGCAGCATCTCAAGTAGAATAAAATATAATCTGATTTAATTCCTTACAGAAAATACTTTGTTCGGCTCGGGATTTTTCAAATGGTCGCCAAGGGACATATATACTAGCAATACACATCGACCAGAAAACTGTTTGGATAATCGCAGATTTGAGGGTAGTTCTATTAAAATAGTCATATCTTAAAAACTAAAGCACTTTAAGTGCTCAAAATACCATCATTTTGTTAGGAAATGAATATCCTTTCAGGTGCATTCATGAATAATAATATACATTATATATTTTTAAGAGTTTTGAGCAAATAAAGGCAAAAAAATGTTAACGCTATTTTCAGCAATTTACGTCACTTTTTTTTTACCCCCCCCCCCCCTCCGTTTAAAAGTCTCGTACCATTGCTGTGTGTGGAATTTCGTCCTGAAATTTGGAGACTAATCAGAGAAAGTATCACTTTTAATGTTTGTCGGTGTACAAAGTAATTCGGCTCATTCATTTTTTTGAAATTTAAAAAATAAGACTTCAACTCGCCGTCGGTGGAACATTTTTGCAAAATACATTTCCGTCGCCCAATTAGTAAGTAAATCAATCATTTTACTTTTTTATGCATTAAAATCATAATTGTATATATGTGTTCTCTTTTTGTAGTCCTGATATTTCATGACCCTATCCGGAAAAAAAAAGCGTTTTCTATTTATAGTTTGAAAAACATTGTAGTAGCAGCTATAAACACGAGGCGATTTTTGTTTATTTTCATTCTAGAACGAATTTGAAAAATTTTAAAATATGAATATAAAAAATGTTGTTACATTTTTCATACCCAACTAGTAAATAAATTCATCTTTTTTTATGCATTAAAATTATAATTGTATGTTGTTTTGTCTTTCCGTAGTAGTAATTTTAAATTACCTTATCCGAAAAAATAGTCCTTTTTTTGAGCGAAAGTCAACAATGGCTGCTAGTATTGCTGATATAACATCAGCAGCAGCTAACTAGTCTTGTAAAGCTTTGTAAAAATAAGACAAAAATATTTTTGTGCTTAAAAAAGTTAATCCTATTTGGTTCTTTTATAAAAAATACTTTAAAAAATACTGGTTTTCACTCAACTTTCGAACTTCTAGTAGTAATGACTTTCTAGTCGCCAATTTAAAAAAAAAATTAAGATTCTACTTTTTTAGGTGATTACGTGTAAACACCCTTAAAGTCTTGGTGAAAAAAAGAAAAAACAAAACAAAAAATAATTTAGAATTTAGAGTGGGGGATCAGTTTCGCATATAAATTTAATGTAAAATGATCTCCGATTTCCCGGCCATTCTTGCCTTTTAGTGAAATTTATAAAATAAATAATTACTCTACCATTAACTCTAGGTACGACTAACAAGCCCACCTCCTAAAAATACCTTCTTGAACGTATCATACCATTAACCTTAAATATGAGTGGCAAGCCACCCCCTAAAAAACTCCCTTAACCCTAACACTAAGTCCGAATGGCAACCTCCATCCAAACCAAAACCCCTTCCTTAACCTTATCACTAACCCTAAGTCCGAGTAGGAAGCCCTAATCCCACAAAAAAGCCCATTAAAACCAAACATAATCGTCTAAAAAATTTAAAAAAAAAAAAAAAAAAGAAAAAAAGCAGACCCCCATAAAAAAAACGCACAGGATTTATTTGCCATAGAAAAAAATTGATTAATGCCCTAAAACGCTAGAATTGCCCGGAAATGGTGAATTATTCTACATTAAATATATGTGAAACTAATCCCCCACTCGAAATTCTAAATGAATTGTTTTTTTTTCTTTCTGCTAAGTTTTCAGGGTGTTCACACTTAATTGCCCCTAGCCCTACCACTAACCTGAAGTTCAAGTGGTAAGCCCCTCCTCCCACAGAGACCCCAATAATCGTCTAAAAAAAAAAGAAAAAAAACAAGAAAAACGCACAGGATTTATCTCCCATAGAAAAAATAATTAACTGTCCTAAAACGCTAGAATGGCCTTGAAATGGGGGATTATTTTATGTGAAACTGATCCCCACTCTAAATTCTAAAATAATTGTTTTTGTTTCTTTCTTTCTGCCAAGTTTTTCAATTTTTTTTAATTGCCTAAATAAAAAAAGTAGAATCTCATATTTTGGGGAGGTAAGGGGGTGAGTTAGCGGAAGGTGTTAATCTACAATAATGCCAGGGAAATCTTGCAATATATTCATTTTTAAACAGTCCTAGTATTAGATTTTAGTTTCTTGTACATAAAATGTATTACAATTCAACTTTGAGTTTTCTAACTTCTTTCTTTTAATGGATACATGGTATTTTTAAGGTATTGCAGCATATTTATGTGCACTTAGTGCAGATTACTTGGAAACCATTAATTTCTGGAGATTTTCAGTGGCACATTCTGATTCCTTGTACAAAAATACATTTATATCGTAAATTTAATTGCTTAATCTTGTGTTTTAACAAAGATATAACATTTTTACTGAAAAATTAGTGTAAAAAATGTGACGAAACGCATATGGTCTTAAAGAGGGGAAAATATCCAATCGTGTGAGGCACAAAAATAGTCATAACTTCCTTATTTTTAGTCAGATTTAAAAAATTTAAAAAGATTCTTTCTTAGATCATCAAGCTCTTTCTATATATGCGATTATTGAGATATTTTAAGCAATTTAAATTTTTTCATGTGTATTGCTAATAATACTGTTTTTGTCCATAAAGAGTTACACTTCTTTGATTAGGAGAAACATTTTTTTTTTGGGGGGGGGGGTGTTCAAACAGCATAGTTTAAAAAAAAGCAAAGCAAAATAAAGTGCATGTGAATACACTACCGAGTAACACCAGCGCCCATAAACATACACATTCAGTATATTTTATTTTGATCAAAAGAAGTACAATATTATCATGGGGTCTGCATTTTCGTTTGACACCAATAAAAGGAAAATAGAATATTTTATTTTATAATTTGAAAATTATGAAAATTTAAAAAGATAAGAATAGAAATGCTAAAAGATTTAGAGCTGGGAGCAGGAGTTCACACAGGTTAACATTGATTCCACACAACTTCTTGATGTAACTCGAGGGGATTAAAGACTGAATTTAGTGAAATTTATTTACTTGTGGATTAAATTGCATTAAAAATTCTTTAAAGATTCCTGAGTTCGACTAGATACACCTGAAGAAGATCGGACGTTACGTTGGCCGAAATGTTGTGAGAATGACGTCCAAGATGAGAATAGTAGTCCGAATAATTGAAATAAAATAAATCATAAATTAATTGAAACATGTGATTTGGGAGTAAATTGCAATAAATTACATCAAGCAATTACATTTTATCAATTGTGTCAAAACAAATTAAATTTTTCAAATTAAAGCGGCATATTTTTTTTTTAAACAAATATAGTTTAGCATGACATTAGATATGGTGTCATGTTAAACTCGTTCATTTCAGCTGCATGCATAATTGAGTTCTGGAATAAACTTAGCCATAATTTTTTTTTCATTAAAGGTTGATACATCATTATTGATTAAAAGAGTTGCCCCAAGAGGCATAAGAAACAGATAATGTCCATCCCTATTGCCTTCAGACTCTTCGCCATGTTGATTCTATTTCTTTTCTTATTTCATCTTCCCATGGACGTTTCCCCAGGGATCTTTCTCATATCCAATTTCTTATACCCAATTTCTATTAACACTTTCAAAAGCAGTTTATGCAAAAACGTATAAAAAATAAAAAGCTCGTCTAATGACTTGACGTTTCATCTTGGTCTGGCTGAAATTCTTTGATAATCTTTTATCTTAACAAAAATAATTAGTTATATAGTTTTTCATCTTGTACCCTTGAATATTGTCAATTTATCATTAATCATAAATTTGTATTAGACTTTATTATTTGCCTACATTTGTTTGATCTTTAACCCAAACAAATTGAGAGCGATTGGCCAGTTTATCGAGTCAGCCATGTTTAAATCATGTCATAAACCGTTCTCATAAGTCATCAAATTTTGTTTATTCCATTCATCATTTTCAATCCTCTCATAATATTCTTCATCATTCAACTGACAATCCATCCATCTCATTAACCCTTATCCTCGAGTGGTATTTGGCCTTGATAAGTGATGACCGATTAGTAAAACAAAAATATACATAAACCAAAAAACTGTTGAATACATTTCTGGTTTTAAGATTCTTAGCGAATAATCCTGCCACACTAAAGATGAACTTTCCTTTCGTCTTCTGATCTGCCTAATATTAAATGAAATTTTCATGAACAGAGTTTCTTTCCAAGAAATTCTTATCTGTGGAACATGTTGCTACAAGATTGTTTCCCTGGGGCTACAACACGGTCATCTTCAAATCTAATGTCAGTGCCTCTTCCAAAAAAAAAAAAAAAAAAGTTAATTTTAAATGTTTTTAATGAATTACACTTTAATTTCAATTCCTCTTTTCTTTCTACTTGGTGAAGTACTTTTTTTTCTTTATCAGCACAAATGAACCATAATACTAGAATTTTGCCTAGAAACCTTTATTCTTGCCAAACAGTTTAAAGACTTTAAAATCATTTTCAATTTTTTTGTGATCATCATGATGCCTTTTTTAAAGTATGACTGTTTAAATAGTTTTCATTTTTAACAATTTCGTTCAATTTAATGAGCAAAAATTACGTTAATAAAAATTAATTTAAATTTTACAAAAGGCCCAATTAAAAAAACACAATCCCAATTACTATTCAAAATAGAATTTTTTTTTAGAGTAATTGATTATAACGGGTACTGTATTTCAACATTAAATAATCCTAAAAGGTTAGATATGCCATAAAAATGTCTATTTCGAATCGTAATTGCTAACCATAATAGTGATAAGTATATTTTAATTGCTCTAATTCCAAATTTCTACATAATAAAAAGAAAAGAGTAATCTTTAAAGTTGTTACTTTTTGAGGTCCTCGGTGGGAATTTGTCTTTGAAATCATTTTTAACAACTTCTGGTTTAGACTGGATTTGGAAGATTTGTTTTTGTCATCCTTGCTGTTAATCAGAATAGACTTTGCCACCGTTATTCCGTTTGTCCTTTGATATTCCCAAAATTGGTTCAATGTTATTAGTTTATTTTATGAACACAGAAACCTCATTTAGACAAATTTTTCTGGAAAACTCTGATTTGTCTCTCAGAGGGCTAAATTTTCCCCAAAATGGCAATATTTTGAAAATATCTAAAATTTGCATCATAAGCTTTTTCTAAAAGTAAATGTTTATGTGTTATAGAAATCGATATGGTTACAGAACATTCAAATAAGTTTAAAAAATGGTTACATTTTTCAAGGAATCTAAAAACACCCTTGAAATTTTCAAATACATTTCAATAAGGGTTTAATTTTTTAAGGAATCTAAAAACACCATTGGAATTTTCAAATACATTTCAATAAGGGTTTAATTTTTCAAGGAATCTAAAAACACCATTGAAATTTTCAAATACATTTCAATAAGGGTTTAATTTTTCAAGGAATCTAAAAACACCATTGAAATTTTCAAATACATTTCAATAAGGGTTTAATTTTTCAAGGAATCTAAAAACACCCTTGAAATTTTCAAATACATTTCAATAAGGGTTTAATTTTTCAAGGAATCTAAAAACACCATTGGAATTTTCAAATACATTTCAATAAGGGTTTAATTTTTCAAGGAATCTAAAAACACCATTGAAATTTTCAAATACATTTCAATAAGGGTTTAATTTTTCAAGGAATCTAAAAACACCATTGAAATTTTCAAATACATTTCAATAAGGGTTTAATTTTTCAAGGAATCTAAAAACACCATTGGAATTTTCAAATACATTTCAATAAGGGTTTAATTTTTCAAGGAATCTAAAAACACCATTGAAATTTTCAAATACATTTCAATAAGGGTTTAATTTTTCAAGGAATCTAAAAACACCATTGAAATTTTCAAATACATTTCAATAAGGGTTTAATTTTTCAAGGAATCTAAAAACACCCTTGAAATTTTCAAATACATTTCAATAAGGGTTTAATTTTTCAAGGAATCTAAAAACACCATTGGAATTTTCAAATACATTTCAATAAGGGTTTAATTTTTCAAGGAATCTAAAAACACCATTGGAATTTTCAAATACATTTCAATAAGGGTTTAATTTTTCAAGGAATCTAAAAACACCATTGAAATTTTCAAATACATTTCAATAAGGGTTTAATTTTTCAAGGAATCTAAAAACACCATTGGAATTTTCAAATACATTTCAATAAGGGTTTAATTTTTCAAGGAATCTAAAAACACCCTTGAAATTTTCAAATACATTTCAATAAGGGTTTAATTTTTCAAGGAATCTAAAAACACCATTGGAATTTTCAAATACATTTCAATAAGGGTTTAATTTTTCAAGGAATCTAAAAACACCATTGAAATTTTCAAATACATTTCAATAAGGGTTTAATTTTTCAAGGAATCTAAAAACACCATTGAAATTTTCAAATACATTTCAATAAGGGTTTAATTTTTCAAGGAATCTAAAAACACCATTGGAATTTTCAAATACATTTCAATAAGGGTTTAATTTTTCAAGGAATCTAAAAACACCATTGAAATTTTCAAATACATTTCAATAAGGGTTTAATTTTTCAAGGAATCTAAAAACACCATTGAAATTTTCAAATACATTTCAATAAGGGTTTAATTTTTCAAGGAATCTAAAAACACCCTTGAAATTTTCAAATACATTTCAATAAGGGTTTAATTTTTCAAGGAATCTAAAAACACCATTGGAATTTTCAAATACATTTCAATAAGGGTTTAATTTTTCAAGGAATCTAAAAACACCATTGGAATTTTCAAATACATTTCAATAAGGGTTTAATTTTTCAAGGAATCTAAAAACACCATTTAAATTTTCAAATACATTTCAATAAGGGTTTAATTTTTCAAGGAATCTAAAAACACCATTGAAATTTTCAAATACATTTCAATAAGGGTTTAATTTTTCAAGGAATCTAAAAACACCATTGGAATTTTCAAATACATTTCAATAAGGGTTTAATTTTTCAAGGAATCTAAAAACACCATTGAAATTTTCAAATACATTTCAATAAGGGTTTAATTTTTCAAGGAATCTAAAAACACCCTTGAAATTTTCAAATACATTTCAATAAGGGTTTAATTTTTCAAGGAATCTAAAAACACCATTGGAATTTTCAAATACATTTCAATAAGGGTTTAATTTTTCAAGGAATCTAAAAACACCATTGAAATTTTCAAATACATTTCAATAAGGGTTTAATTTTTCAAGGAATCTAAAAACACCATTGAAATTTTCAAATACATTTCAATAAGGGTTTAATTTTTCAAGGAATCTAAAAACACCATTGGAATTTTCAAATACATTTCAATAAGGGTTTAATTTTTCAAGGAATCTAAAAACACCATTGGAATTTTCAAATACATTTCAATAAGGGTTTAATTTTTCAAGGAATCTAAAAACACCATTGAAATTTTCAAATACATTTCAATAAGGGTTTAATTTTTCAAGGAATCTAAAAACACCATTGGAATTTTCAAATACATTTCAATAAGGGTTTAATTTTTCAAGGAATCTAAAAACACCATTGAAATTTTCAAATACATTTCAATAAGGGTTTAATTTTTCAAGGAATCTAAAAACACCCTTGAAATTTTCAAATACATTTCAATAAGGGTTTAATTTTTCAAGGAATCTAAAAACACCATTGGAATTTTCAAATACATTTCAATAAGGGTTTAATTTTTCAAGGAATCTAAAAACACCATTGAAATTTTCAAATACATTTCAATAAGGGTTTAATTTTTCAAGGAATCTAAAAACACCATTGAAATTTTCAAATACATTTCAATAAGGGTTTAATTTTTCAAGGAATCTAAAAACACCATTGAAATTTTCAAATACATTTCAATAAGGGTTTAATTTTTCAAGGAATCTAAAAACACCATTGGAATTTTCCTCTGATTCCATCTGGGATAACTAGATAAAAGTTTGGATTAATGGTTATGAAAATAAAAAATAACCTGAGCAAAACTAGTTAGCCATACGAGGAAAACTGTAAAATGTTCAAAAATTGCATATATTCACTATTAGTATTAGTTTGAGTACACTCAGTCGTTTTCCCCCCAAATCCAACAAAAGTTGTAAGTAATGATTGTTTGAACTATTCAAGTAGTCATTATCACAAGGGTAGATAACTTGTGCTTCACTTTTGTTGTAGAAGCTTTTATAGAGATGAAGTGAAAACATTTATTTTATAACTTATTTAAAGCAAACAAACGTTTTCGTAAATCTGAAATTATTTGCTTATATTTTGCTCATCTTTTCTTTCATCAGAAATTCGTTTAAAATCTTATGACCATTATCAAATAGTTTAGAATGAATAGTTTGAAATTATTTTTATTTGGTTTTAAAATTCAAGTTTCTAATAAATGTGAACTGAGTGTAACCGAAAAGTTTATACATGTGAATATATCTCGATGGTTGAATTAAAATGATCATTTTTAATATTACTTTTTCTCAGATAAATAAGAAATTGATAGATATTAAGAGTAAGAAAAAAGTTTGTCATTTATTTAGGAATTTCGTATGAGATTGCAGGTGCATTATTCTAGACTTTTTTGACTGATGGAACACGTTTAGCACTCGTCAATTGAATACACACATGGTAGGAAACGTGAGAAAAAACACTGGCAGATAATTACATTTTTATTTTATTTATTTTTCTTCCAGGCCTGATTTCTTATTTTTCTTTAGCAACTTGGATCATTTTCTTTTTCCTTTTGCTGTCTCGGTTTCCGAATCAATCTCATCATTTAAAACAACTTGAATGTGAATATATCAAGTTTATTTCTATCTGTCTCTACTTAAGGATAACATTTTTGCTTTTTTTGTGTAATTTTTATTAGATAGACTTATGAAATTATTTGAAAGCTTATCTTAAAGATATTTTTTCTCATGACCAGCTAGATAAACTAGGTGTGATTATTTTTATTTTTTATTATCTGACGTCGTTTGGTAGTATATTTATTTGCAACTTGTTCTTTTTTTTAAACTATGCCGTGTTATTTTCTTTTTCAAAATATACAGTTATGTCCCTTTTTTAAGATGGCACCCTTTTGAAAATAATTCTAATCCAGGCAAAGTATTTTTTGGAAGGAATTAAATAGAATTACAATCTTCTAAACAACATGCTGTAACGATCCACAAAAAAAACAAAAAAACTGAACCAGAATCAAATATTGATTTTGTAGGAAGAAAACTATCTATGACAAAGAAATGATAAAAAGACTGACTTTACTCTATATATTAGATTTTGATTTTTTTTTTTACATGGTGTATTTTAGGTAAAATGATAAACATTTCATTAAAATATCACCATTTGATGGAAGTGATACAGTGGCTACTACTGATGCAGAATGGATTTGGCATGCTAGGTTCAAGTTTTGTCAGGGTTATTGCATCACTTTCATTCATACCAATGGAAACGTTATGAATCCATTTTTCTTTCATCTATGGCAGGGGCGGGCAACCTTTGCAGAGTGAGGGCCAGATGAGACTTTTGGAAGGAGATCGCGGCCGGAGTGAAAAACGAAACCTCAGAATTACTATATTTTGTTTACATGAATAAATTGTACAAAAATTGCATTGAACACTCTACAAATCTGATATTTTTTCTCAAGAGACTTCTGTATGTGATGTTATAAAAGGCGCCGACGAAGAGCCATTTTGGAATCATAAAAAATAATGATGGGGAAAGTTGATCCAGCATTCGTTTTGACACACCTCACATAAGTTCTATGTTTCATGCCCTTTCCTCGTCTCTCGTTTCCTCTTTGCCTCTCTCTTTCTCTTTTTCTATTTTTATCTCAGGCCAAGGATTTGAAATTAATAGTTAAAGAAAAATGAAATATACATGCATCATCGCTCGCTGATATTTATACATTTTCATCTCACTGTAAATCTTAATCGAAACCTACTTTTACGTCTATGTCACAAAATGATATGAGTTTTACTGGGATGTCCGTGGGCCGGATTGCAATAATAAAGCATAGCAGGGTGGTATGCCGCACGCTAATCCTTCGCGGGCCGGAGGTTGCCCGCCCCTGATCTATGGGTTTCATAGTAAGGTAGACTAGACGCACAATCACGTTGACACACCGGTTCCCGTTAGATCACCGAAGTTAAGCGACGTCGAGCCTGGCCAGTACTAAATGGGTGACCGTTTGGGAATACCAGGTGCTGTATGTGTTCTCGGCATTGTTTCCAGTCGTTTTGATTACTTGCCATTGGAATCAAGCAGTGCCGACTCAGGAGAAGTGTTGTTAGGGATTGCGCAACCCTTGCTTCACAATTACACGCGCAGCCAGCCCCTTACAGGGGTATCCATAGTCTCTCTAGACTGAACGGAGGGCCTAAAAAGACTAGACGCTCAAGTCTAGAAAAAAGAAAACGCCAAAATACTACGAATACGCTATTGGCTCTGAAAGCTTGTCATTGTCCACTAGAATATATGATACAAGAACTGAAATCCTGAAAATAAAACAGGAAAGAGATTCATCCAGCTCCATGACAAAAGACCTTTGTTGGAGGAAGACCCAGAAAAGTGGTTTTTTTTTTCACATATATGCACAGGTTCTATTCGTTATCATGGCTGTCTAAATAATGACGATACAGATACTTGTGCGTGTTTTCATCTCTCCTCCACTTCATCCCCATCTCTCTCCTCTTCCCATCATTCTCTCTCCCCTCTACCCATGTTTCGAGACATGCTTATTCCCTAATTTTTGATGCGCCTCAATTCTTGGCAAACCTCCTCATCACCTGATTAACCTTGGCATGCACTTTCACATTTTTTTTTCATCCTACATGGTGATTGGTGGATAATATAAAAGAAGCCATATTTTGTTTAAGTACCGTAATCAAAATCAAGAACTCCGTAAGAGGTGATTATTAAGAGAGTACATTCTCTTTTATATTATCGACACAAGTTTCTTGCCTTCACGCAACCATAGTTTTCTTTTTTAATATTGTTAGTCTATAGGTACGTCACCAGTTTCTTTAAGAGATGAATTTGTCCATTTAGACATATTTTGTTTGAGTGTTTTCCTCATCTTCATTGTTCCTCTTTATTTGCCTCCCCACAAGGGCAAAGTTAGACACTAGGTTGGTTTTTAATGTAAGGAAAATCCAGCTCCCAAAATGGGGGCCCTCTGGATTGGGACAAAAGTAAAAATTAGCTCATCTTCATTGTTATTCAGTTTTTCCGCTGTTGTATTGTCTTGCTTTCTTCAGATGTCTTTTGTCATCGTAACCTTCTGGGAATTTCAAACTGAACTGCTTTATTTAACCCATATTCTGCATTCCATACCTTTTTAGATATCTGTATCAGTTTTTTTTTTTTTTTTTTCAAATACCGCCAAATATAAGGTGTGTCGTAATTTTTAATTATTAAAATTCTTTGACTTCATTCAGTTTTATTTGATGTTACCTTTTCAGATATAATGATTAAAATGATTTTAAACTATTTGATTCAACTTTTCATCTATAAATACTTGAGCAAAACATTTCCTTGTCCTTTTGTCTACAAATAAGATCAAAACATAGTATCTGTTCTGATACTATACTGCATCTATTCTGTCCTCGGTCAATGAAGGAGGGATCCTTCTAGACTGAGGCAGTTTTAATTTTTGCCGAATCAAGTGTCTCTTTTTTTGGGGAAGTTGGATTTTCCCGACATTAAAAGCCGACCTTATGTTTAACTCTGCCCTTGCGGGGAGAGTAAATAGGACCGTTTCAGTAGATGTATGGAATAATGAATTATTTAATTTGTTAGATGGCATTTGTTTCTTTTTTTGTACACACCAGCTAACATTTTTCCGAGACAAGGAAAAAAAAAACGCTTTTATTGTTCATGTAGATCAGAAATCTTACAGTGCTTTATCTCAATGGTTTGAAATCTAAAAAATATTTTGAATCGTTGGGTTTATCAGATAACTAGCTGCACCCACCTGGTGTTCCCCAGGATGCAATGAATGAAGTCATTTTCGTTAAAATTTTTGTTTGCTCAGTTTTAAACTTTACGTAGACAACTCTTATGATATGCTTCAATTTAAAATGAATTATTCTCCTTGATGATATTTATTTTTAGGTGATTATTGAAATGTTTCATTGCCAATAACATGATACAATGATAACATGAAAATTGGCTAGTCAGAAAAGAAGTTGTATTTGTCAGTTTAAAGACTGTTTGGGCGTGACTTTGAAAATCCGATAAGATAACTTTATACAGGGTGGGCAAAAATAAGGGTCCTATTTTTAAAAATTCATAACTTTTTTATTTATTGATTTTTTTTTTTTTTTTTTTTTTTTAAAATTTTTTTTTAGAATAAGTAAAGGACCCCTTCCGAAGCAAGCATGAGCCATATTAGCCCTAAGGAACGTACCCTCATTTAGAAAACATTATTTTTGCTTAAAAAACTCAAAACAGTGTAAAAAAACAATACTTTAGTTTTTGTAAGTTTTAAGAAGTGTTTTTCGGCTAAAATTTGTTTTGTTTATTTCAAAAAATCTCGGAAGGGTCAGTCTACACACACATAAAGTTTGGTGAGTTTAACTTTTATTTTGTGGAAGTTATTCAAATTCAAGTTATTCAAATTTAAAGATAGGACCCTTATTTTGGCCCACCCTATATGTTAAGTTACACTTTAAATGAATAATTTTATAATTTGAGACCTGCTTTTATGTTTAGTAATGGTAAGATTGTTTTGCTATTTCTCGTTCCAACGAGTTGATAATAATAATGATCTAATGACAGAAATCCTTTGCTCTCAATTTAAATGCTCTTGAATTAATTCATCCTCATTAAAATCTTATTCTGATGAGATTTGTTGAGTGCAACTTTTAACATTATTCTTTATTTACATTGACAACCATAGAAAATTTCTTCCAAAAAAGGTTTTAATTTTTATCGTTTTTATAATTGCCAAGTGTTATTTAAATGATACATTTAAGGTTTTCGAATTTTTATTCAAATTTAGTTGCAAATTTGATTATTTTATTTATTGACCTTGTAGAAATTTTTGAAGAAAATAATTCTTCTTTTACAAGAATTGTGTTCCGTTTTTGTCTGATGAGAATGCATCACATGATGTCATCTTGTTTTTCCCACTTTTTTTATTCCACCTTCATCCTATTTTACTGCTTGTCATTTTCTTGTTCATTCACCCCTCCACCACACACACACTTTCTCTGCATAATTGGGCATATAATTGTTATCTAAAGAAAAGACTTCAGATTGGGCTTTATCACATGATGATAAAACAAATTTGTTCCATTTTTTTCGTTAGTCAACATTTTGAAGCAGTTAATTAAATGATGGCTACAATCTACAACTTTTTGAAGCAATTAATTAAATGATTGCTACAATCTACAACCTTTTGAAGCAATTAAATGATGGCTACAATCTACAACTTTTTGAAGCAATTAATTAAATGATGGCTACAATCTACAACATTTTGAAGCAATTAATTAAATGATGGCTACAATCTACAACATTTTGAAGCAATTAAATGATGGCTACAATCTACAACTTTTTGAAGCAATTAAATGATGGCTACAATCTACAACTTTTTGAAGCAATTGAATGATGGCTACAATCTACAACTTTTTGAAGCAATTAATTAAATGATGGCTACAATCTACAACTTTTTGAAGCAATTAATTAAATGATGGCTACAATCTACAACTTTTTGAAGCAATTAATTAAATGATGGCTACAATCTACAACTTTTTGAAGCAATTAATTAAATGATGGCTACAATCTACAACATTTTGAAGCAATTAATTAAATGATGGCTACAATCTACAACATTTTGAAGCAATTAATTAAATGATGGCTACAATCTACAACTTTTTGAAGCAATTAATTAAATGATGGCTACAATCTACAACACTTTGAAGCAATTAATTAAATGATGGCTACAATCTACAACATTTTGAAGCAATTAATTAAATGATGGCTACAATCTACAACATTTTGAAGTAATTAATTAAATGATGGCTACAATCTACAACATTTTGAAGCAATTAATTAAATGATGGCTACAATCTACAACATTTTGAAGCAATTAATTAAATGATGGCTACAATCTACAACTTTTTGAAGCAATAAATGATGGCTACAATCTACAACTTTTTGAAGCAATTAATTAAATGATGGCTACAATCTACAACATTTTGAAGCAATTAATTAAATGATGGCTACAATCTACAACATTTTGAAGTAATTAATTAAAGGATGGCTACAATCTACAACATTTTGAAGCAATTAATTAAATGATGGCTACAATCTACAACATTTTGAAGCAATTAATTAAATGATGGCTACAATATACAACTTTTTGAAGCAATTAATTAAATGATGGCTACAATCTACAACACTTTGAAGCAATTAATTAAATGATGGCTACAATCTACAACATTTTGAAGCAATTAATTAAATGATGGCTACAATCTACAACATTTTGAAGCAATTAATTAAATGATGGCTACAATCTACAACATTTTGAAGCAATTAATTAAATGATGGCTACAATCTACAACATTTTGAAGCAATTAATTAAATGATGGCTACAATCTACAACATTTTGAAGCAATTAATTAAATGATGGCTACAATCTACAACATTTTGAAGCAATTAATTAAATGATGGCTACAATCTACAACTTTTTGAAGCAATAAATGATGGCTACAATCTACAACTTTTTGAAGCAATTAATTAAATGATGGCTACAATCTACAACATTTTGAAGCAATTAATTAAATGATGGCTACAATCTACAACATTTTGAAGTAATTAATTAAAGGATGGCTACAATCTACAACATTTTGAAGCAATTAATTAAATGATGGCTACAATCTACAACTTTTTGAGATGAGCTGTTTCGGGTTATTATTCTCATCCTAGTTGAAAAAATGCAAACATATAAGTAACGAAATCTGTTTAAATCGTGCGCATTATATGTGGAAAAGTGTTATATTTGGAAATATCTCTATATTGATATCGTTGTCACTACATATTATGCATTTACGTACAGGATTACCAACTTACATTATCTCTCAATTACATTTCCAAGAATGTATCTATGTTGCTGTGACAATAAAAAGGAACACTTACCAGCAGGAAAAAGAATGAGGTGCTTCGCATGTCGTGTCTGCAGGGTAAAAAAGGGCTTCTCTTCATAAGTGCACATTTTTATAGTGGAGTCTGATTTGCACATGTGGAGATCAGCTGATATAAATGAAGAAGACAGCTGGGAAACGCGAGAAGCGATTTTCATTGCAGAGAGAAAGGCAGAGAAAGTGGTTGTACTGAAAATCGGTTGGAAGTTGGATTACCGTTAAAACTTTAAATTTTATATTTAACTAGCAAGGGTACCCGGCGTTGCCCGGGGCTCTCCCTCCTCCTTTCCGCAAGCAAAATAGGATATTGAGCATTTTTCTCCCGGACAACGCCGAGTATTTAGAAAATCAAGACGGCCTCCAGAGCACTACTAAAATCACTCTCACCGATCCCCCCTCCTTTTCATCTGCACAATAGTCCGAAGAGAAACACTACAGTAGCTCTATGTAGGACAGTTAGCACTTTTCTCCCGGACAACGCCGAAGCCTCTGGGTCCTAAATTGACGAAGCCCCCCCCCCCCCGTCGCTGGGTCATATACTGTAGAAGCACCCCCGGTGCTGGGTCTTATACTGTAGAAGCGCTCCGGTGGCTATACTGCAGAAGCACCCCCCGTCCCTGTACTGCAGAAGCCTCTGGATCCTATACTGTAGAAGCACCCCCTGTGCCTATACTGCATAAGCACCCATGGTCCCTAATCTGTAGAAGCATTCGGGTCCTATGTTGTAGAAGCACCCCTGGTGCTGGGTCCTATACTGTAGACGCACCCCTGGTCTCTATACTGTAGAAGCAGCCCTGGTCCCTATACTGCATAAGCACCCATGGTCCCTATTCTGCAGAAGCATCCGGGTCTTATATTGTAGAAGCACCCCTGGTTCATATACTGTAGAAGCCCTTGGGTCCTATACTGTAGAAGCGCCTCCCTGACTTATCTTGTTGTTCAACTGGTCGTACAGTTGAGCCCTAAGCATCGACTCTATATGGCGCTATGAACAGGATATATGGATCCTGAAGATTGGGAGCAGTACCTCCTCAAAGCAGGGATCTCTGCTAGCTCAGCTCAAACTTATGCTGCCACATTTGCAAGTGAAAAGCTGACAAAAAAGAACCTGCAAATGATGGATCGGGCCATGTTGAAAGAGCTAGGGATCGCGACAATGGGAGAAGCCCTCTCAATCCTTAAAGAAGCTAAGGAACTCTCTGCTGAGAGAAGAAAAGAGATCATCCCCCACTAGATTGCAAAGTTGATTTAGTACTTTGTCAGGCAAGAAAGAGGGCTATGAGCGATTCCTGTGTTAACAGTACTCTATCTTAGGACGTATCTGACTTGTAGGTAGCGGATTGCATCTGGAGCGATAGAATGATCCAACCATTTTCCCAGCAATCCTAGCAACAGGTTGGATATAAGTTTTCTATTTTTGATCTGATTTTAATAAATATAATCCATAAGCATATTTGTTTTGTAAGCATTCCAAACAATTATTCAGTATCACATGTATTTTCTTCATTGTCATATTTTTGTATTGTCACGTCATACCACTATTTATCAGACAGGATACTGAAAGAGCGCCGGAGCGCATTTTTATATTTTTATTTCCCCATTTCAGTTGGTGAGCGGAAAGCAAATAATTTCAAGTGGGCAAAGATACATATTACTTCCTATAACCCCTCGCCCCTTCTTGTTCCACCAAACATACATTGTCACCGATCTTGATTGCTGATTTCTTCACCCCAACGAGTTAGGTTGACGCACCCAGCGACCTTGGCTCTAAGTACACTTAACTTCATCATTAATATCGACTGTCAAATCTTCCATCTCTGCAAAAGAATACCTACGCATCTAGTCGCATGACTGATATCTATATAGTCTTCTAATTCGGGGACATAGACACAGTTTCAGTTTTTCGCCAGCTGTCGGATGACATCAAGGAAGAAAAAGACGAAAGAAAAAAAAGGAGGAAAGGCCTTTATATTATTGTACATAGAAGATTGGGAAAAACGCCCCAAAGAAAACACATTTTCAAGTCAGCAAAAAGGTGATGCGAACAACTTTAATATTCTGACTCTTTTTCACTGTGAATGAAAAGCCAAATTTGAAATGCCAAACTGATTTCAGAGACGGACAACTCATCCCACTGCTAAGAATCCCATTGATATTTTCACCCAACAAACTGGAGTATGATACTTCAACTCGTCTCCTGCTGCCTGTGGTTATCAACTTAATATCCTGATTTTATGATTCCGAAGGAAGATTGTGTAGCGACGACCCTGTTATCAAGAACTCAACCCATCGTCTCTCTATACTTATCGGACTCTATTTACTATGCTCAGTGATTCTTATTCATTTTGCCATCCTTCTCCTACAGAGAGCACTTTCATACATTTTTAACTCTATTGTGGATTACCTTCTAAATTGCCCACCGGTGTTCTATACACTAAAACTATTTATACGAATATTTTCCTTTTAAATCCCTTTTCTCCTATTAAATTTTGATCTTTTGTTTTCTATTGCTTTCCTGTAAATGAATATTTGTATTTGAATTACCAACTTGGTTGTCTTCTGTGGTTTTACACTTGTGTGTTGATTGTCTTTCCTTTACTTTCATTAGTGTCCTGAATTACAGAACCTTTCCACTGTTCTTTTTTGTTACTATTTAAATAAGAACCCTGAGACCTCGACTTTTATCTTTTTTGTTATCATTATTTCGAAAAAGCCTTTGAGTCCTAACGAATGCTGGCATGTAACAGTATCAATTAAAAGTATATTTATTGCTGTTCACATAACAGAATGAGGAAGTAATTAGGAATCAGATAATAAAGAAGATTAATAGGAGTTTGTAAGTTTAAGAGCAATTAAGATCATAAATGACAGGAAAAAGTTACGTTTTATCAGTTACATGAATTTCATTTTTGCAAGAGTTTATGTCAGGAGCGACTCAACTCTCCGAAAGCATCTTGTGCGAGTCAATCCCCTTACGGAAAAAGTTATGATTAAGAACTGTGTGTATGCAATGCCATCTAAGTGTGGAAAAATATACAAAGGTGAGGAGACGTGTCACCCACTAAAAGTCAAGCTAGAACACAGGAAAGCCGTAATATGTGGAGATATCGAAAAGTCGGGTATGGCTGACCACATATGGAGGGAAAAGGTAAACCATCTATCCTTATGGGATGAAGTAAAAATTATAGACAGTGGAGAGTAAGACAGCTCAAAGAAGCAGCACATATGTTAGGTGACGATGACCTCCTAAGCAGATCTAGTATAGAATTTAATACAATATGGGAACCATTAATTATAAATAATAGATAAGGACACCATAAAAAACATATATATGTAGTAAAATTATATCGTAATATGTAGTAATAAGTAGTGATATATTGTGATAGATAGTAAGACTGCACATCTAAAATACAAGAATAGGTTTAAGGCTCCCAAAATTCATACTAGAATTGTTCGCAAGGATTCATGGCGTAACGGATAAAGTACTAAGTAACATTCAGTTCAAGGTGCAGACTTTTAAAGGTTCAATCCACAGTGCGGGCGATACTTGGAAACTGACGAAACAAGAGCATGGGTTAAATAAAGGGTTCCATGCAGATTCCTGAGTTCGACAGAAAGATTTCAAAGTTCGACAAGATACACCTGAAGAAGGTCGGAGGTTACATCGGCTGAAACATTGTGAGAACAGTAGTCCGAATAATCTAAATTATTCAATTTATGTCAATTGTTGATATATTAGCTGTTTTCTATTAAATGTTGGAATTTGACATTGAGTAAATTTGACATTGAGTAAATTTGACATTGAGTAAATTTGACATTGAGTAAATTTGACATTGAGTAAATGTGACATTGAGTAAATGTGACATTGAGTAAATTTGACATTTGACGAGTAAATCGTTAAATCAGTGAAGTTAAACGCTGTTGAGCCTGGTTAGTACGAGATGGGTAACTATTTAGGAATACCAGGCGCTGTGTATGTAGGAAGACGGCAAAATCTCTCTGCAAGAACTAACATTATCACAATCATTTACCCTGACCGAGGTATATATGCGAATGGAGATTGCTTGTTAATTTAATATTACCTAGAATCTGTCCAGAATCCGAAGAAGGCTGGAGACTATAATTGCTGAAATTTTGTGAACATAACGATCACGATGAAGACCACAGTCCGAAACGTGTAAATAAAGGTGTTTTTTTTTTTTTTTTTTTTTTTTTTTTTGCTTTAAAATTTATCTTTCATTCGTAATGAGGCTCAAATTTGATATTCTTAGTTGCTGGTTTTATGGAAGTTTTTTTTTGTTAGAATTGTGTTCTACTTTAAGTGCTGATTCTTTTGTAAAATGATGACTTTGTTAGAATTGTGTTCTACTTTAAGTGCTGATTCTGTTGTAAAATGATGACTTTGTTAGAATTGTGTTCTACTTTAAGTGCTGATTCTGTTGTAAAATGATGACTTTGTTAGAATTGTGTTCTACTTTAAGTGCTGATTCTGTTGTAAAATGATGACTTTGTTAGAATTGTGTTCTACTTTAAGTGCTGATTCTGTTGTAAAATGATGACTTTGTTAGAATTGTGTTCTACTTTAAGTGCTGATTCTGTTGTAAAATGATGACTTTGTTAGAATTGTGTTCTACTTTAAGTGCTGATTCTTTTGTAAAATGATGACTTTGTCAAGTGAGATTTGTTTGTCTGTTATTTTAGAAGATGAAGAACGGTTTGACTTCGATTTTTCGATTTAAGTAAATCTCAAGTAAGTTGTTCCACTGGACATCATATAGAGCCTTATAGTTTAAGAGTTTTCAAGTGTGTAGATTAAAGTTGAGCCTCTTCCATTTCCCTTCTCCCTCACCCTCCTCTCAGCAAGCGAATCTGGCTCGTATTTCACATCCTCTTTCAATCTTACCACTCTTTAGTCTTTTTTTTTGTAACTGATTTTAGACTCGCAATAGATTTAGAATTGCTTTCAAAAACACCATTTCTCATTAGGAAAGATTTTCTTTCACTATTAAATAATTGATAAATTTGAATAATTGATAAATTTGAATTATTGATAAATTTGAATTATTATAATCACGAGTGATAGTCTTTTGGTTCTGTTGCTCATGTGGAAATATATCGTTGGTCAGAAGGTTTTTTAGGAAAAAATAATTTGAAATATAATTATGTTTGCAATTTTTGCCTTGAAAGATGAACAGTTAAAATTAACATTTGTAATATGAGGTCAAATAATAAAAAAGAAACTGCTAGCATGGCGTTGTTATTAAAAATAAACTTTTTTACAGCTATAGAATCAAGCTAACACTTACCGGCATAAAGGCCTCAACTGGCATCCATCTCATAGAAGAATACTTATTCGAATGAATTAACATATATACACTAGAATGGCCACTTATTAATCTCAGCCAATCAGAACACAGAGAATGGACTTTCCCTTCTGAGCATAATGGAACATTCTAGCCTTATTATAAACCGGCATTTTGATGTGCTTGGCAGTCTGACTTATCTTGCTGCTCAACTGGTCGTACAGTTGAGCCCTAAGCATCGACTCTATAACAGCCATGTAGTAAAACGGCAAATGGATTTAACAAATTGAAATTAATTGAATTATTTAAAAATCGAATTAATTTTAATCTTAAAAATACCAATAAAAATAATTTAATTGTTTAAAACTTTTTTAAAAAATTCATTCTTCAGAGATATTCTTTGTTTAATTTTATTTTTGTTTTATGAAACAAAGAAAATGTATTTTAAAAAAAATAAATTTCGTTTCTTTACTCTCTAATATATTTCAGTTATTTTATGCACCTAATAATTACCCTCGTGATCCCAGATGGAATCAAAAGAAAATTTCAATGGTGTCTTTAGATTCCTTGAAAAATTTAACCCTTATTGAAACTTATTTGAATGTTCTAACTTAACATATCAATTTCTATAGCACACAAACATTGACTTTTATATATATATATATATATATATACAGGGTGTCCCAATTTATCGTGGACGGGTTTCAAATTTTAATTAAATTTTTACACGATATAGGTACACGTTACAGAAAAATACAGCGCACGTAAAATTTGTTATGCACTGCAACGTGATTTCTGTCATTTCTAATGATTTTTTTTCAATCTTTCTCGATATCCAAGGGCAACTTTCTGTCGCATTTCGACTATAATTTTTCTAAATTCTTTCTGTAAGTTCTGGAAAATTTTTTTGGCTTGGTTGTGTACAGTTTTGATTTGATCAATTCCTAAAGGAAAAAAATCGTCGGGGGAGCGAAACAGCCAGGACATATTCGGTGATCTGCGACCCATCCATCGCTCGGGCAGTGTGTCATCAAGCCAGTGGTGCACTTGCAGGCCCCAATGGGGGTGGAGCTCCTTCCTGCATGAATAGCAGCTCATTGTCCATTCCATTTTGCACCACATCAGGCCAGAACTCGTCTTGCAGCATTGACAAATATCGTTAGCTATTCCAGAACTTACAGAAAGAATTTGGGCCGCCTTTAGAAATGCGACAGAAAGTTGCCCTTGGATATCGAGAAAGATTGAACAAAATCATTGGAAATGATGGAAATCATGTTGCCGTGCATAACTAATTTTACGTGTACTGTATTTCTCTGAAACTTTTGTCATAAAAACTTGTAATGTGTACCTATATCGTGTAAAAATTTAATTGAAATTGGCTGAGTCATTACTATTTGAAACCCGCCCACGATAATTGGAACATCCTGTATATCAAAGATAATCTTAATGCTGAGGTTTAAAGATTATTCATCTTTTTTATTTCATGAATGGTTTTATATGGGATGAAATGTATAATGACATGATGTTTTTGCGGGGGTATTAGAATAGTTTCAAAGTAAAAGTAGGTTTTGTGACATTTTTATAGGTTTCTCTTTTTTGACCCGTTTTAGGTAAAGATACTAAACTTATTGAAAGCTAAAAGTCGTGCAACACTGTTCTGCTTGAGGAAATTAATTTTACCTGTCCTGGGACAAGTATTTTTCTAGTAATATATATGAAAAAGGAAAACCCAAAATTATTTATAGATTCATCAACGTTTCATCCTTAATTCAAGACTTCCTCAAGATGATTGATTTGAATAAATAACATAAAACTACAGTATTTGAAAATATTTGGTGCATTATATATATATATATATATATATATATATATATATATACAGAGTGGCCCAAAAGTAGGTTTACAGTTATTAAATAAATATTTACCCTTTTTAAAGTTTTTCAAATAACCTAGTTAAAAAACTTCAAATATTAAATGATAACTGTAAACCTACTTTTGGGCCACCCTGTATATATATATATATATATATATATATATATATATATATATATATATATAAAATGTATATATTTATAAACACATCAAATATTGTACTTTTTATTCATGTATATATGTATTTACATGTACACATTAATTTGTTATTTTGACGATCACCATAACAAAAACATGTATGCGTCAGTAGATAATTATTTTATATATATATATATATATATATATTTATGTTGTGCATATAGTTAAGGAAGGGGATACGGGCCAATTCTAGCCATTCCTGCCTATAGTTTGAGCTGACTGACTTTCTTAAGCGTCGATAGGTAGGTGTCAAGATGTCATCTTATGTAAAGGGGTTTCTCGTGTGAAAAATTTTAAATGTAATTTGTCTGTTTTTTGTCTTTTGTTTTGTTTTTTTATGATTGTGTATTGGTGGATCTAATCTTTGTTCATCAGTATATCCCTGAGGAGGAGTCAGAGAGGTTCTGAAACACTTGTCGTATACTCAAACTATGTTTATTTTAATAATACACACACACACACACACACACACACACACACACACACACATATATATATATATATATATATATATATATAGTTAAGCGGCGTCGAGCCTGGCCAGTACTAAATGGGTGACCATTTGGGAATACCAGGTGCTGTATGTGCTCTCTGCTTATCTCGGCATTGTTTCCAGTCGTCCTGTATTACTACTTGCCATTGGAATCAAGCAATGCCGACTCAGGAGAGCGGTTGTTGGGGATTGCGCAACCTTTGCAATTACAAATTCACGCGCGGGCAGCCCCTGGTGGGGCACTCATACGTCGAAATCGACGGGAGAGTCCATCATCATATATATATATATATATCTTACCAGTGTTGTTAAGTTTCAAAATATTAACAAATTTAAGTAATTTTTTACCATAATATACTTATTTAAGCTGAATCTTCCTCTGATTTTGAAATGCATTTCAACTTATTTTGAGTTCATGTTTTCAAATAAATCATTTAGTTCACAAGAGAATAAACAGAACTTAAATGCAACTTACCGATTCCATATATTCTCCACAATACTATATCTGTAAAGTTAATAATTAAGATGCTGATAGCTGAGGGATACATAAAAATCAAAAAAGGATGCGGTAAAATCATACCCATGCACATCAATGTTTTTTTATAAAAAACAATACATTGAAATGTACACGCTAATCCGTTGGGGGTATATGGGTTTTCTGCTGACGAAAGTAACATTTTTTTGTTTGCTTCTACAAAATACGAACCAAACTAACCCGTGACCTACGTAATATAGTTTACTATATTACGTAGGTCACGACTAAACCGTCTTTTGCCGAATGAGATTTATGTAAAAAGCCGGAGAAGCAGAGTCAAACCGAGCTGTTGTCAAACAGTCAATTAGTACTGAATGAAACAACTTTTCCCTAAAGAATAAAAAAATACAATTTTTTTAATCATTTAAAAAACAAAAAAAAACTCACCTGAATGTATTTTTTTTCATAAAGGATTTATTTTGGACAAAAATAAACAATGAAATACTGTTTCCATCTCCCTCCCCCCTCTCTGAGAAATTTTTTAAATCACGCTTGTACCTTTTTTTGTTGTTGTGTGAAAGGGTCCCAGTCATCGGCAAACAGTCAATTAATACATAGTTAGAGGTAGTTTAGTGTTAGGGTTAAAAAAAACAGTAATCCTGAAAAATGTTCCTGTTTCTATGGAAACCCAAAGTATGAATTTTGTATTTGTGCACCGCTGCGAATGTTTATCCTTTAAACAATTTCTTATTGCAAGGGTGCATATATGTTTGCATTTCTTGCCATTTTTAAATTTTTATTTATTTTTAATTTTTATAGAATTCAATTACTTATTCGGGAGACTGAATAGCTTGTGTTAACGTTGGTAAATTCATTTTAGGTTTGACATTGTCTTTAATTGTCGTCTGCCACACATTTATTTTGTGACTTCCGATTTGTAAAATGCTTAATTTGTTTCCAGCTAGTTCCGGAAATCTGCTTCAATAAGAGTCGGTTTTGCTGGGTTCGTATTCTGCAGATGTACCGTTTGTTTTAATAAGAAATTTCCACGAGTGAATATATCTACCGGATGTTCTTTCTGTCTTTCTCCCCCCCCCCTCCATTTCAAGCTCTGTAAAGACAGATGACCCGACCAACCCACCATTTTCTTTTAACTGGAAATACATCTCAATATTAAAAAAAATCTGAATGATTTTGCAGGGGTGGGGTGTCAGGACGCATTAAAATCAAATTCTTGGCTCCCAGGACTTCCTAAGTTAAAAAGCTCTCAGCATCATTGTATATCAGTTGACAAAGCGAGTCTCCTTGAGGCAATTATATTGATGTTTTTTTGTTAGATCTTAAATAGAACCATTCGCAGTCCATCTTTCTCGTCATCATCCTCTAAAGCTTCTATGTGACTTAATTGCATAAAATCAAAGAACAAGAATAAAAGAAAGCAAATATATGAAAACATAGAATACGTTTTTTTTTGTCACAGTTTATTATATTTTTGTGTAAATTGGCAACTTGAGATTTTCAGGATATTTTGAAGATTTTCTATTTAGGAATATTTAATGTCTTCGTCTGTTTGAAATTACTTGGACAATTTTCATAGTTGATCTTTCACACACACCACTAACATCAAAAATCAATTTCTTGGAATCTGAACCGATCCGATCCAAGATAGCAGATAGCAGATTTTGCATACACTAATGGCTTGTTATCGTTTCAGATAGTTTTATAACACTGAAAGAGAGTTAAAACGATAAGATAAGCCATTTTGAATTATTTATTAATATTGTTATATATACATATATATATATATATATATGTAAGAAAAAGATGAAAAAAAACGAATTAAACAGGAATAAACCATCAAAAATAAGAGATAACCGGTTTCAGAAAAAGTGAAGATTTTCAAATTTTCACTTTTTCTGAAGACGTTTGTTGATCCGAATGAAACCAGTATATCTCTTTTTTTATGATTTATTCCTATATTTAATTTGTTTTTCTGTTTGTCTTTTTCATACACCCTGTCTCCACGTCATTTCAACGATATATTGTGTATTTTATCCTCATATATACATATATATATAACGTATATAGAAGAGTCATAGAAGGCTATCACAATGCATGAAGTTTAAATATATATAGATATATATATATATATCTATATATCTATATCTATCTATATATATCTATATATATCTATATATTAGGAAAATAGAAATACAAACGTCTCATGCTGATTGATATTGAATAGTTTTCTTAGAAAGAAACACTTTTCTGATTAATTTTATCATGCAGTGTTTTAGTGTCAACTTTAATTATTGTATAAAAACAACAAATCGAAATCTTCCTTGCACAGTGTATTAACGAGAACATACGTCAGTCGTGAGACTAGATACCTCTGCCTGACAATGTAAGGATGGACCAAAGTCTTATCTGGGATTTACTTCTCCATATTATATGAAGTATTTTTGAAGTTAGGCCATGGAAATGTTGATAACTCAAAATCTGATCAGACTTAAATTTTGCTGTTATCAAAGAACATCAGATTCATGCATCACATTTGGAAAAATTTGAATAACTTCAATTAAAATTTCGACCATGATTCCACTTTTAAAGGTGAATATCAAAGTTATATAAGATGCTGGACTTCATTGGCTACAATATAAACCAAGTAGCGAGTCTCTATGATGAACAGAACTGAAGTTGTTGTCAAAATTGTGACTTTCACTGTTTCCTTGATCATGACCTTTGACCTAGATATTCCGAAATGAAATATAGCCTACAAAATATTCTTACAAAAATTTATAAGTTTTAAGATTACTTTATTTAAATAGTTAACCTTAGTAAGTTTACCTCGATTAAGTTTGAAACCTGCCACAGAGATAGCCCAAAAGAGCCGGAAGAGATACACCCAGACTTTTAAGAACAGGTGCATTGATGAGTGGTCAGGACAGAAACGTGCCACATACTTCCTCGATGAACTATCCAAGGACTATATTGATAAAGAAGGGTCCTTGGACTGGCTAAAAAGGGGAGCCCTCCATTACGACCAGGAGAGGCTTATAATGGCTCCCCAAGACCAGGGCCTGATGACAAATGCATTTAAAAAGATGGCTGGTCTCAGTTAGGACAACAAGTGCAGGTTTTGCCACACTGAAGTGGAGAGTGTGAACTACCTGATATCGAGTTGCAAAATTATGTTGGCAGATGGTTCCTATACAGCACGACATAATGGAGTGTGCAGGTACCTCCACTGGACCATCTGTAAGAAACTGAATATCAGGTGTAGCAGCAGGCACTGGGAACATCTACCTGAGAGAACTGTGGGGACTGAGACATACACCATCCATTATGACTATAAAATCCCCACAGCTACCTATCTGTCAAACCTGACATTGTCATATGGAGAGAGAGAGAGAGAGAGAGAGAGAGAGAGAGAGCGAGAGAGAGCGAGAGAGAGAGCGAGAGAGATAGAGAACAAAACAAAACAAAACAAAACAAAACAAACTGTGGTCCTAATGATGGGGGCCTAAACAGCTGAAAGGGAGAAAATAACAAAATATCAAGGTCTAATGTATGATATGAAAAGAAACTGGAACCTCAAAGAGATCTCCATCATCCCAGCCACTGGACTCATGAAGAAGAACTTGAAAAAGTATTTAGCAAGTATACCTGGTGAACCAAGTGCAAGAGAAATCCAAACAACTAAAATATTCATTAATTCTGGGATTGAGTTATGTTTAAAAAAACAAACCATTTTAATGGTTCTAATTGGCCATAATTTGCAATCAACTCAAGTGACCCATCGCTTCTTTTGCACATCTTTCAATCAGTTTCAATATATGTTGATTTAACTGTCCTCGACTTTTAAAAAAAAATCTCTCTGCTGAACATTTAGAGAAACAGCGATCATTTTTTTTCTTTTTTCAGCGTTGCTTCTTAATTGCTTTTATTTTCTCATCTAATTTACATAGTGTGTTCGTACATACCGTGAGCACATATTTGAATTAGATAGCAAAATAATAGGTCTCTTTACTTCTATATTATTCATAAGGATAATATAGACGTAAATAAGTTTTTTATGTTTAGTTATGCAAGATATTTCCCAGTTTATGAATTTTTGAATGAAATTAAAGTGGAATAAATTGTGGTTGTGATTCACTGAGTCACAGTATATATATATATATATATATATATATATATATATATCTATATATATATATAATTAATATAGATTTTTATTCTATAGTAAACTTACCTTGATTCAAGTTTTACTTGCTATTCGTGTTATAATTTTAATCGACTTTAGAATTGCACATTTGATTTTGATCATTGATAATACGTTTTAGCTTTTAAAACATTTCTGTTGAGAAATCAAAGATTTTGATCAATAAAAACAAATTTGCAACTATTTTATTTGTTAGTTTAGCCGTAAATCGGTTCGCTTACAGTTTAGCTGCTCCATTAAAAAAAATAAAAATAACATTTTATTGGATTGAAAGCACATTTTAAATAATGATTGTCGTTAATGCCTCATTGATATTTTGTTTAAAAAGTCGTCATGCATTTATTCCAATTTTTTTTGTGTTAAAAATAGATTTAAATCAGCGTTTTCTTGCAATAAAATAAATCAAATCGATGCATGGCCACTTGAAAAAAATAGAAATATGAACGTTTTTAACGTCTTCTTTGAAGTTATTATTACCGGATTAGAAAATAGCTATTTCAAAACTTTGTATATATATAAAAAAATTTTATTTTTATTTTACTGAAACTACAACAGAGGTGGTGCATAATTATGTTTGTTTTTTTACCTAAAATTTTTCATTATCAAACTGCAAAGTCAATTTACAAATTTAAATATGAAGAATTAAGTATTAGCTGAATAACAAAAAGAGGAAAATAAACTTTAATTTCTTGTACTGTTCAAAAGAGAATTATTTCCCTCGCTCTTGATTGGTCCTAAAGTCAAAGTCCAGTGTTAAGCTTTAACATCTTTCAATGCCAAGACAAAAAGAATGTTAGTCCCAATTTAAAAAATTGTTTTTGCTATAAACAATCCAATAATTGGTATGGGTTTCAGGCTTCCATTGGATGAGGATATTTAACAGCCAATAGACCGCCAGACACTTCCGTCTTTTATATATCTAACATATGAAGTTATTTTGTCAGATTTTTGGAGTCACACCCAAATAGCATTTCAACTGATAAGTCAAACTTTGTTTCTGAATAGCCAATTTTTTTTTGGTATTGTTGTACTATTTTATTTGTAATATAACATTCTACACTACAATTTATTGTTTAAAAATAAATTAGTCTGACCCAGACAACAGCAAGCGGGATAACTCATATTTTAGATTGAAGAATATGATAGGAGTTATCTATCTTATGTCCAGACAAATAAAACTGAAATGATTTCTGTATACTGGTAAATGCTAGATAGGTACAGTTAGTGTATATATTTCTCTCTCTCTCTCTTTCTCTCTCTCTCTCTCTCTTTCTCTTTCTCTTTCTCTTTCTCTTTCTCTCTCTCTCTCTCTCTCTCTCTCTCTCTCTCTCTCTCTTTCTCTTTCTTTCTCTTTCTCTCTCTTTCTCTTTCTCTCTCTTTCTCTCTTATATATATATATATATATATATATATGGGGTAAAGTACACGATAAGTCATGAAAATGAAATGCCGTGGTAGACAAAATGTGTGAAAAATGACAAACGGAAAACAGGTTAAAGTGCAGGAGAAAAACAAAAAACAAGAGATTTGACCGGTTTCGTTCGTGTAGGCGAACGTCTTCAGAAAAAGTGAATATTTGGAAATAATTTTATTTTTAAAGCACACACATGGGAGGAGGAAAGGATGATCCGACTTTTTATATTTTTATTTATATTTTTTTTCACTTTCACACCTACTGAGCTAGTATGGGGGGGGGGGGCGGTGGCCGGAGGGTGTAAAAGGCGATAAGAGGAAAAAAGACAGAGGAACTGGCCAGGATAAACACAAATAGGAGTGGGCATGACATTGATACACCGGATGAGAGAACCCAAAGATTAATCTGAATGCATCAGAGATAGGTCTGCTAATTTGTCACATATTAAGTTTTAAAAGGCAATAAAAATCTTAAACTGACAGTTTAGAGAGAAAAAAAAATCTATTTTACACTCAAACTAATGTAAGTGATAACTTATTATAAGGAAGAATATTTTATTTATTTATTATTATTTTTATTTTTCAAAGTGTAAGTTTGAGAGATGTATTAAAATGATTTGATTAGCAATGAGAACTTGCTATTATCACAACAATTTTTTTTCTTTTCTTTCTTTCTTTTTTTTTGTATATATAGATATTTAATCAGGGTCGCAGTGGTGTAATTTCATGCCCACTCCTATTTGCGTTTATCCTGGCCAGTTCCTCTGTCTTTTTCCCTCTTATCGCCTTTTACACCCTCCGCCTCCCCCATACTAGCTCAGTAGGTAAGAAAAATAAAAATAAAATAAATAAAAATATAAAAAGAAAAATAAGAAATAAAAAAGGATGTGTCACCCACTTGTCATATTTCAATATCACTTAAAGTCTTCTCATATGGTCCAATCGGATCATCCTTTCCTCCTCCCATGTGTGTGCTTTAAAAATAAAATTATTTCCAAATCTTCACTTTTTCTGAAGAATTTTTCACACACACACATGTATATATATATATATATATATATATATATATGAGAATTCACCTGTGGCCAACCAAGTGATAGTTCCAATCTTTGATGTTCACTTAAAAATAGTGTAATAGGCTACAGGAAACACCTTCTTCCAATATTGTAATGGATACCTATTAATATACCTACTATTAAAGGTCAAATAGTGATCATTTGTAAGGAAGTTAGAAGTAAAAATGGGTGTAATTGCTGGTGGCTGTTCTATGCGGATATTATTTTATCTATTTGTTTCTTTTTTCTTTTTTTTTTAGAGTATAGAAATGGATGTCACTGAAGAACTGTAGAAGTAGATGAATGGTCTGTTTTATTATTAGTTATTACCCCCCCCCCCGCCTCCACCGAACTGCTATTACTGATTTGTTATCAAGATGGAAAGCTTCTATCCCTTGTTTTTAGTGCATCTTAGTCCAGATCATTTTCTTTTCTTTTTTAAACCTTTTACTCTTCTAGTTTCGTTTGGTAATCTTGATCAGGTGAACGATAATTGATTGGTCTCAATCTATTCATCATCATCATCATAATCATCTGTTCTTTTTTGGACGAGGCTTTGAAGGTCAGTTTTGTCTGCTACACTTTAGTTTGAAATAGCATCTTTAGATATGTCCACACATTTCTGTACGAGGCTCTGTCAGTCTGTCCGAGGTTCTGTCAGTCTGTCCGTGTCTCTCTATCTATCTGTCTGTTATGATTAAGTTTGAAATAGCATTTCCGCTGCAAAACGTGCGGATCAAATGGACGCATCTTAATACCCGTACTTGTTTCCTTTATGATGTCACTAGTTGTACGTACCTGGCGTTGCCCAGGATATGGTGAAGTGATAGTTTTTTTTTTTTTTAACTCATTTTTAAAACATATACAGAAAAAGAAACACAATTTTAGTTCTAAGGGAGACAACTGTTTTCATATTTTTCAATTAAAATGTTTTTTTTTTTTTTTTTTTTTTTTTTTCAGTGATTAGTTAAAAATTATGCCGAATATAGATTGTCTGGACCAGACTTAGTAATTTTCAAAATAAATTCCTACAAAATAGTTTGTATTGCCAAGAATATTGTACAACAATAACAATGAAAATTAGCTTAATTTGTCAGCTGAAAAGCTATTTGGGTGTAATTTTTTTAGATCCGACAAGATATAGATAAATAGATGTAAACATGTTGGTTTTTAAATTGATGAATTTTGGTGAGCATCATTTCGTGCCTCTCGAGTACATTTTTACCTTTTATGAGGGAATGTGTTAGACAGAGTTCAAATCCTATCAGATCTATTGTGCTCATTTATGAACTGTTGAGAAAGGTATGAACCCACAATCTCCCTATATGTAAAATAGCAACTTGTGTTCAGTTTGAGTGCTTCTTCAGATAAGGACCCAAGCTAATTTTGACCCCGTCGTTAGGATCAAGGTCAAAGTTAGCTCGGATCCTAATCTAAAGAAGTACCATTTATTGAATACAATGAATTGTTTACAATAGCTATTGTTTTAGCATTAAATAAACCAAAACGATGCCCCCCCTCCCTGTAAAACAGATAGGACCGAATCTTTTATGATGTGGAGAAGGGAGGGAGCTAGTTGCATAATATAAACTCTAAGATATCAGCTATTCGAAGAATATCACTTTTTGGAAACTAATATCAGCTTCCATATTGAATGTGTTTGGTGAAAGACAATCTGTAATTAAAAAATTATTAAAATTTTTTTTATTTTTATTCAAGTTGTTTTATTTCTGAACATTTTTGAAAACAACATCCAATCTATAGGACCCTAATTACAGACTTCTTATACAATGTTTGGAGGGGGGAAAATGTCCAGAAAAATATTTTATATTTTCGTTTTGAACAGTATTTTTTGATTTTTGACTTGTTTTCATAATATACTTCAAACTTATATAGAAAAGAAATCAGCATTAGTTTTTTTTGTTTTTTTTTTAGATATGTCTAAGCGTCTATATAAGAGGCTCTGTCTGTTACTCATAAATGCGAGATTGAATAGATGCATCTTAAACATATCTGTTTTTTGTTATTTCGAAAGAAAGTACTATATTTAGTACTTACTAATTTCAGATGAACTTCAGCCTATTTACAGTTTAAGTACTATTTTCTTTTCTCTTTTTCTTTATTTGTCAATGTCGGTTAGTCTGAAAGACTGACAAGAATGGACATTCTTAGCTGCTCAAGAGTTGAGCAACAGCTGGAGTATAAGTCATTCTTACATACGACCAGCTATACCTGTGCAATGGAGTCATTTTAGTAGTTTTTACAGTTTATTTGTTTACACTTTTTTGACTTAACATAGCCAACTGCTATTATGTTCTTCAATTGCTAATTTTAATTTTTAGCTGATTGTTTAAGTGTTTAATATTAGCAGTCTTCTGAGCCAGACTAAATCATTTTTGAAATAAATTTGTAGCAAAGAACGTTATTATATTGCCAATAACATGGTACAAAAATAACAAATGAAAATTGACTAGTCAGAAGGAAGTTTGCTATTTGGGTCTGACTTTAAAAATCCAACAAAATAACTTTATATGTTAGATTAGTAGACAAAGAACAACATTATTTACAATATGATATCAAATGAATTTTGTTAGCAATAGAAATTGCTTAAACCTATTTTAAAATGCATTGGACACTTGATCAACTGAGACGTTTAACTTTTCAGAGATGAGTTGACCATATATTTTATTGGGAACTGAAATTCAATTCTTGTTTTGCTACTGCACACAAGTTTTCCATACATTCTAACATCTGTTGCAGAATAAAGAAAGACGAGCGTAGATAGTTACTATGTTGCTATTATTGTTTACAAATATATTAAACAGCCAAAAATATGCAGAGCATTCAAAACTGGAGTTGGCGAAGACAAACACTTGACCTTTAACTCTGATCTAAGCAATCTTCTAATTATTTATATTATTTTGTAGAGTTTGGTTATTTCCCCTTGATATTTTCCCTTCATACCGCGGTTTCTTGTTCAGTTTCGGTTTTTGATTTAGTATTTGTCATCTCTAAGGAAGCCTTTCATTCTCTTGAGTCAGTCATTTTCTTACGAATGCAAGAATTTGTAAATTCTTGAAATAAATTGTTTAAATTCAGGATCTCTTATTCCTGCATTTCTAACGCAATAACATAATTTCTTCCTACTAGGATGACTAAATTGTCTATGTAATTTTGTTTAAATTTTAATTTTTTCGGACTTGTTTTTAGAGGAGATTTCTTTAACAAAAAGTATGTATTTGAACTTACCTCTTTCTGATAGAGGTTTGGTGATAGGGATGTGAAAATGACCAGACAATGTGCATCTCAATAGAATTTTCTTTTTAAACATCATAACACTGTCATGTTCAAAGTTGAGACAAGTTCCGGCTCTTTTCATAGCGTCTTTGCTCAAAAGAAGTAGAATGTCAGAGTCCTCAACATCAGTGACTCGACTGACTTCGATGACTGCGATGTCACATGGTAACGTAATGTTATAGAGAGTTCACCTTCTTTCCATTGCTGCGCATCTGTTAATGTCTCAAGAAAACATTCATACCTTTTTGTTGCGCAAACGGTAACATATGCACCACTGTCTAGGACAGTCAAACCAAGTGTTTCAGCTAAAAGAGTGTTGCCGTTTTCCTCCTGTTTTTGCTGACTCATAAGCACAATGTTGCTCAGGGAAAGATAACTCTTGTGTTCTCTGTCCTCATGTTTATCCCTGATATCGTCAATGTAAGAGCAGTTGTAAGACCAGTGAAAGTTGCAGCCACATTTAAAACATACAGTGGTGTTGCCTTCAGGTCCTAGCGGGATTATTTTCTTTTGTCAGGGGAGCATGTTTTGTTAGTGTTATGTCGTCTTCCACCACGGTTTATTTTTTCTCGCTATTAAAATCAGAATCACATTGGTTAAGAGCAACCATGGTATACCTTGCTAGGGTCCGTTTTTTTTTTTTTCAGCATAGACAATAACATCTTTGTTCTTTACTATGATGGGTGTTGTGTTGATAGATGAAGCGTCAGAAGACTGTCTATGCATCATCTTCCTTAACTGTCCCGACATGGAAGATAGTGTCAATTTGCAGACAGTGGCCTTGACTAGTCTTTCATTTTCTGAGGTGAGAGCAGGACCTTTTAATGCCCTAAATGCAAATACCGTTTCAGGTAGGATGATGTTGAATTCTTTCAATTTAGCGACATGTCGGTCGAAGTTAAGAAAGTCTTCCACTGATGTGTCTAGCTGTCTCTGGTATCTGTCAAAAGTCTTCGAAGCCAAAAAGGCCGACTGATTTATATCTACTAAAAAAAAGTTTATCCAGTTTTTCGTATAATTTTGTCATTTTATCCTCGGAATTAAGAGTCGCAGCATCTAATTCTAAAACAATTTCTCTGGGTTTTTCGTCTAGAGAAAAAACACTACGGGAGCGTGTTTTATTTTATCAAGCGATGTGGCCATTTCCCAGATTTGCATTTCTTTCTTCCATGTGCTGTATTTGTCTTTAACTAAGGCGGGCGATGAAATGTATTTTGAAGCCATAGCTACGTTTAGCTCTGCTACCAATGTTTATACAAAAAAAAAATAGGGCTGTTAATATATAACAAGATATAACGGATATGGAGAGAATATTTTATTCGTGCTCCTCTACAAGCTACAGGGTAAAACAATAATGTTGGCCTCATAACTTCTGACTGGAAGCCGCCTTACCGCCTTGGAGAGTATTCAGGGGAGATCACTCGCATAGATTAACAGATTTGATTTCTTAGAAATGTTTGGTCAAAATAAGGCTTTCACTCTTTTTAATTACATATGGAAATCCAAGATGGTCAAAAGTTTACCTTCTTCACAAAATGCTTAAACTATGTTAGTTTGCTGTCGAAAATATAACTGAAGTTATTTAATCTTTTGTTCAGGTAAAGATATTCTTTTATTCAGTCATATATAAGATGTTAATTTACTTCATAGAAATCTGTATATGTTAATTTATGTTTATACACAGGAAGAGCAGCAGTAGGCGGAAAAGGAAGAAAATGTTGTTTGCATATTCCTGACTTACAAGGATTTGGAGATGCTTTGTCTTCTGCACGCACACACACACACACACACTAAGCCGTTCTTAGATCTTCATAGTTTTTCTTACCTATCTAAGTTACTAAGTTAAAAGATTTTTTTTGTCAGAGTTGTCTTCTCTTAGATGACATCTAATACAGGACCGAGAAGGGCGTCATATGCTACAGAGTTGTCCAAAGTGTGTTTAGTAGCAGAGTAATTCTTCACTTAAATGATCGCAAGGGACAGATTTATGATTTTTTTCCTTAAGCATTAGCACAAAGTGAAATGAACAAACCTCTGATGGAAATTGAATTCTGTTTGCCGATTCAATTTTATGTGCTTATCAATTTTGACCATACAATTCCATCATCATCATCATCATCATCATCTTCATCTTCATCATCATCATCATCATCATCATCATCATCTTCATCATCATCATCATCATCTTCATCATCATCATCATCATCTTCTTCATCATCATCTTCATCTTCATCTTCTTCTTCTTCTTTGACGTCCATTTTACATACTGGCACGTGTTTGACAACTTTGAGAAATTGACTTCCAAACTAATCCATCTCTGACCAGGTCTTTATTTCTTCCTATTTGTCTCAAGTCCATCCTTATCACTTCTCTCCCCTGTTGGCTGACCATGCTACCTCAATTCTTCTAACCCTAACTAACCCCAAAACTCTTCATCTTATACATTCTTCAAATGTGGCCATTGAAGCATCCTTCTTCTGCACGTATCTCCCTATACTCTCCAAATTGAATCTTCCTCTGAGCTCATCAGATCTCAGCCTGTCTTTAAGACTTGCATTACACATCCATTGTATTATTCGCATATCATTTCTCTCCATGCAACGCATGTCCTCGACCCTCACTTGCCAGGTTTCACTTCCGTACATCATCACACTACACATGCCTGATAGATTTGGTTAACAGTGGTAACACTCTGCTGGTTAGTAATGGCAAAAGTTTCCTGAACCTACTCCATCCACTCCTAATTCTAGCTATCACACTAGCACCTGCTCCATCTTGTGCTCTAATGGTATCACTAAGGTAACAAAATGTATAATATCTAAACTATTTTATTAGGGTTGCTGAATTGGTTAAAATGTAGTTTAAAGAAATTAACAATTACAAATATTGAAGTGTTATAATATTAGTATTTTTACACTCTTATAATACACGGATCATACCAGGGGTGCCTCATGCCAAATTTAGTGCAATTCTGCCCAATAGCTTTACACCCTATCAGTGTTTATTGTGTATTAGCGGTAGTATGAACTTTTTTACTTTAATGTAACTTACCGACATCTCAAGAGTGCTTCATGCAAAATTTTGTGCAATTCTGACCAGTAGTTTTTTTTAACCTGACAGACAAAATATTCTTAATTAAAAGGCAGATCATTTTTTTTATATTATGAAGTGCACAGTATTTTCTTTTCTGCGATGATTTTCCTGATATTGTAATGATAGCGAAAATGTGATAAAAAAGAAATTCAATTCAGTTATCTTAAAAGAAATGCTGTGGTTTTTGTGTTCTTTCTTTCTTAATAGTGTAAATCTATAAATCTCTGGGAAGTAAAAAAGAAATAAAGAAAAAAAAGATAACGCAGGGGAACACTATTCTTGTTGTCTTCATACCGGTACTTGTCTGATCTAATTTGAGTGTGCTGAATTCAAATTTGAAGTTAGTTTTTTCTAAGCGCTAGAGTTTTTTCAATTCAATATTTTCATTTTTCGAAAAACTTTGATGTCGCTGAGGAATTTATGGGTATTTTGGCAATGATATTCTTTATTTATTCACAGAAATGTGTAGGTGCATCACAGCATTGAACTTCGAAAAAAAAAAAAAAAAAAAAAGAAAGAAAAATCAAATATATTAAAACTGAAACATTTATCTATTATAGTAATATACGAGTTTGCATCAATGTTTTTTACTTCAAGTCAAGTGGTGTAATGAATCTCAACTTAAAATATAGAATTGGATTAGCCGAGTTTAAATCTAGTCTGTTTTCTTCATTTACACTATCATACCATTGAAAAAGGTATTGACCCCTCCCCCACCAGCTGAGTAAAATAGCAACTTGTGTTCCATGAATCGCTTACAATAGGTGTGGTTTCACCATTAAATGAATCCAAAAAGGTTGATAGGCTATAAAACCAACCAACTGAAAAATTAGCATATTTGATATTCGACTTTATCAAGCTTAGGAACGTGTGGGTTAAGAATTAAAATTCTTTGAGCATGTGTAGGGTGTTTTTAAAATCCAGTGTCTTATGTTGGCTATGTACATGTCTGGAAAGTAAAAGATGGTTTAAAAAGTTTGTGGTGGACAAAAACATTTCAATTATTAATAGTTTGTCTATGACAAACTATAAAGATAGTAAAATGAGACAAATAAGGCATGTGATTTAGCACAAAAATACATAGTTCCCATACAGTAAGAATGCAAAAAGATAAATGAAGAAGAAATCTGATTTAAATTATTGACTATGTGTTCGTACAGAATTTTCCACAAGATCTCATGTTCATCACAAGATTTTGGGTCTACACCTTTTCAGCAGGGTGGAGGCGTCTAAGCTTTTTTTTTTTTTAAACAAAAGGTCATAACTCTGACCTAGAAAACAATTTCTTCCAAATGGAGAAACATCTGGTCTGGTCCCGTCACAACCAACTAATTTTAAGTGAAACAAATATTTTTGTATGAAAATCGAGGAATTGAAGCAATTGATAAGGATGAAATTCAATGTTCAATAAGTTTGATCCAAGCAAGAATTGGTGCTAAAAGCTTTCAAGTGGGTGCACTTCTTCAGGTCAACCTTTGCCATCATATTTTTCCTCATTGCCCTTGATAGCAGTCTTTCATTGTCATTAAGTCTTAATAGAAAGACTGAAAATCAAGTTTCAAATTGCATGAAAATGTAGAGAAAGACCAATTTTATTATCAAAATCAGCATTGAAAAAATATAGAGAGATCAGTTGGAATTGTAATTATTCAACACGTTTCACAGAATAAATCTCTGTAAAACTATTTCTTTCCTCAGTACCTGGCAGATTTTCATCCAATGGTGTTCAACTTTTGAACATTTCTTTTTCATTTAAATGTTGTATTTTGGACACAGCACATCTGCTAACAATTGGCAGCTGTTAATGTTAAACGCTCGCATTATAAAGATACACACCATTTTGTATATTAGGAATGAATAAATTGAAAATATTTAACTCGCTTAGCTTTTTCTCTCCATCCCCCCCCCCCCCCATTTTTCTCTCCATTTTCCCCCCCATTTTTTTCACCCATTTTTCTCTCCATTTTTTTCCCCCGTTTACAAGTTAAAAACTCCTTTTCGTATTTTTTTCGGATTGAACAAATAAAGTTATGCTTAAAATCAAAATGTTAGAATATTTGCTATTATCCTCAGTTCTTTGTAGATTCAATTTGTTAAATTGAAGTAAATTGAAAGTGTGAAGAAAAACTGTTTTTTTTATTTTGTTGCTGACATTTCTGAAGGGTGATTACTATTTTTATCTTTAGAATTGACACAAAAAGAATTTTATTCCATATAACAAAAATAAATATTTTCAGACATGTTTGTTATCCTGGCTATTTTGAACATAATGTTATTAGCTTGAAAAGAAAATCTCCATCTAGCTATATTTACCCAGCATTGCCCGAGTAGAGATATATTACCTGGGTCGAGGGATTAGAAAAAATAATTCAAAATATTGTCATGTTTACAATTATTTTTGTAAAGAATAGGATTTTAAAAATGTTGTTTTAATTTGCTCATAATTTTTGATTTTGATAAATATTCAATTAATATTAAATAAAAATAATCAAATGTGTATTCGTCAAAGTTATGTATAGGCAAGAAACACACACACACATAGACACAATATAGTTTTATAAATAGATAATAAAAAAAACTTACCAAAAATCTATTCTTCAGGATTAATAAGCAGCTGCTTTTATCGTTTCATTGAAACATTTTAAGTAGTTGTTCGAAATAAAATTATGTTACCTACTATTATGATACACAAGTAATTTTAAGAAATAAATAGTTTAATATTTTTTTAAAACAAGTAATTGTTTATCTGAAATCTGACAGCAAATGTAAATTTTTAATTTATGCTGTAAGCTGATGCTGCTGTTTTGGTCAGTATTGAAAAATGTCTCCATTCTAACATTCTTCTTAGACGGAATAAATGTTTTGAAAGAAACTGAATCGAAATTCATTTTATTTTTCTGAAGAACATGGTGCCATGATTCACAGGAAGAACTGGTTATTTAGAATGAATTTTGTAGAAAGGAACGTATTGATGATAAATATCGAGAATCTGACTGATTTTACTTTATTATATACTAGCGGAACCCGTCGCCCGGCGTTGCACGGGAGAAAGTACTACCTATTGCATTACGTCGAATAAAAAAAGAAACAGCCTATTGTCTCCCCTCCCCTCTACCGTGTTGGCGAATGTTATAAATTTAAAGAAAAAAGTGGTAGAGTAGAATGGGATCGAACGCTGAAACTGGCGATCATGAAACCTGCCTTCTTAACCACTGCACCACGGTTTCGAGTTAAAAATACATGTGAAAATAGGTCAATTAAGCTAAGCTTGATTATACGCATGCGTGTTATGTTAAGATTCAGCAATGACACGGTTTAGGTCATTTGAAGTTGATGAAAATGACTGGATTTGGGCAAGTTTTCTATAATATGCATGTTAAAGGTGTATGATTTTGAAAATGTAAATGTATCGGGGGTCTACCAGTATCTTGGCGTTTATTGAATTAAATAGGATGTCGATTTGATCAAGAAATTGTAGCCGAAGTTGAATGAATAAATGTTGCAGGAACTGTGTTCGTTAATTTCATTCACTTAATTCCGGAATGAATATAAATGTAGAAGTCATAGGTAGAATTAGAAATAACGTAATCTGATATTCGCGGAAAATCATCGGAGTGTATTGCTTTATATTATGTAATAAATTAATACCAGGCAAATAATAAATAAGAACCGGTGTTTTGTGAAAATTAAACTGTGTGTATTAGTTCCCGGTGTCGATGAGTGGAGTGACAGTACAGAATTGTTAGGGAGAAAAGTTTTTGCTACCACCTATATGGAGTTGGTTTTTCGGAAAGACGTTGATGGTGGGCCAAATGTAATATGTAGTGTTAGGTAGAAAAAATAATAACAAATTTACTAAAACACGCTCGAGTGAATAAGTGTAGTATAGCGGTGAGTTTAGTAGCCTGGGATGCATGTGGTTATTTTCCTATTCTCCGAGAAGGTACAGGGGAAAAATCGTCTCTACTTTATATATTAGATATAAAAGAAAAAAAAAAATTATAGTTGTTGCATGTTCTTCTAGAAATTGATTATTTTACTGTGATATTATTAAGTGATAAATCCATGATTTTTTAATCTAAATTTTTAGATGCATCCTCACATCTATATTAGAGGCTTTGTTTGTCTGTCTGTCTGTTGGTCTGTCACATTTCAGTCTGAAATAACATTTTCATTTCTAAACATGCTAAATAATGAACACATTTTAAGAATATCCAGTCTTGTTATGCAATAAGTCACCTTTAAGAAATATAGAAAAAATATTCACTCTTGTCTGTATCTAATAGTTTACGAAGTCAGTATTCGTCTTTGTTAAAAGAATTTTCAGATCTTGCTGCAAGCTATTCTGATTCCATTTTGCTCTGCCAATATTCTAAGTATTTCCCCGAAAGGCAAACATTTTCTCTTGCACTCACTCTTGGCTTTTGCAGCTTCAAGTTGTAGCAAAACAAGATTAGAGAAAAACACATTCACACATTTGTGTCTGATTGTACTTCAGCCGTGTTTATAACCGACAATCTCTACCATGGTTTTGGAAAATACATTTTCCTATGATGAGTGTACCATGTATTTTATTGATTAATGTATAATAAAAACTAGCTTTGTTACTTTTGGAGATTTGTCGTTAGTGAAGGTATTAAGTTGAATTTGGATTATTTGAACTACAATTCTCTCTTATTTTCACATTTCAGCCGATGTAACCTCTGACCTTCTGAATGTGCCTCTTGTTATTGAACTTAGTAACCTATATACAATTTAAAACCAAACTCTTGATTTAATCCATGGGGGAAAATTTTCTTGTTCCATCTGCCATGACTGGGTAAAAATGTTAATTATTATGTTATTATTGGTTATTATCGCCTGTAGTAAGGATTGAACCTTTAACCTCCAGAAGACTGTCACTTAGAACTTATTGTTAATTCAATTAATTTAAGCATTGCGCCACTGGTCCAAGTGGAATGGTCGTCCGAATCGCAGTGCTTGTTTGACAAGTACTTCCACGGAATGTGCTCCGACAAACTTACTGCACTTGTTTGTATCTCCTAAACGTAAATACCTTCGACCAATCTGACTCTCAGCAAAATCCCATCATGCGACAATAAAGAGGAACACTCACCGTCAGTAAAAAGAATGGGGTGCTTCGCATGTCGTGTCTGCAGATTAAAAAAGGGGTTATCTTCACAGGTGCAGGTGTTTATGGCGGTCTCTGATTTGCATCTGTAGATATCGGCTGATATAAATTAAGAGGACAGCTGGGAAGGAAAGGGAAACGATTTGGATTGGAGAGGGAAAGGCAGAGAGAAAGTGGGTTGCACGAAATTCGGTTGGAAATTGAATTACAGTTAAAACTTTTGGAGAGAAAGGCAGAGAGAAAGGGGGTTGCACGAAATTCGGGTGGAAATTGAATTACAGTTAAAACTTTTGGAGAGAAAGGCAGAGAGAAAGGGGATTGCACGAAATTCAGTTGGAAATTGAATTACAGTTAAAACTTTTGGAGAGAAAGGCAGAGAGAAAGGGGATTGCACGAAATTCAGTTGGAAATTGAATTACAGTTAAAACTTTTGGAGAGAAAGGCAGAGAGAAAGGGGATTGCACGAAATTCAGTTGGAAATTGAATTACAGTTAAAACTTTTGGAGAGAAAGGCAGAGAGAAAGGGGATTGCACGAAATTCAGTTGGAAATTGAATTACAGTTAAAACTTTTGGAGAGAAAGGCAGAGAGAAAGGGGATTGCACGAAATTCGGGTGGAAATTGAATTACAGTTAAAACTTTTGGAGAGAAAGGCAGAGAGAAAGGAGATTGCACGAAATTCAGTTGGAAATTGAATTACAGTTAAAACTTTTGGAGAGAAAGGCAGAGAGAAAGGGGATTGCACGAAATTCAGTTGGAAATTGAATTACAGTTAAAACTTTTGGAGAGAAAGGCAGAGAGAAAGGGGATTGCACGAAATTCAGTTGGAAATTGAATTACAGTTAAAACTTTTGGAGAGAAAGGCAGAGAGAAAGGGGATTGCACGAAATTCAGTTGGAAATTGAATTACAGTTAAAACTCTTGGAGAGAAAGGCAGAGAGAAAGGGGATTGCACGAAATTCGGTTGGAAATTGAATTACAGTCAAAACTTTTGAAGAGAAAGGCAGAGAGATAGGGGGTTGCACGAAATTCGGGTGGAAATTGAATTAGTCAAAACTTTTGAAGAGAAAGGCAGAGAGAAAGTGGGTTGCACGAAATTTGGGTGGAAATTAAATTAGTCAAAACTTTTGAAGAGAAAGGCAGAGAGATAGGGGGTTGCACGAAATTCGGGTGGAAATTGAATTAGTCAAAACTTTTTTTATTTTAATTCTTTTATTTTTTTGGCACAGATAGTTAACCCATCCCTTCACTGTGGAGGTCCTTAGATGCGGAAAAACTTTCTACTCTAATAACTTCTTTTCTTCGGATCGCTTGCCTTTGGAATTCCCTTCATATTTCCCCGACTATACGAACATACAAAAATGTAAATGTAATGTGAACAAACATCTTTCTGTACAACACTCAACTTAGGATGCCCTAATCACAGTAGCCCCTTATGTTTCAGTAGCAATAAGCCTTGTTTGGAGTGAATAAAAGTTTAAAAAAAAACATCCAAACTATGAATATTCATGTAAAAAAATTTGAAACAAAATACGTTTAATTTATCTATTTTTATATATGTATTGATTACTTTTATTCTAGCACTGAGGGGGGGGGGTGTAGAGGCTTCATTTAACATCATAATTAATATTTTAAATTTTATTACATACATCATCCCGATGATTCTTTATAGCAAATTTGGGGCAATTATATCCAATAATTTTTGCGCATATAAGTGTCTATTATTATTATTATAATTATTATTATTATTATTAGAGGTGGCAGAAATATTGTGACCCCCTTATTACACCTATACCAAGGGCTCTTCATTCTAAATTAATGCAATTCTGACCAATACTTTTGGAAGCTAAATATGTTAATTATTATTATTATTATTATTATTAATAATTTTAATAATAGGTTGTCATGATTTTGATCCTTTATGACATATCAAACATCCCAAGGTTGCTTTCAAGCCAAGTTTGGTACAATTCTAACGAATAGTTTTTGACAAAAGAAAAAAAAATCCTCAATTACAATATAGATGATACATTTGAATCTTGAATCAATTTGTTGTTATAGAATTGATACTTAGGGCTCAACTGTACGACCAGTTGAGCAGCAAGATAAGTAAAGACTCAAGTAACCAAAAAGCCAGTTTATATGGAATCTGGACTGCTCCACTATGCCAAGTTGGGCAAGTCTATTATATAAATTCTGATTGGCTGCCAGTCTGAGAGTGAATAATTCTATATATAAATATTGCTTCATTCAAGCAATATTTGCTTATAGGATATAAAACATTGGAGTCAGTAAGTGTTCATTTGATTCTATAGTTGTGCTTTTATTTTGACTTATAAAAAAAGAAGCTAAAGCTAAAAAAATTATGTCACCTATTTACATGAAATCACAAAAATAAGGACAGTCATTTGGTGCAGGCTTAATCTGTGACAAATTGTCATTCCTATCTAAATAAACTTCTTTTCTTAATGTCAAATCATATTGTATCAACCTTTATGTGGATACTCCAGAGAGGTCTGCCACCATCATCACATTCAGTTTAACGCCTGTTTTACATGCTAGCATGCGTTGGACAGCTTTCAGAAATTAACTTTCAAACTAACCTATCTCTGTCCAGGTCTTTATTTATCCATCTTTCTCTCAAGTCGATTCGTATCACTTCCTCCCATGTTTTATTTAGCCTTCCCCTGTGAACTAAACCTACTACCTCAACTGTTCTACATCTATTAACCCAAGAACTCTCATCCATTCTTTCAACGTGACCATACCATCGAAATCTACTCTTCTGCACACATTTCCCTATACTGTCCAGATTTCATCTTCCTCTGAGATAATCAGATGTAAGCCTAAAAATCACATTGCAAATCCATCATGCCATTCTCATAACATTTCTCTCCATGCAACGCATATCCTCAATCCTCACTAGCCAGGTTTCACTTCCATATACACTGTGCCTGATATATTCTTCCCTTGGTCGACAGTGGTAACACTTTGTTAGTTAATAATGGCAGAAGTTCCCCAAACCTACTCCATCCACTCCTAACTATTGCAATCACACATGCTTTAGAACAAAATTCCGCCTAGGGGTCGATTGTCTTGTCATCACTTGTGTGGTTTAGCAGATTAATACTGAAGTATATGGCTTTTAAATTTTACGGTTCTCTCTACTCACTGAAGTAGTGCACCTTTTTGTCAAGAATGACCTTCAGTGAAGCTGCAATGTTTTCTCTGCCAAAACATCCATTTGTCCTTGTTGATTGTTACCACAAGAACTACAACTACCCGTAAAGAACAAAGGGATCTTTGTACAAGGATTGCGCCTCTAGATCCGTTGTGTTTTGCCTATGCATATGAATAAGTTATGTGGCGTCCCAGATCATCGATTTCCAAAGGAGAATTCTGTAATTTGGGCCGTTTCTGTCCATCATCTCAGTTCAAACTAACAGGTTCTAAAAAAGAGTGAAATTTCAAAAGCAACATGCTATAACTTGCATGTGAAATGCATTACTATAATGAATCTTTGTGAATTTGAAAAGCAAGATGCTATAACTTGCATGTGAAATGCATTACTATAATGAATCTTTGTGAATTTCAAAAGCAACATGCTATAACTTGCATGTGAAATGCATTACTATAATGAATCATTGGAAATTTTAAAAGCAACATGCTATAACTTGCATGTGAAATGCATTACTATAATGAATCATTGGAAATTTTAAAAGCAACATGCTATAACTTGCATGTGAAATGCATTACTATAATGAATCTTTGTGAATTTCAAAAGCAACATGCTATAACTTGCATGTGAAATGCATTACTATAATGAATCATTGGAAATTTTAAAAGCAACATGCTATAACTTGCATGTGAAATGCATTACTATAATGAATCATTGGAAATTTTAAAAGCAACATGCTATAACTTGCATGTGAAATGCATTACTATAATGAATCATTGGAAATTTCAAAACCAACATGCTATAACTTGCATGTGAAATGCATTACTATAATGAATCTTTGTGAATTTCAAAAGCTACATGCTATAACTTGCATGTGAAATGCATTACTATAATAAATCTTTGTGAATTTCAAAAGCAACATGCTATAACTTGCATGTGAAATGCATTACTATAATGAATCATTGGAAATTTTAAAAGCAACATGCTATAACTTGCATGTGAAATGCATTACTATAATGAATCATTGGAAATTTCAAAAGCAACATGCTATAACTTGCATGTGAAATGCATTACTATAATGAATCTTTGGAAATTTCAAAAGCAACATGCTATAACTTGCATGTGAAATGCATTACTATAATGAATCATTGTGAATTTCAAAAGCAACATGCTATAACTTGCATGTGAAATGCATTACTATAATGAATCTTTGGAAATTTCAAAAGCAACATGCTATAACTTGCATGTGAAATGCATTACTATAATGAATCTTTGGAAATTTCAAAAGCAACATGCTATAACTTGCATGTGAAATGCATTACTATAATGAATCTTTGGGAATTTCAAAAGCAACATGCTATAACTTGCATGTGAAATGCATTACTATAATGAATCTTTGGGAATTTCAAAAGCAACATGCTATAACTTGCATGTGAAATGCATTACTATAATGAATTATTGGAAATTTCAAAAGCAACATGCTATAACTTGCATGTGAAATGCATTACTATAATGAATCTTTGGGAATTTCAAAAGCAACATGCTATAACTTGCATGTGAAATGCATTACTATAATGAATCTTTGTGAATTTCAAAAGCAAGATGCTATAACTTGCATGTGAAATGCATTACTATAATGAATCTTTGGGAATTTGAAAAGCAAGATGCTATAACTTGCATGTGAAATGCATTACTATAATGAATCTTTGTGAATTTCAAAAGCAACATGCTATAACTTGCATGTGAAATGCATTACTATAATAAATCTTTGTGAATTTCAAAAGCAACATGCTATAACTTGCATGTGAAATGCATTACTATAATGAATCTTTGTGAATTTCAAAAGCAACATGCTATAACTTGCATGTGAAATGCATTACTATAATGAATCTTTGTGAATTTGAAAAGCAAGATGCTATAACTTGCATGTGAAATGCATTACTATAATGAATCTTTGTGAATTTCAAAAGCAACATGCTATAACTTGCATGTGAAATGCATTACTATAATGAATCTTTGGGAATTTCAAAAGCAACATGCTATAACTTGCATGTGAAATGCATTACTATAATGAATTATTGGAAATTTCAAAAGCAACATGCTATAACTTGCATGTGAAATGCATTACTATAATGAATCTTTGGGAATTTCAAAAGCAACATGCTATAACTTGCATGTGAAATGCATTACTATAATGAATCTTTGGGAATTTCAAAAGCAACATGCTATAACTTGCATGTGAAATGCATTACTATAATGAATCTTTGGGAATTTGAAAAGCAAGATGCTATAACTTGCATGTGAAATGCATTACTATAATGAATCTTTGTGAATTTCAAAAGCAACATGCTATAACTTGCATGTGAAATGCATTACTATAATAAATCTTTGTGAATTTCAAAAGCAACATGCTATAACTTGCATGTGAAATGCATTACTATAATGAATCTTTGTGAATTTCAAAAGCAACATGCTATAACTTGCATGTGAAATGCATTACTATAATGAATCTTTGTGAATTTCAAAAGCAACATGCTATAACTTGCATGTGAAATGCATTACTATAATGAATCTTTGTGAATTTCAAAAGCAACATGCTATAACTTGCATGTGAAATGCATTACTATAATGAATCTTTGTGAATTTCAAAAGCAACATGCTATAACTTGCATGTGAAATGCATTACTATAATGAATCTTTGGGAATTTCAAAAGCAACATGCTATAACTTGCATGTGAAATGCATTACTATAATGAATTATTGGAAATTTCAAAAGCAACATGCTATAACTTGCATGTGAAATGCATTACTATAATGAATCTTTGTGAATTTCAAAAGCAACATGCTATAACTTGCATGTGAAATGCATTACTATAATGAATCTTTGGGAATTTCAAAAGCAACATGCTATAACTTGCATGTGAAATGCATTACTATAATGAATCTTTGGGAATTTGAAAAGCAAGATGCTATAACTTGCATGTGAAATGCATTACTATAATGAATCATTGTGAATTTCAAAAGCAACATGCTATAACTTGCATGTGAAATGCATTACTATAATAAATCTTTGTGAATTTCAAAAGCAACATGCTATAACTTGCATGTGAAATGCATTACTATAATGAATCTTTGTGAATTTCAAAAGCAACATGCTATAACTTGCATGTGAAATGCATTACTATAATGAATCTTTGTGAATTTCAAAAGCAACATGCTATAACTTGCATGTGAAATGCATTACTATAATGAATCTTTGGGAATTTCAAAAGCAACATGCTATAACTTGCATGTGAAATGCATTACTATAATGAATCTTTGTGAATTTCAAAAGCAACATGCTATAACTTGCATGTGAAATGCATTACTATAATGAATCTTTGTGAATTTCAAAAGCAACATGCTATAACTTGCATGTGAAATGCATTACTATAATGAATCTTTGTGAATTTCAAAAGCAACATGCTATAACTTGCATGTGAAATGCATTACTATAATGAATCTTTGTGAATTTTAAAGGCAACATGCTATAACCTGTTTATTTCTTTGTTTTGCTTCCAATTAGGAAAAGTGATTTTCTTGAACTGAGATCATCTGAAAGATTGATCACATTTCAAATTTAGTATAAATTATATGTCGGTAGAGGGTCACCAAAAAAATTCTACCCATTCATTAATAAAAGTCACAATCATTTTAACAATCTATGTTTGGTACAAATAAACCTCAGTCCAAGTCTGACTTATTCACCAAGTTTCAGTTATGAATATCCAACAGTCTTTGTTTTATTTCCGTTCGTTGGCGATTATCAATTTGGGGTTTAATCTTGAATTGTCTTTACATTCATCGGACACTAATCCCCCATAATTCTTGCCGAAAATGGGAAAAAATCATAGCTTAGCCAAAAATTAGCACTTGAGAGTGGTTGAGAACTCGTTGGAAGCAGAATTTGATGATCTTATGAATGAAAGAAAAAAAACTTTTCATAGTCAAATTCCAGATGTCTTCCTGTTATTTTAGATGTTTTTTCATTATTTTTAAGCTCGAACTCGCTAATATTTTTTTAAAGTAAAATATCAGAATTTCTACAATATAGGCAAGAGAATGGCCTTATTACTACGATACCATACGACCCAAAATCAGCAATTCGAAGAGTTGCCAAAATGTGGCTATTTAAAAAATTAATTTTGAACTTTGCAAAGTGCCGGTGTCGAAAACTTGTGTACTCAAAATACTCCTCCTTGTCTCAAATTTATTCATTTAAACTGCAAAAATAGCTTTATAAAGCCATATGTATTACACCTTATGTGTTATTTTAATCCACATGTACATCTTGTGTTATTTTAATCATTAGTTTGGGTTCCAGTCTTTATTATTACAACATTTTTTCATGAGGTCATAATTTTTTTTTTTTAAGAAAGGCACTTTTCATCCACCTTTTTTTTTTGTTGGTTTCATATATACCCCCCCCCCCCCGTTTTAAAATCTGCATCATTTAGCTATATTTGGTGACATTAACATAGTGATCATCGCTAACATAGTCCCATCTCTTGTCAAATATTATCTCAAATCCTTTTGTAAAAATACAAATAAACACAAACATATTTACTTTTATTTATACAGATTAGATTAAGATTTTTAAGACTAATGATTTAGTGTATTTTATTACATTATTACTGTTATATTCTGTTGTCATTATAATGTTATGATATATTCTGTTGTCCTTATAATGTTATGTTATATTCTGTTGTCATTATAATGTTATGATATATGAAACAAGAGATTTTAAAAGTATTTAAACAGATTAGTTTTGGTGCTGCATGTGAAAGATTTCTTATTTCTGAGAAAAAATGTATGAACCAATATCATTGTTCTGACACTCCTGACATTCTTATTGAATGAATCACAAACCTTTTTTTCTTTTCTGAGACAATTGTTCTCTCCTGCTATTGAATACTTTCATATAATATCCTTGTTGACCAGATCTGCAAAGTTGGACACAAAACATTTGTCTCACTGATTTATCAATTTTTAATTCTTCAAACGGCTTTAAAAAAGATAAAATTGGCTGGATTTTAAAATATTTGTCAGCTAATTTTGTAGCAATAAATGTTCAGTTCAAATTATTTTTATATCTTTTAATAACTTTATTTATTTTCCTTTTTTGAAAATAAATTAAAGAATTGAATTGATTAAAATCTTTGGTAGATGTGAAGTACATGGAGGACCACTCGCTTCCGGTGAAAAAAGCTTGAAGAAAGTGTGTACGGATGCCTGAAAGTGATACAACAATTTTTTAATTTTTTTTTTATTCATATTAATTTCAGACTTCGTTTTTTCATATTAATTTCAGACTTTTCTTTCATCATATTCTAATAATTAACATAATACAGACTATTTGAAAAATAATTTATAGATTGTTTTCAAAACTTTAAAAAAATTTTCATTGAAGAAAATAAACAAAATAGCATAATCTTTTTTTTTTTTCAAGAAATAATGTTTTTGAGCAACGGAATGTGTTTTTTTTTTTTTAATTCAATGTTTTTTTGGAAATATTTAATGAAAATAATGTTTTTTGGGAGGGTTTAGGGTTAGGGCATTTCCATTTCTAAGAAAAAAGTTTGATTCCAGAAGTTACTCCATTTCCAAGAAAAAAGGTTTTCACTATTATTAAAAAAATGGTTTGAAAACAATCAAATAAAAACAAATTATTTTTCAAATAGTCTGTATTATGTTAATTATTAGATTATGATGAAAGAAAAGTCTGAAATTAATATGACAAAAAGGAAAGTCTGAAATTAATATGAATAAAAAAATTGCATCACTTTCAGCATCTGTACACACTTTCTTCAAGCTTTTTTCACTGGAAGCCAGCGGTCCTCCATGTACTTCGCATCTGCCAAATCTTTTTTATATTTGACGTTGAAATGTTCATTGGAAAAAAAAGATTTGTAAAAACGATTATAATAAAGTTAATTTTATATTCTTTTTGTAATTTTTGTTGTAAAAATTCACAGCTCGTTAGTCAAGTGGTCAAAGATGACACCCACGTTAAGTGCTCCCATTTACGAGGCACAGGTTTGAATCATGTAAGAGTCTAATTTTTAACTTTGTAGTTTTCTTGTTTCTCTGTATATTGTTGGTGATAAAACTTGTGCCTTATTTTATTTGAAATTAAGTGAGAAGCATTCTTCTTCTTTTTTTTTCTTTAATTCCTTCTGAAAAATTTAAGGTTTGTAACTCTCCAAGAAATTCTGTTGCTTTTCTGGACATGCTTTTCAAAGGAGCTGATAGGAACGATAGGCACCCAGACATACCACAACTGATTTTATTTTGGAATTTTCCTTCTCCTAAACTAGTTGTCTTACCAAGCAAGGATTGAAAGTCTAGTCTATCCTACTATTTAACACATGGCTGAAGAAAGGACAGATGGAGTCATATGTAAGAGTATTCGTGAAAGTGAGACAATAATCCCGACAGAACAGCATACGAAAGTAAAAGGTTAGCAATGGTAAACACTTTCAGTACAAAGGAATATTGTAAATGACTCATCAGAATTTCTATTTCCATTAGTTTTTTGTTTTTTTTTACTTATTTGGAATCTTTCGTGAGGTCATCAAATCTAAGAAACTCGTAAGATTTGTGTGTGTTTATAAAAGCATAATGAAATGTATTGCTCTTCCTGTCAAAATCCAACTTGTTATTTTAAAGTTGGAAAATTTGTGACTTTGTTTTCTTTAAAGCCAGTCATTGTGTGCGCACATTCCGGTTCTACTTGTTCTATCAACATTTTGAGATTTTCATTTTTCGTCTGCTACTTTCCTTTCTTTCACTTCACACACACACGCACACACATACGCACACACACACACACACACGTTATGTCATACTGACATTTTCTGCCTTTTGAAAAATATCAAAGCTAAGATTTTTGATTTGACTTTCCTTACATGAGGAATTTCTTTTATGAATTTCACTTTGTTTTTTTTCTTATTGTTCTTGCTTGTAATGTCCCTTCTTTTTCCATACTTGTTGAATTCTTTCTGGCGCCATTCCACCGCCTCTTCTGATTTCTCAATATTTTGCTCTCTTTCCCCTCTGATGAGCATGAATTTAATCTTTTAATCCTCATTAAAAAACCCTTTCTTGTATGTGCATATTTTTAACATTGGAAAGTTATTTCCAACAGTATGTTATGTATTAAGATGCTTTTTAAATTTTTTTTTATTTATGATTGCACAAATGATATTACTAAACAATCGATTTTTTAGTCCACGGGGCTGGGTATAAGCAAAGACTACCACAAAGTGAAACTCCTGTCCGAATCTCATTTTTCACTTTGTGGTATTCTAGCTCCGAGGACTAAATAATCGCTTGTTTAGTCAAGGCAGCTTAATATACATTGTCTCATGCTGACGTTTTGGGTTTTTGTAAATGGCTTCCTACTTCTCCTGTCTGTTGCCATTTCGCTTATGAAACACACACACACACCCCTCTCTCTCTCTCTATCTATCTATCTATCTATATATATATATATATATATATATATATATATATATATATATATATATAATGTGATTTTTTTGAAGGCTTACCAAAGCATTCCGTTCAGGAGTCCAATCAACACCATAAAAAAGTGACCCAACAATCACATATAAATGCTCTGTACATTGTAATCGAGTATCATCAAGCTTTTTTATTGGCCTAATCCCGGTCTTCACTGAATAAACTATCTTCTAAGTGAAAAATCCAAAAATAACGCACCTATATATATATATTTAAAGTCATCTTGTTGGATTTTAGAATTTAGACCCAAATAGCATCTATCTATTTGATTTCTTTCCACCCAACCAAATCATATATATATATATATATATATATATATATATATATATATATATATTAGTGTTAGAGTGAAATAAATTCCAGAAGGAAATCCGGGTATGAGAGCTCAATTGAATAAACAGAGCAAGAATAAAATAAAAATAAAGTAACACAGAATCACATAATCACCGGTGCAATAATTGCAATATTGCACGGGTGATTGTGATTCCGTGTTACTTTATTTTATATATATATATATACACAGTTTTTCATGGTAAACAACTAATGATCCCTTAAATAATGTTAGAAGCAAACTAATATAATAACTGTAAAAATTAAATTGACTTACATGAGTGATTTTCCACTGAACGACTTCGGACGTACGTTTTTTTTTTTCTCATATAGTTTTAATGGTTGAGATACTTCTGAGACTATATATATATATTAAGCAAGTTCAAATATATTGATAAAAAGTAGAGTTGGGCGGTTTTGAAATTTCGGTTTCGGTATCGGTTTCGTTTTTTTTCCCTTAAAACCTCGGTTTACGGTTCGGTTTTTCGTTTTTTTGAAAAAATTTTTTTTACTATAAAAGCTATTCATTCTCTTGTGTGATGATTAGTTATTATTCAACGTTTAGTTGAATTATGCCACTGTTTCGATAATTTTGTGACTGAATCATTCTCCATGATATGAATCATATAAGTTTTAAGGTGTTGACTGTTGTAATCAAAGTTCTGATACCTTTTCAACAGTTAACTCGTTAAAACAGTGACCAAATTCATGAAAGATTTCTGAACAATAAAACTGAGTTTGAATATACATTCTAATTCTTTAACCCATCAGAAGCTAAAATATAGGATGAGGAGAATGAGAAACATTTAAACAAAAATCTTTAACATCAAAAGATAGCGTTAGAAAATGAGCAGTCACAGACCTATATGAATCATTAGCTCGGCTGGTCCAATAGTCCATTGTCAAGGAAATGGACTTTATGTCTAACAACTGCCGCCGAATGTCAGTACTGACCCACTCATATAATTCAGGAATTAACATTTCTCTAACATGTCGTCTGGTCGGCAACTGATATACAGGTTGTAGACATTTGACGAAGGATTTAAATCCTTCATCCTCTACAATGCTCACGGTTTGGAGATCTTTGTATATCATTGCTACAAGACTCTGGTTTGCTGCTCTTGTTCTTGGGTTTGATTTGTCCCATTTAATTGTCGAATTAACAAAAGAAAACATGTTCTCTTGCTTCACTGTGGGAATTGTGGCAGCAATCTAAAAAAGAAACAAAAATATGCAGGTTTAACTAAATTAATCATATCATTTAACTTGGGGGAGGGGGAGAATCTCCTGTTGAAGTTAACATGCTTGTTTGGTAGTTGGGGATTTCATTTAAAGTTGTTGTTTTTTTTTACTAAAAAGCAGCAAATTGAATGTTGGTATGCTTTGGGAGGTGGGCATTTTTAGTTCCATAAAAACATATTCATTTACAAACGTTATTAAAGGGGGGGGGGGAAGACGGTGGGCCCTATATAGTCAAAATATCTTGACGGAATGGAAATTTATGACCCGCCCTGAAGGTCATATATTTCTTAAAAATAAATGGACCATTCCTCATTTTTTTAAAATCACCCAGCTTAATCCTTATTATGCCACAGAAATTAGTTTCAACAAAAACAAAAAAAATAATCAATTTTAGCGTTTCTGTTTTGCAGACATGAGTTTTCTCCCTTTAATTTTCTATAAATAAATAATTAGCTTGGATGTACTGTTGGATTAATGGGACGCATTTGATCGATTTTGAAGAAAATTAATTTAAGTTGGGAATTAGTTCAAAACAACTTTTTACAACTTATTTTTTCTTAAACTCAAAATGCGTGAGGTGTTAAATTAAATCAGCAATGTTTTTACAATAATTCTATCATGTTCTGTTATTTCAACCAGGGCCTACAAAAATACGATGTCATGTTGTCTGTCGTATTTCTCTTTTTTTCATTTGAAAATTCAAAATGTTAATGATAAACAAACTGTAAACAAAGATTTCTTCCTACAAGTCAATTAAATGTTTTTATTTTTTGGTAATATTCAATTTTATTTAAATCAGAAAATCTTTTCAATCGTGTTTCCTTGTATATGGTGGCATACTGTAGTAAAAACACAATACCGAACGGTTACAGTTTAAAAAAAAAAACGATTCGGTATTCTGTATGGAGACGAAACCGAAAAACCGCGTTTTTTTGGTAAAACCGCGGTTTTTCGGTAAAACCGCGGTTTTTCGGTAAAACCGCCCATCTCTAATAAAAATTGATTGCTACAAAGATAGATCATTATAAATCAAGTTTGTATAAACATTAAAACAATCCCCACAAATTAAAAACAAATTAATTTGTGTAAACATTAAAACAATCCCCACAAATTAAAAACAAATTAATTTGTGTAAACATTAAAACAATCCCCACAAATTAAAAACAAATTAATTTGTGTAAACTGTTTATATAAATTTTTTATACATATATGATTATTGTATAAGAGCTTAATATTAATTTAAGGATTTTACAAAAGTTTAGATTGTATCATGATACCACAATTTTATGACCAAAAGATGGTACAACGTTTTAGTCGGGTCTTTTGGTTATGAAACGGTAGTATATATATAGATATATATCTATATATATATATATATATTTTATTAATGATTATATCAATTGTTTTGTATACAGGAACATTTGTAAACAGACTTTCAACGTCGAGTGATGCAGTAATTTTATTATCTGTTTTTTGGGTATGCAGTATGTGTAAGAGCTCATGTGTGAATTTTACACTATATTTACTATGGAAATAAGGGGATATAAGATCATTAATAGTTTTAGTTAATTGATATATGGGGGTAGTGACTTGAGAAATTATTGGACGGAGAGGAGAGTTTGGTTTATGAATTTTTACAGTGCCGTACAAGTAACCGGGTTTATAATCTCCAATTATTTTGGGGAGTTTAACGTTATCAATTACGGCATTATTGGCTGTAATAAGTTTGTTTACTTGTGTCTTGAGTTTATCTATGGGGTTTCTTTTAATTTTTTAAATTTCGAATGGTCAGCAGAACAAAATCAAGAGTAGGTCATATTTTTCTCTCATTATTAAACAAACATTTCCCTCCAACAAACAGTTTACATAAGTTTTTCAGTAAAAACACCATCAAGGTCAGCTACTCAACCATGCGGCCTATAAGGAGTTACATCACCAGAGAACAAAGCATGGCAGTCGACACCGGATGCTCATGCCAAAATAAAAATTCTTGCCCCCTCGAGGGAAATTGTAAAGTTGACTCAGTTGTATACAAAGCTGTGGTTACGAGTCAAACTGATAACAGTACAGATGTATATTACGGCATGACACAAGGTTCCTTTAAACAAAGGTATTATTCACACCTATATCCCTTTAGATACAAAGATCGCGCAAACACATCTTTGGCTAAACGAATTTGGGAACTAAAAGAAGAAGGAACTCCCTTTTCTATAAATTGGAAAATCATAGAGAGAAAACCCATTTATTCACCTATATCTAATGTTTGCCATTTGTGTAATGCTGAGAAGTTCCATATTTTTAAGGCCATCATGAACCCAAACACCAGATGTTTAAATGTACGCGATGAGGTTTTTAAGGGCTATATACATCGTAAACAAGCACTCCTTATTTATTGGATGGATCGAGTGACTTAAGCCTTCCTAGAGCCCTACATACATTTTTCAGACACTTATATACTTCTACTGCAGACTTCTCTTTCTACGAACCTGATCACAATTCTTCTTTTTTTCTTTTCTCCATTTTTTCCTTCTTTCTTCTTTAAATTTTAATTTTTAAATTTTTAAATTTTATTTTTCGAATTTTTATTTATTTTTATATATTGATTTTTATTTATATATTGATCTTTTTTATTTTTTTATTTACACATGCATACGTGTGTATGTATATATATATATATATGTGTGTGTGTGTGTATGTATATGTGTATATGTACGTGTGTATGTATATATATATTTTTATTTTTTTTATTTTTTTTATTTATATATTGATTTTTTATTTTTTATTTATATATTGATTTTTTATTTATATATTGATTTTTTATTTATATATTGATTTTTTATTTATATATTGATTTTTTTATTTTTTATTTATTTATATATTGATTTTTTTATTTATATATATTTTTTTATATATTGATTTTTTATTTATATATTTATTTATATATTGATTTTTATTTACTTTTTGATTTTTATATATTTATTTTTATTTACTTTTTGATTTTTATTTATATATTTTTTATTTATATATTGATTTTATTTATATATCGAATTTTTATTTATATATTGATTTTTTAAAATTTTTTTATTTTATTTTTTTATTTTATTTATATATTATTTATATATTGATTTTTTTTATTTCATTTATATATTGATTTTTTATTTTATTTATATATTATTTATATATAGATTTTTTTATTTTTATATATTTATATATTGATTTTTTTATTTTTTTTATTTATATATTGATTTTTTATTTATATATTGATTTTTTATTTATTGATATTTTAATTATATATTGATTTTTGATTTTTATTTATATATTGATTTTTGATTTATATATTGATTTTTTATTTATATATTGATTTATATTTATATTTTTACTTTAATTTGATATTTATTAATTGAAACAATCGTGAATTATATATACATATATATATTTTATATAATAAATAGTTACTAGTTTAATTAGAGTTGCGTACCTTTAATTATGTTCTACATATAAAAATAATTTATTTACTCTTAATTAATTTTTTTATATTTAATTTTTTTATTATTATAAATTTAATTTAATTTAATTTTATTTTTCCCTTTCTTTCTTTCTCTCTTTTCTTTCTTTCTTCCTTTCTTTCTCGTTCTTCACTTCTAAATATAGAATCTCTTACTTAACGGCTATTTTTCTGATCTAAGCGTTTCGCCGGCCCTCCATTTCAAATTCTGTGTGCATAGCGTTTCATAACGGTTATAAGTGTTTTTTGAAGAAATTCCATCATTTACTATTTCAGACTATGCTGAAGAAGACGGAATCGGGAATTAAACCCGTTTCTTGTCAGAAACCACTGGTCCATGTCTGATTAAAATCTGTATTTAAAAATAAAAATATTATGCTCTTAATTTAATTTAATTGAGCACTCTACTGGTATTTCCCTTTTATTCTTTTTTGAGTATACCTTTATACTTTATATATATATATATATAATCTACCTTGTATGCTGCACTGCTATGTCATATTCTGTTTATGCATGTATGACACCCCCCCCCCTCATATTTTCTTTCTTTCCTTTTCTCTTTCCCTTAATATAGATATTCCCACATGTAGTTATTTGTGTTAGAACTTAACTATCACTTGGAAGATATTTTATTGAACTGTTAACTAACTTTAAAAAGAATAAAAATACAACTCCCCCCCCCGATCCTTGATAGACTCTAATTTCTTTCTTTTTATGGATATTTTTAGCCGTTCATCTACTTATTAAGCAAATCGACCGAGCTTAGTTGGTGTATAAAACCTCCGTTCTTGGCTGTTAGTCACTGACTTAGATTTATCAGCGAGGTTTTACAATAATTCATTATCTTTGAGTAAAAGCCAAAGTTTCTGCTTCATTTTTCATTACTAACATAACACGTCCTATTCATTTAAAGTTTGAAATAGAACGAGCAATTTATAGCGATTCTTTCTTGCGTTTGTTGCGACCTTTCGTTATTTTTATCATTTCGGTAATCTCAAGGAAAAGAGCAATACATTTCTTTCTTTAAGGCTCTGAAGAATTGGTTATTTTAGTTTCGTTTCAAAAATAATCCTAAATAGATCACTTTGCTTAGCTGAGATGACAGCTACCTTTTAATCCTCTGATAAAATCGCTTTACTATTTGAAGTTTAAAGTTTAATTTATCCAATATACATTATGAATGGCTTCTCTTAAAGTGGTTTATTGGTTGCTAATATAAAACTACTAAAAGAATACTTGCCCCAGGATGGGTAAAATTAATTCCCCCGGACAGAACAGTTTTGCACCACTTTTATGTCCTCTTATGGAAATCAAAATCCATATATAATGATATTAAACCGTATGTCTAGAATCAGAAAGAGTAGAAAGTGGACTTTGGGTTTACTTTTGGCAACCTCGTAACTCTCGCTTCCTTTATTTTGTCCTGTAGTCTTCACATTCCATGAGCAATGTTTCTGACAAAGGGGGAAGAATTGCTGTTTTCTGGGTCGGAATCTATCCACCTAACACTTATCGTTGGCTAGTTTTTGACCTTGAAGTAGTATTTTTTTAGCTCCTTACTTCAAGTGGCTCCATGCCTTGTCTAGAGCGATTTCCATCAAAAAAAGTAGAAAAAAAAGAAGAAATACAGACCAGTGAGAGAAGAAATAACATGTTTGATTTCATTATTTTGCCGCAAATTTTCTTTTACCATTTTTCCCCAGCGCCATGTTTTTTTAGAAAAAATCCTTTTTTAATTTTTTTTTATTCACTCTCTTACAAAAGCACTGATAGAATGGACACCAACTAAATTATGTAGCACAAAAGTTAATTTTGAACAAAAGTTAATTTTGAACAAAAGTTAATTTTGAACAAAAGTTAATTTTGAACAAAAGTTAATTTTGAACAAAAGTTAATTTTGAACAAAAGTTAATTTTGAACAAAAGTTAATTTTGAACGCAACCGAATGAACGTGAACGGTCCAAGGTCAATTTTTTAGTCTACATTGAAATACAATTTAGTTAAAAAGTTGCATCATTTAAACTTTACTTTATACTACTACTAGCGGAACCTGTCGCCCCGGCGTTGCACGGGAGAAATTAGTACCTATTTCATGACGTCGAATAAAAAAAAACGGCCTATAGTTCTTTCTCCACCCACACCCCCTATACCGTGTTGGCGAATGTTTTAAATTAAAAAAAAAAAGAAAAAGTTGCAGAGTAGAATGGGATCGAACGCTGAAACTGTCGATCATTAAATCTCCCTTCTTACGCAATACCCCACGGTTACGAATTAAAAGTACATGTGAAAATAGGCTAATAACGCTATGCTTGTTTATTGACATGCGTGTTATGTTAACATTTACATTCTGCCGACCAAATGGAAACTTCAACAATGACACGGTGTAGGTCATTTTTTGAAGAAGTAATTTCATTTGGGCAATTTTTCGATAATATGCATGTTTAAGGTGTATGATTTTGAAAATGTAAATGTATCCGCGTCTACCAGTATCTTGGTGCTTATTGAATTAAATAGGAAGTCGATTCGATCAAGAAATTTTAGCCGCCATGTTGAATCAATAAATGTTGCAGGAACTGTGTTCGTTAATTTCATTCGCTTAATTCCGGAATGAATTTAAATGTAGAAGGTAGAATTAGATAGAACGTAATCTGATATTCGCGAATAATCATCGGAGTGTAAGGGAGCGGTTGTTAAGTTTTTGCGTATTGCTTAATATTATGTAGTAAAATAATGCCAGACAAATACGAAATAACAATGGGTGGTTTATGAAAATTATACTGTGTTTATTAGTTCCCGGTGTCGATGAGTGTAGTCACAGTACAGAATTGTTAGGGAGAAAAGTTTTTACTACCACCTATATGGAGTTGGTATTGCGGAGAGTCGTGGCGGCCGGGCCGAATGTAATATTCAGTGTTAGTTTGGAAAGAAGAATAAGAGATATACTAAAACACGCTCGAGTGAATAAGTGCAATGTAATTGTGAGTTCAGTAGCCCGTGATGCATGTGGTTATTTTCCTATTCTCCGAGAAGGTACAGGGGAAAAAACGTCTCTATTTTATATATTAGATAATCATGTTGACACACTGGTTCATCGAAGTTAAGCAACGTTGAGCCTGGTCAGTACTGAATGGGTGACTATTTGGGAAGATCAGGTGCCGTATGTAACATAACATTCTGCAAACAAATCTACAAAAAAAGTGTATACAAACATGTTCGGTTTCATTATAAAGTGACCCAACAATGATTTACGTGCCGTAAAAACCCAACAATGATTTACGTGCCATAAAAACCCAACAATGATTTACGTGCCATAAAAACCCAACAATGATTTACATGCCATAAAAACCCAACAATGATTTACGTGCCATAAAAACCCAACAATGATTTACGTGCCATAAAAACCCAACAATGATTTACGTGCCATAAAAACCCAACAATGATTTACGTGCCATAAAAACCCAACAATGATTTACGTGCCGTAAAAACCCAACAATGATTTACGTGCCATAAAAACCCAACAATGATTTACGTGCCGTAAAAACCCAACAATCAATCATGAACTTTACTTTGATACTATCATTAAAAATTTTTCTGCCATTTTTTGTCGTATTGGTGAGTAAACACTTTGATTCCTTTTTTGTTTTACGATAAATTAAACTCATTTAGAATTGAAGTCAACATACGTGAATTCCAAATTTTATTTGTTGAAATGAATATTGTTTTATGGACTTTAATTTTCATGAAATTTTGAATATAATTGTCCAATACATGCCAGCATGTAAAATGAATGTTAAACCGAATATGATAATGATGCACACATGCTATCAAGTGCCCATCTGCATCCTTGATGCAGAAACATCTCGACCCATTCAACTCTCTATGTGCATGCCTCAAGTAGATATCTCAAGTTTCATTTGATAAACAATGCATGACACATATTTCAAAATAAGCAAATTTCAAATCTTTAATGAATGACTTTCTTTCGGGCAACCATTGTTTTTTTGTTCACGAATTAAAATTTTTTTTTTTGCAAACATTAAAAAAACATTGACTTTCTTTTTCTTTCAACTACCAATTATTTTGCTTTGATGAAATATATTAAAATGACAGCTACGATTTTATGATACTCAGATTTTGTTTGTCAAGTTTTAATTAAAAAAGCAAAGGATAATATAGTTTCTTAATTGAACTCTGATTAAGTTTGTGTCTTGAATTTATTAATTTAATCTAAAAAAATAAATAAATAAATATATGTTTAAAACAAAACAAAAAACTTTAAGTCGGGATAATTAAAATTGCTTTTTGGAACGATGATAACAAATAATATAGTCTGCGGTTCTGAAGTTTAACACTACATTTTATTAATTACCCATTGAATTTTCCAAAAAAATCATTCAAATAACCACATGTCTATTCTGGGGGGACTCTCTCCATTAAAAACTATCAGCAGCAGCATCATACACACACACACACACACACACACACACACACACACACACACACACACACACACACACACACACAAAAAAAAGAAAAGATGATAGTCGAAAGGGCCTTAGAGAGATTTCCGCGTATCATTTTAAAATGTATTTATAAGTTTTGTACCTCAAAACATTTATTTTTATATATATAATATATAAGTGTAGAATTATAACGATAATTAAATTATCGTTTAATAATAATAATCTATCGTGACAGTGTAAAGCTCAATATATTAAATAGAGCAATTTATTTTAGAGGTGAAAGATGAGAATAAAACATTGTAAAGATACAATATTTATTAAAAACATCAAAAGTTCAGAGCAAGCATCCTCATATCCTTAATCCATGGATTAAGGATATGAGGCTCCTTGCTCTGAACTTTTGATGTTTTTAATAAATATTGTATCTTTACAATGTTTTATTCTCATCTTTCACCTCTAAAATAAATATATATATATATTTTAGAGGTGAAAGATGAGAATAAAGAATTGTAAAGATACAATATTTATTAAAACATCAAAAGTTCAGAGCAAGGAGCCTCATATCCTTAATCCATGGATTTTCAAAGATAAACTCTTCTCATCAGAGTATAGGGAAAGCCGATGATGTAGTTGTAAATATTATCGGCAACATTAAACATTGAAAATTTTATATAAAGTAAAACAAAATAGAAATAAAGAACAAAAATAAGGGGCAAAAGGTAAAGAGTCTTATGTTGAAGTGAGAGCGTAAAATCAGGGTGGATGATATCTAAAAACATGTCAGGACAAAATAAAATAAAAGCAGCTGTTATTTGGAAATGAATGCTTGAAAAAGAAAGCAATACTCAAATTGTTCAGGAATCCAAATATTTTTGTAAGATGCTGGTGGTCCCACGGTAATTGGTACACAAAATGTACAAAAGCAAGGAAATTCCCAAATTTTTACACTTTTATTGTCATTAAGGGTATGCGAGCACAACAGGGCTATGTATTTTACTTGTAGGAATTTTTCTTCAGCGCACCTCACACACTTCATCCGTTCATGCATAGAGATTTATACTGTAGTGATGTGATAATGAAATGGTTTGGTTGATATGTAGTCATACCCTTAATGACAATAAAAGTGTAAAAATTTTGGAATTTCCTTGCTTTTGTACATTTAGTGTATATGAATTTTCATCTTAACCCTATTAAGGGCATATGATTTCAGTATACTGGCATTTTTCATGGAATGTCACTACTTTTGTAAAGGCTATGCCTCAATACAATGCCTTCTCATAAGTTTTTTTTGAATTTTCTGGAAAACTAAGGTATATGGTAAACTGAAATTAAAATGCCATCAACTAGACCCTAGAACCTCTATCTCTGCCAAAAATCAGCTGAATCCATCAAATAGTTGATGAGATACAGGGTGGCATATACGTACGTACACACAGATAACATGATTTCATGATTGAACTTTCTGGATCTGGGTTGCCTTGACTAATGATGCTGAAATTCGACACACTTATAGAACCTATCAAAAAAAATTTTGTGCAAAGTTTTAACTAATTTGGTTTATTGGTTTTTGAGTTATGATTGATCAAAGAAATGAGATTTCCAGCATAGGCCATTCATGAAGTCTATTAAGGGATAGAGTGCTCTATCGCCTCCCTTGATTTAATATTTTTCAAAAAATACTTTGTCCAGGTAGGATTTTTTTCAAATGCCCACCATTTTCAAAAAAATTGTCCATTATAGAGTTACTTCCATTTGATTGGAACAAAAAAAATTATTACGCCATTCGTGAAGTCTATTAAGGGATAGAGCGCTTTCGCGCCTCCCTTGGTATATATATTTACTCTCCAATATGACCAGGTTATTACTATTTGCAATTTACAAATGTTAATTTTTTTTATCATGTCTATTTGAAACAGGTTCAATTTTTTTTTTTTTTTCTTTTTGCTATTATAAATATCATTTTGACCTAGAAAATGTAAGTGGTTTTTGGCAATTGCTGTCTCTTTCTAAGTCCAAGTGTAATACTCTCAATTTCTTTTCTTTCTTTCTTAATTGTCTGGAAGCATTTAATTTTATTAGTTTCATGAATTTGTTGCTTTCAATTTGATTAATCTTGAGCAAATAATTCAATGGCTACAAAGAAAAGTGAACCAAGTTGCAAACCACTTTAAAAGTCTGAATTATTTTGTTTAATGTCTTGAACCTTTTTTTTTTATTTAAACGACCATTGTTAATGCACCAACTTAATCATGTTTGATGACATATAGTGTTCTATTTCATCTAACATATAAAGGTATCTTGTTGGATTTTTAAAGTCAGACCAAAATAGCATTTAAACTGAAATATCAATCTTTGCTTCTGACTAGCTAATTTTTATTTGTTATTGTTATACCATGTGTTTGGTAATATAATAATGGACTTTGCTACAATTTATTAAAAAAAATTACTTAATCTGGCTCAAACAACTGGTAATATGAAGCAGTTAACTAATCACTGGAAATAAAAAATAAACAAGAGGAATAACTTATTTTATATTGAAGAATATGATCGTGGTTTCTCTTAAAACTAATTTTTTTTTCTGTATAAGTTTAAATAATGTACAAACAAAATAAAAAACTAAAATGACTTCGCTGCATTTAATATAGCTAGTCTTCATTATAGCTAGTCTTTACTGTAGCTAGTCTTTACTGTAGCTAGTCTTTACTGTAGCTAGTCTTTACTGTAGCTAGTCTTTACTGTAGCTAGTCTTTACTGTAGCTAGTCTTTACTGTAGCTAGTCTTTACTATAGCCAGTCTTTACTATAGCCAGTCTTTACTATAGCCAGTCTTTACTATAGCCAGTCTTCACTATAGCCAGTCTTTACTATAGCCAGTCTTTACTATAGCCAGTCTTCACTATAGCTAGTCTTCACTATAGCTAGTCTTCACTATAGCTAGTCTTCATTATAGCTAGTCTTTACTGTAGCTAGTCTTTACTGTAGCTAGTCTTTACTGTAGCTAGTCTTTACTGTAGATAGTCTTTACTGTAGCTAGTCTTTACTGTAGCTAGTCTTCACTATAGCTAGTCTTTACTATAGCTAGTCTTCACTATAGCTAGTCTTCACTATAGCTAGTCTTCACTATAGCTAGTCTTCACTGTAGCTAGTCTTTACTGTAGCTAGTCTTTACTGTAGCTAGTCTTTACTGTAGCTAGTCTTTACTGTAGCTAGTCTTCATTATAGCTAGTCTTTACTGTAGCTAGTCTTTACTGTAGCTAGTCTTTACTGTAGCTAGTCTTTACTGTAGATAGTCTTTACTGTAGATAGTCTTTACTGTAGCTAGTCTTTACTGTAGCTAGTCTTCACTATAGCTAGTCTTTACTATAGCTAGTCTTCACTATAGCTAGTCTTCACTATAGCTAGTCTTCACTATAGCTAGTCTTCACTGTAGCTAGTCTTCACTGTAGCTAGTCTTTACTGTAGCTAGTCTTTACTGTAGCTAGTCTTTACTGTAGCTAGTCTTCATTATAGCTAGTCTTTACTGTAGCTAGTCTTTACTGTAGCTAGTCTTTACTGTAGCTAGTCTTTACTATAGCCAGTCTTTACTATAGCCAGTCTTCACTATAGCTAGTCTTTACTATAGCTAGTCTTTACTGTAGCTAGTCTTTACTATAGCTAGTCTTTACTATAGCTAGTCTTTACTGTAGCTAGTCTTTACTGTAGCTAGTCTTTACTGTAGCTAGTCTTTACTGTAGCTAGTCTTTACTATAGCTAGTCTTTACTATAGCTAGTCTTTACTATAGCTAGTCTTCACTATAGCTAGTCTTCACTATAGCTAGTCTTCACTATAGCTAGTCTTCACTATAGCTAGTCTTCACTATAGCTAGTCTTTACTATAGCTAGTCTTCACTATAGCTAGTCTTTACTATAGCTAGTCTTCACTATAGCTAGTCGTTAATGTAGCTAGTCTTTACTATAGCTAGTCTTTACTATAGCTAGTCTTTAATATTTGTATTCTAGCAAATGCCAGGACCATTCACTTATGATTAGGATCAGAATGCAGTACATGTATACCCTGTTTATCCTTGATAATGAGTAGTCTTTAGTATTAATGTGTTCTGTGGAAAAGTTAGACAAAAATATAAAGGGTGTGCTAGACAATTTAAAACAATTACTTGATCTAAAACAAAACATTTTATGAAGAGAAAAAATATAGAATCTCATGGTTACTAAATCTGAAATCATTTTAACTAGATTTTATTATGTTGAAACGTTTTATCTAGCTAGATAAAGTTGTTCCTATGTGGAAATATAAATTTTTGACTTGCTTGGCAGCTAATTATCTCAGAGTTCTTAATGCAATTCTGGCTTTTCCACCTGTACAAACAATAATAGATTTTCAATAATTTCTTTACAAGTTTGAAGAAAATCTTATTTTCTGCATGTGAACAATATTTTTTATACTTAAAATTTTTTTTTTTGGAATTAAAATGGAAGGTAGTAAATGAATCTCATAATTTCTTTACAAGTTTGAAGAAAATCTTATTTTCTGCATGTGAAAAATATTTTTTATACTTAAATTTTTTTTTTTTTAATTAAAATGGAAGGTAGTAAATTAATCTCATAATTTCTTTACAAGTTTGAAGAAAATCTTATTTTCTGCATGTGAACAATATTTTTTATACTTAAAATTTTTTTTTTTTTAATTAAAATGGAAGGTAGTAAATGAATCTCATAATTTCTTTACAAGTTTGAAGAAAATCTTATTTTCTGCATGTGAACAATATTTTTTATACTTAAAATTTTTTTTTTTTTAATTAAAATGGAAGGTAGTAAATGAATCTCATAATTTCTTTACAAGTTTGAAGAAAATCTTATTTTCTGCATGTGAACAATATTTTTTATACTTAAAATTTTTTTTTTTAAATTAAAATGGAAGGTAGTAAATGAATCTCATAATTTCTTTACAAGTTTGAAGAAAATCTTATTTTCTGCATGTGAACAATATTTTTTATACTTAAATTTTTTTTTTTTTAATTAAAATGGAAGGTAGTAAATGAATCTCATAATTTCTTTACAAGTTTGAAGAAAATCTTATTTTCTGCATGTGAACAATATTTTTTATACTTAAATTTTTTTTTTTTTAATTAAAATGGAAGGTAGTAAATGAATCTCATAATTTCTTTACAAGTTTGAAGAAAATCTTATTTTCTGCATGTGAACAATATTTTTTATACTTAAAATTTTTTTTTTTAAATTAAAATGGAAGGTAGTAAATGAATCTCATAATTTCTTTACAAGTTTGAAGAAAATCTTATTTTCTGCATGTGAACAATATTTTTTATACTTAAATTTTTTTTTTTTTAATTAAAATGGAAGGTAGTAAATGAATCTCATAATTTCTTTACAAGTTTGAAGAAAATCTTATTTTCTGCATGTGAACAATATTTTTTATACTTAAATTTTTTTTTTTTAATTAAAATGGAAGGTAGTAAATGAATCTCATAATTTCTTTACAAGTTTGAAGAAAATCTTATTTTCTGCATGTGAACAATATTTTTTATACTTAAAATTTTTTTTTTTAATTAAAATGGAAGGTAGTAAATGAATCTCATAATTTCTTTACAAGTTTGAAGAAAATCTTATTTTCTGCATGTGAACAATATTTTTTATACTTAAAATTTTTTTTTTTTTAATTAAAATGGAAGGTAGTAAATGAATCTCATAATTTCTTTACAAGTTTGAAGAAAATCTTATTTTCTGCATGTGAACAATATTTTTTATACTTAAAATTTTTTTTTTTGGAATTAAAATGGAAGGTAGTAAATGAATCTCATAATTTCTTTACAAGTTTGAAGAAAATCTTATTTTCTGCATGTGAACAATATTTTTTATACTTAAAATTTTTTTTTTTAAATTAAAATGGAAGGTAGTAAATGAATCTCATAATTTCTTTACAAGTTTGAAGAAAATCTTATTTTCTGCATGTGAACAATATTTTTTATACTTAAATTTTTTTTTTTTTAATTAAAATGGAAGGTAGTAAATGAATCTCATAATTTCTTTACAAGTTTGAAGAAAATCTTATTTTCTGCATGTGAACAATATTTTTTATACTTAAATTTTTTTTTTTTTAATTAAAATGGAAGGTAGTAAATGAATCTCATAATTTCTTTACAAGTTTGAAGAAAATCTTATTTTCTGCATGTGAACAATATTTTTTATACTTAATAATGAAGATGAGAATAGTAGTCCAAATAATCAAAAAAATAATACAAATGAATCTATTTATTTTGTGTGAAATGAAAAGTGAATTTATTGATTCTGATTTTGGACAATGATCTTCAGTCATGAATATTGGAAACCGAAGGAAACATGAAAGAATATGAGTAATTTTCAAATGAAACATTTATCTACATCATTATTATTTGCAAAATGTGAAGAGGAATCAGTTATGTACCATGTAGCTTCAGTTGGTATATCCAATGTAAAAGAAAGTTATTTGAACTTACAAACTAACAGCGGTGACTTTTCACTCGCCTAGCTGCTCTTTGCAACCTTCCATTACTGTTCGTTTCTCACCGGAGAAGGATTTGACAAAATTGCATTTATAATATACCATGTAGATTTGGAAAAGAATGAGAGAGAAACCATTTTCTTTGTAAATCCTAATGGCAGAACATAAATGGAAAAAGAAAGAGTCTAATATTATTTTCTATGGGATGGAATCAAAATAATAGATAATAAAAAAAAACATGACTGAAAAAATTGAAGAAAATAGCACACATTGGTTCTGTGTTTTTCATCTTATATTTCTTAAGGGAATTTGAGAAGTTGGCCTAAGGCGAATTTGGTATAATAGTTGTCCTAAGGCGAATATGATATAAAAACAAGTTAAATTGAAATTTTTGAATTGCTATTTTTTTTAAAATCCTGATTTCCTTGAAACAAATATTTATTTGCCTTTTTCATCTTCAGAAGAAAAAGGTTTTAAATTCACAGAAAACAATCCTTTTGAACAATCTTTGAATAACTTTTAATGTTTGGTCAAACTTTAGTGTAATATTATACTCAACATATAAAGTTATCTTGTCGGATTTTCAAAGTCAGATTCAAATAGCATTTAAGCTCATAAATCAAACATTATTCTGAATAGCCAATTTTCAATTATTATTGTTGCATCATGTTATTGGCAATATTATAATGTACTTTGCTACAATTTATTAAAAAAATTATTTCATTCTGGTTTATCAGCTTTTGCTTATTTGAAGCATGTTGTTAAGAATAAAATGTAATTCTATTTAATATTTCCAAAAAATACTTTGTCCAGGTAGGATTTTTTTCAAATAGCCACCATCTTCAAACAATTTGTCCATTATAGAGTTACTTCCATTTGATTGGAACCAAAAAAATTAATCCCCCTCACCCCCCCCCCCCCCCCAAAACAAAAACAAAATCAAACTAACAAACAAACAACCCCTAGTTTAGTTTTTAAAAAAGAAATAACAAAACAAATCTCAAGTAAATACAGTAGTACCGGGCAACATCAGATAGGTGTGATGGCTAGTTTAACATAAGTAGTAGATGGTCAGCATGATGGAACATCTGAGGTAAAAAAAAGTTATATTGTTTTTATATATACGTGGTCTCATAGGTTTGTGGATGAAGATGTTTATGAGAACTGGAAGCGTGATATTGGCATTTGGCATGAACTTTGTGAATTGCTAAAAAGAAAAAAACGGCATTGGTTATTCACCTTTAAGTGGCGGAGCTGAGACAGCATTGTTCTAAATTTTCTGTGGACATTCTTCTAAAAATACCAATTCCTTCGTAGGTTGCACAGTTTCCGTAACCTTTTACAATCTGTGTGCGTATTAATGAATTTGAGTGCAGCCATTTTAAGTTTCCACATTTATTTACAACTGAGTTATTCTATTAATATTATGAAGCGTCCTGAAAATAGCTTACTTGTTATGTCTTTATTTACTTGTCTCCCCACGAGGTCAGAGTTAGACAAAAGATTGTGTTTTAATGTAATCCAGCCCAAAAGGGACATTCTGGATTGAGACAAAAATTTTAATTGCCTCAGTCTAGAAGGATTTGTGAGCACTGACTGAGGACAGGAAATATGAAATTTAGTATTAGAATAGATACTACACTTTACATTTATTTCCTATAAGTTACACAAAATACTAATGTAACAAGGTAGACACATGGCCATCAAAAGCGTGGGGAAATTGTGAGGTTCGTTGGTCATCGTCTGTCTATCCTACTTTTAGTTTTAGCTAGAATCACTGTAGACGCCACAATACCACAAAAGACTTTGTCTTCTATTTAAGGTATAATGTATAACAGTGAGATCTCGTGCTTCACCAACGGATGTCGAACCCATTTTTGTGTGCTAAAAAGGCAATGATCTCATGAGATGCTGCATGCATTTCGCAACCCGCGTTGTTGTAATCATCAGTTTCCCCATGAACATAATGACCGCTTTCAGGTGATTTAATCAAATTAAGAGTATCTGTGTTTTGTCACGACATCTTTCAGTGCAGTCATGGGGTCATCAAGTGAATCATGTTCGCCATGATGGATAGATGTTAAGGATTATTAAACATGGCTCGGTTTCTTGGGTCTGTAAATATCTTGCTATATATATGAAAATACCAAACAAGTTTAGAAAAAAAGTGGACATGTCAGAAAATATCACGTCTCTCTATTTACCTGCTGTCCACTACAGTACAGTTAGACATGAAATGGATTTAACGTGGGAGTTAAATCCAGTTCAAACGAGGCGGCAGTTTGGAAGGGTGCAAAAATAGCCATGAACAGACCTGTCGACATTGCCTCAGACGACTTGCAATAACCTAACGTTCCTCCCAAAAGAAGAGGTAATACTTGGGAAGATGACCTCCTAGTACCGAACCGAATCATAATCTATTCTGACAAGAAAGGGTTTATTAAAAAGCCTAGACAGTCACTAGGCTGTCAGAATGTGCCAGGGTTTTCCCGGGCTAGGTATGAATGGAGTTGAGACTCAGCCTTTTTTTCTTTTTCTTTTTTGTGTGTGTTTTTAACTAGATTTAGAACTTTAAGTTCTTTTAAGAGATTTTATTTCCCTCTCTGCCGGGAGGTTATATACAAAGTCAGGTGGAGTTTTGAAAAGATAGCACATTAGAGGAAGTGCATTCTGGCCTACAAAGTATGTCTGAGCAGCCCCATCAGCATTTCCAATTAGTAATAAACTAAGCCCTTCTCAAAGGGTGAGAAGGTAAAGCCTGGGAGGGTGGACCTCCTACGACTGAACAGAACCATATTCTTAATTAGAAGCAATTTTCTGCTTTGGTAGTATTATTATTTTGTCATCCACAAAATAATCTTCTTCCTTGTTAGTTTTTGAGATTTGCCATAACAGTTGAAGCAAGGATTTAATGGGATGGCTGCTCTGCCTATCCAGTAATTGAGGACTTTCAGCATCTGACGCTCCGCCGTTCCCACACTTGGGCTGTGTGCCTGCTGTTGTCCCCTCAGGGGAGGATCGTCTGTCTAGCTACAATGGCAATCTTTTTGTCAGAGCATCAGTTTGTCAATGTCTGCTGCAGGAGCCTACTACTATCCAGAAGCCTACTGCTACCCATGTTGATGCAGCTAATAACCCAGAGAGGTGGACATATAAATCTCTCTCTCTTTCATATATATATATATATATAGCACTAGATAAAGTGAAAGAATAAAATAAGGTGCGAATCAAATTTTATTAGAATTCAAAGTTCAAGCAAAGTACTTTAAAGTCCTTAACTCATGAGTTTTCAAAGAAAATCTTGTCCTCAGAGGACCATTACCGCAATGACATTACTGCAGGTAATAAAATTAAACTTTGAAAATATATTAAACAATTTTACATAAAAATACATAAAATTATATAAAACATCAAATATATCGGCCCAAAACATACTTCTTTGTTAAACTTATACAGTTCATCCAAGTCATAAAGTTTAAAACAGCTTCAAGAAAGATGTCAAAGAGGTTGATTAAAAAAAAAAAAAAAAAAAAAAAAAATCCAGGTGGTGAATGGTAGTCCAAAAACGAAAAAGTTATCCAGGCGGGAAATTTGTTTGCTATCGATGCAGTAGATGACAGTAAAAAGTGTATGCAAATTAATAAAACGATAGAAAAAAACAAATCATGAAAAGTTCAGAAAACTCACTTGGTGTTGAATATTATAATGTGCTCTTATTATTATTATAATGGGTTCTTTATCTAGTGCTATTAATGATCTATCCAGTATATTGAGCTTCATTTTTATCCAGATGTTCACTAATTAAAGATATTAGTTGCCTCATATCTTTTGTTGTATTAACCTTATATATATATATATATATATATATATGTAAAAAATAAAAATGGAATAAAGAATAAGCAATTCAACAACTAACAAAAATAAACTCAAAAACTCATGTTGTAAAGTTCTACCAAGATATTTCGGTCGTTAAGATACGACCATTTTCGTTCGATTGGTAAACTTTATTTCAAAACGGAAAAGTTTTCAAATTTATACAAAGAATGCGATTGAAAGAAAATGTCACGTGCAGTCAAATGTCGATTTTACTCTTTCTTACTTTTGCTCTCGCTTCTTCTTCTTCTTCTTCTTCTTCTTCTTCTTCTTATTCTTCAACTGACGTTCTAAAGACACTGGTTGATTGGTCTCTCTTTCTTCATCTTCTTTTTCTTTCTCTTTTCATAACATTCCTCGCATCCCTACTCCCCCTTTTTGTTGTTCTCTGCACGTGACATTTTTTTCGATATCTTTGTATAAATTTGAAAACTTTTCCGTTTTGAAATAAAGTTTACCAACCGAACGAAAATGGTCGTATCTTAACGACCGAAATATCTCGGTAGAACTTTACAACATGAGTTTTTTAGTTTATTTTTGTTAGTTGTTGAATTGCTAATTCTTTATTCCATTTTTATTTTTACATATTGTCTGAAACATTGTTTCTTTCTTCTCATATATATATATATATATATATATATATAGACATAGCATGTCGGTACAGATGTGACCGCAGTTGACTACTAACGTGACTGGTATCAACCCTTTGGATCGGACCGCAAAGAAAGCAGGCGTGAGACGTTGCCTGGTGTTGCCCACCCCAGAGTCTGGGACACTCGTAGCACCTTAAGTACCAAAACCGAATGATGATAACTCGTTAGATTGATTATATAATGGCTTATAACTACCGACGATCTTGCATAGAAAACACCTTTTTTCACTTTATTTAATTCGCTCAATAATGGACCAAAACGGGCATTAAAAAATTATGCCCTAAAAGTAGTAAGACAAGATTTTTCGTGATGCCTACAGCAAAAATGGCTGATATTTTTAGGTGCTCTAATGCAGTAACTTTGTAAATACGAATACTGAAAACATTTTATTTACTTGCCATGTGAACATGGAAGATGCACATAATGATGATGATGATGTATTTACTTGCCATATGAACATGGAAGATGCACATAATGATGATGATGTATTTTACAAGACGAATAAGAATCACAGATGACCTGGGCCAAGTTTGTGAACAAAACCGTGAATGAAAGTGCTCTTTTATACTCATTAATCCTAACCCAATGTAGATTTCAGATGACTAAAGTAAAAAAGGGCAAATGATGATAACAATCATTATCTTCTTGCTGAAGATGAATCTAGAGATTGTGTTTGTATTCAATAATGAGACTGTTGATAATAAAATGAAATAACAGTTGGACATTATTTTCACGAAATCAAATTTGAATCTGATGGACATTCTATTTTATTGCATAAAGTCGGTCTCTTTATCATTTCTTACTCATCGATTACTTTCAATATTTTATTCTTGTCTGTCAGTTTCTTTTGTGGATCATTGCAGCATGTTGTTAAGACGAATAAAATGTAATTCGCTTTAATTTCTTCCAGAAAATACTTTGTCCAGGTCAGAATTATTTTCAAATGATCACCATCTTAAAAAAATTAAAGTAACTCTGTATTCGTTAATACAGAGTTAATTCTCTTTGACTGGAACAAAAAACTTATATTATTTGGGGGGGGGGGACTGCATAGTTAAAAAATCAAATGAAAACAAATTGCAAGTAAGTACGTTACCAGGCAACGCTGAGTAGATACTGCTAGTTGCTGTTCCGTGGAAGTAATATACTTTTGAAGTGTAGTGAGTTATCCAGATGCCATTGTTTATACTGCATGGTTACTGAGAAAGCCTAGGGTCAGTTAGAATCCCATATGAAAAATAGACAGTTGAATTTGATTGGTTAATTTAATTACCTGACATATAAGATTTGAAGATTGAAATAAAAATTCAGTTGCTGCCAGAACTTGAATTAAGTCACATGTTATGTAAGGTTCTAAGAAATATGAGGCGCTAAGACTCCTTGTTTCTCCTTGTGAAGATAGTCTAGAAGCAATTCTTAATCAAGGAATTAAAGATCCATTTAGTTAAGTAAATACAATCTAGTTTAAAATTATTCTTGTTATTGTCTTCAAAGAATATACCAGTTCTCTCGAAAAGGATCAAGAACATCTCTCCTCGAGATGAGGTTAAAAGATGTACAATATATTATACGTTTGTTACTATGTAGCACTACGGTGGACCAATTCTTTGATTCCAGACCATAATCAAATATCTCTAACCGGCATCTTGGTTTGTTGCCATAAGTTGTTGCTCAGTGGATAGTGACGTTTTGGTTTCTTTCTCTCTTGTTTTAGTCATCTTTTTAATAACATCAGTTGTGAAAGTTCAGCCAGGGGTTTTTACCCCACCCAATAGACCGGTATTGTCCGGGCCTTCGGGTCTGGATTTACGCCGGTCTATCGGTTGTCCGTCCTGTGCAGTTGTAGGAGGTGCACCCTCCCAGGCTTTGCCTTCTCACCCTTTGAGACGGGGGTTAGTTTATTGCTAATCGCCCGAGGCGCCCCTACCGGGCAATGCCGACGGGGCTGCCCAGGCAATTTTTCAAATTCTCGAGCGCTGGTTTTTTCCCACTTTCCTGACCTTGTGTCACATCTTACCTTGTGAGAGGAAGATAAATAGAATCAGTTGTGAAAGTTATTAAGAATGACAACACAACATATTTGAGGTCTTACAATGCTTTCAGTGTTTTTATTTTACTTCTCCAATATACCATATACATAATACTTCCATAGGGAGTTAGGAGCCGGTGTCCCAAACACGACCACTCACTCTCACTCTCTCTCTCATGCACCCCCTCCCCCTAAAAGAGAAATATTTGATCAGCGTATCTGTGTGTCACTAGATACTTCCTGTCTGACACAACATCCTGACACTTCGCCGTAATTCTAAACTTTTAATGGAATTTTCCATTACTCTAACCTTATGTGAAGAATACCGTTTTTAACATTATTTCCACCCACCCACACACAATCTTGCTACAACTATATAACACTTTTTTTTAATTGCTTTTCTGTAATAAGAAAATGTCTCAACATATCTTTCTAGGCTGTATGCACTGCATTGAAGTTTCTAATAGCCAAATGTCTACAGAGGCACCGGAGATAATAATCTTTTAACATCCGTTTTACATGCTGGCATACATTGAACGGCTTTAAAAAATTAACTTTCAAACTGGCCTATCTCTGGCTAGGTCTTTATTTATCCCTCTTTCTCTCAAGTCCATAACTAGTCCATAAAATACTGTAATGATAAATCTAAATTGAGAAGGCCAGTTATCTTATCAGTGATGGTATATTTCTGCTTGGATGTTCCTATTTACTTGCCCCCACATGAACGCAAAGTCAGACTCAAGGTCGGTTTTAAATGTCCAGCTCTCCAAAAAGGAGCACTTTGAATGTTACACTCTGATCCTACGTTGAGTCAAAGTGGAAAAAATTATCCTGTAAATGTAAATGCTGTTATTCAATATGATTCTGATTGTCGTATTGTTGGTCCCCCGATTTTATAAATCGGGGGACTTATGTTTTGAGGCATGTCCGTCCGTCCATCCGGATTTTTCTCCGCAACCATCCATTGAATTTCTCTGAAATTTTGCATGAAGTTGTAACTTTGGTCAGGTTAGAAAGTGACATTCTCCGATTTTTGAAAAAAGATCTGATTAGCCCCCCAGGGGGTCAAAAGGCCCGAAATGGCAAAAAATGACCCTTTCCTCCCATAACGTTTGATCCATCCATTCAATTTTTCTGAAACTTGCCCAAAATGTAGAGGCAATTGTTCTGGATATAAAATTAGCATCCTTGACCTCAGAAAAATTCTGGTTCGCGCCCCCAGGGGGTCAAAGGGGGGGGTCAAAAATGCCCCAAATTGCCCAAATTTATTGCATTTTACAGTCGCCACATCAAGTCACACACAGAGGGGGACCACGCACGCGCGGCTTGTTTTCATTTGTTTTCAATCCAGTGATAGGTCATGTGTACCTAATAAATTCTTGGTAATAAATAATTATGAGTAAAGGCAAATTAAATTTCGGATTGGATGGATAATGACACGTGTGATGGAGACCAAAGTCGAAATGTTATCTCCCGGAGTCTGTGAGATGGATTACGATCGAAGAGATAAGGAACAGCAATTTTGTGACTAAAGTTAGATTTGCAGCTTGCAGATTTGAGCAGGAAATAAAACTAACAATGATTAATTGATAGATTCACTTTGACACATCTCGTAGGAGTGGAGCTGTATCTACCGATTTTGAAACACGAGTGCGAATGGCAAAATCAAAATCAATTCTAGAAAAAAGAAGTTGGACCTAGATAACATTAAAGCTGACAAATCCAACTTAAATTTTGATCAGCCAACTTTCATTTGTTATTGTTGCACCATGTTATTTTCAATAAACTAATGTACTTCAGTACAATTTATTTAAAAAAAAATACTTAATCCGATCCGGCAGTTTTCTAATATGTAGAAATTCTTAACTAGTCAGCTTTAAAGAAAAATCAGCTAAGGAGAATAACTCTTCTTTTAGTAAGTGTTTTTAAAAATTCTTTTTTTCTTACGTTTTGATTTGTTCTTCAATCAAAATATCTACAAAAGTAATTTGAACGTAATGGGTCCCAAGCAACGTGGGGTCGGTACAGATAGTTATAGATTAAAAACAAATTATTTACATGATTTTTGAACTGTTATGATTCAGACAGTTATCCTCATTGTTGTTGCTGCATACTTGATGGTTTTACTCTACTCTCTGGCCTTCTTCAGATGTCTTTTATTGTTGTACTAGCAGGGGTACCTGGCGTTGCCCGGGGCTCTCCCTCCTCCTCCTCCCATCTCCGCAAGCAAAATAGGATATTGAGCACTTTTTCCCGGACAACGTCGAAGCCTCTGGGTCCTAAATTGACGAAGCCCCCCCCCCCCCCCCCCGGTGCTAAGTCCTATACTGTAAAAGCACCCCCGGTGCTGGGTCCTATACTGTAGAAGCGCCCCGGTGGCTATATTGCAGTAGCCCCCCCCCCAACCCGTGCCTGTACTGCAGAAGCCTCTGGATCCTATACTGTAGAAGCACCCCCGGTGCCTATACTGCATAAACACCCATGGTCCCTATTCTGTAGAAGCATTCGGGTCCTATATTGTAGAAGCACCCCCGGTGCTGGGTCCTATGCTGTAGAAGCACCCCTGGTCCCTATACTGTAGAAGTACCCCTGGTCCCTATACTGCATAAGAACCCATGGTCCCTATTCTGCAGAAGCACCCGGGTCCTATATTGTATACGCACCCCCGGTGCTGGATACTGCAGAAGAACCCTCCGCCCAGGTCCATATACTTCAGAAGCCTCCGGGTCCTATATTGTATAAGCACCCCCGCAGGATGAAGATGTTGATAATTCCCCCCACCCCTACCACCCGCCCCCCCAAAAATTCCCCCCACCCCACCCGCGTCCCAAACATTCTCCCCCCCCTACCCCCAAAGAACTATGTTTATTTTAAAAGATATAAGTTTAGGTTGCTAGGTGCGGATGTGATTGAGCAACCCTTGTTTCACTGTTATCGATACATGCGGACAGAAGTTATGGGATGACTTGATACAACCGGACAGTGCATTTTTATCAAGTCGTTACATAAATACATTGGCTTATTTCAAAATCACCAGTAAATAACATTGAAAAAGTTTCAAAAAACCAGACCCGCCCCCGAAAACTGGCCCCGTTGACCCCCGGGGAGATTTTTTTTTTTCGTAATTTTGAGATATTATGCTCCCAGGTGTTGTCCGGTCCTAAAGATGTTGACTTGTCGACAGTTTGCTGAGTAGTTTGTGAGGAGTAGCTGGCCATACAAACAAACAGACAGACATACAGACAACTGGCCTTTATATAATAGACTAGCAGGGGTACCCGGCGTTGCCCGGGGCTCTCCCTCCTCCTCCTCTCCGCAAGCAAAATAGGATATTGAGCACTTTTTTCCCGGACAACGCCGAAGCCTCTGGGTCCTAAATTGACGAAGCCCCCCACCCCCACCCCGGTGCTGGGTCCTGTACTGTAGAAGCACCCTCGGTGCTGGGTCCTATACTGTAGAAGCGCCCCGGTGGCTATACTGTAGAAGCACCCCTGGTCCCTATACTGTAGAAGTACCCCTGGTCCCTATACTGCATAAGAACCCATGGTCCCTATTCTGCAGAAGCTCCCGGGTCCTATATTGTAGAAGCACCCCCGGTGCTGGGTCCTATACTGTAGACGCACCCCTGGTCCCTATACTGTAGAAGCAGCCCTGGTCCCTATACCGCATAAGCACCCATCGTCCCTATTCTGCAAAAGCATCCGGGTCTTATATTGTAGAAGCACCCCTGGTTCCTATACTGCAGAAGCCCTTGGGTCCTATACTGTAGGAGCGCCCCCCCCCCCCCCTGGTACCTATACTGCAGAAGAACCCCCCGCCCAGGAGGATGAAGATGTTGATAATTTCCATCACCACACATCCCTTTATTTAATTTACTGGAAAGTTTGTTCTTAATGTGTCCCATGTTTGAAAAAAAAAAAAATTGGTTTTATATTATAGGGGAAGTCGGTGGAGCTAACCCTTCCACAGTCAAACTCCTCCTCCTCCTCCTCCTCCTCCTCCTGCCACTCATAAAGAACCGAGAACATTTATTAATAGACAATTTTTGCTGACTCACTAGTATTCAGGTTTCAAGCTTTTTGATTGGCTAATTGACATTGATTCGACCAATTTGTTCCAAAAAAGGGAAGAAAGAATAGAAATGACACAAAAAGTTATAAAGAGAAGGAAATTGATATAAGTGTGAATTGAACATTGTCCAATAACCGTAAGTTTAAAGTTTATTAAAACCTTTTTTTTTGTATGGTTTCTTTGTCTTTTATCGAACTTGCAGATTTTAAATATTCTTAAAAATTAAATCTTATACAGTTTTATTAATACAGATTTGGTTAATGATTGGTTAGCCATCCCGTGTGGACTTGCTCAGAACCATCGTGATTCGAGATGGCGGCCCAGGAAAGAAGTCAGCTCAACCCAACCAGGGTGAACGCCGTTGCAACAACATATATTAGATAGAAATATTAGAGGGTTGCACAATTTTCAACTGAATGTAGTTGGTTAATTTCTGATGTGGTTTGGCACACATATATCAATTAAAATGTTATATATGTAAGGGGTGGGTGGATGGGTGTATATCTAACAGGATGCCCAGAAAATATTTTTATGTCACTGATGTCAAAACATCTATTTTCTCTTGGCTTATTATTGTGTTTTCTATAAGAACTTTGTGAAATTTGGATACAGGTAGGAATTAAATAAAAACATTTTTTTTTAAAAAAGATGTTTGGTTATTTATCTGGTGTCAGTGAGTTGCAGAATAAGATGCCTCGAAAGGGTTGTAGTGATAAGATTAATGTGCATATTTATTTTGTTGGAAATGCAATCTCCCAAAGGCTATTTAAACAGATTTACTATTACTGTTTGTCTCATCTAAAACCCTAGTAGAGGGGGAGAAAATTATTGGTAATAACAAAGTTGGAGCTTTTTAATTTATTGTTGCAAATAAGTTTTCTTTTTCTTTTTCTTTTTGTCAATGAGGAGTACATTGTTATATACCAAGGTTTAAAAAATATTTTCATCCATTTTGTAATTGTAATTGCACATTTGGTTTCGGTAAAAGAGTTTTGTGTGTTTATTAAGTGGAGTGTTGCAGCCGTTTTTATTATATTGCTCAAAATTTTGAATAGGGTCTAATTTGTAGTTGGGAAACCTATTATTAACTAGAGTTTCTTTAATGTTTGTGAGTTCTTTATAGAAGATTGTTTATGAAGAGATTCATTTTTCCCGGCATGTTATGTCTTTGATAATGCCCCCCCCTTTTTTTTGGTATTTTTTTTTCATAAAAAAACAGAAACCCCCACTTTATCAAGGCCGAGGCCACCCGTGGAAAAGTGTTAATGTGATTTCTATTTTATCCCCCCCCCCCCTTATTATTTTTTATGATTCCAAAATGGCTCTTCGTCGGCGCCTTTTATAACATCACATACAGAAGTCTCTTGAGAAAAAATATCAGATTTGTCGAGTGTTCAATGCAATTTTGTTGACAAGATATTCATTGTAAACAAAATATAGTAATTCTGAGATTTCGTTTTTCACTCCGGCCCGCGATCTCCTTCCAAAAGTCTCATCTGGCCCTCACTCTGAAAAGGTTGCCCTAGAAGTATTGGCCGTTTGATCCCCAGTTACTTTCACCGTTTCTACTATTGTAGAATACTGCCAGTTTTATAAGGGTCACTTACTTTCAAATAAGCTGATGATGACACGATATCTTGCTTGAGTGATGTCATGTGATCTGGAAACTTAAGCTGCTTTTTCAAGTTTACCAGTCGCTCAGAGTGCATTGCACAGAAGAATAGATTGGGTATTGATTTATTCTGTGACTGATAGCACTTTCTAATGAAATACTACCCTGAACATGAACATACTTGTTTGCTATGCCTTTAAGATGACCTCTGTGTATATCTTCAACAATTGATCAATGCTGACAGCTCTTTCCTAGGGACATCAGCATCAACTACTGAGCAGTTGCCTAACTTACTCCATCGTGGGGTCACAATAAACATCTTGAAAACACCTTTTCCTCAGACATAGAGGTATATGTTGGCCTGTAGGTAACATATTTGCAGTATTTATTTTGATGGTATTATTATTCAAGAAACAAGTTAAAACATTTGAACACTGGGAATAAGCATGTTAGACATTATTTTCATGGTATGTATTGTGTATCATTTAAAAAATTTGTAATATTAAAATTGGCGTAAGAACTTAGTTTTGCTTTGACAGTATTTTGAGAAAATAAAACATTTTTTAACGATCACTCATTTATTCAGATTGTTTCTCAGAATTTATTCATAATTTTTCTGTTTTCTTAAAAATTGAAATTATTGCATATTTTATTTTTGATTTCTCTTTGTAACAAAGCAATTGATCAGTATTTTTCTTCGAATTTATATCCTTTACTATTAATTTTAACTAGCAAGTATATGCTCCCTCGTGTTGAATGTTTTTTGCTAGCCTGGGAGGATGGTATGATGACGAATGAACATATACTACACTGTCCCTCTTAAAGGACATAATCCTTTGAAGGATGGTATCATGATAAACAAACATACTACATTACAACCTCCAAAGGAGGAGGTAATGCTTGAGAGAATGGTATAATGAAAATAGGACAGATACTACCCCCACCCCTCTCCCTCAAACACACAAAAAGGAGTTAATGCCTGGGAGGATGGTATAATAACATAGACTGCCCCCCCCTCTAAATTGAGCTTTGAAAAATAGTACATTAATCTGAAATAGAAAACTGAATTGAGCATAAAAGATAGAATATTAATAGAAGTAATAATAGTGGTTTGACTTCAGACAGATACGAAATCTCCATTAGCAATAGATGTTATATTAACATTTTAATCAAAAAGACAAATGAATCCATAAAAAGTGTAATTATTGAAAACTTGATTAGACATTAATTAAACTTGTCACCTGGATGAACTTGAGAGAAAATCAGGAATAATTTTCAATCAATATTGTTTGATTGAATTTTGTGTCCAGTCAGGAGATAAACTTTGAGTTTTGTTGGACTTTAAAAAAACCAAAAAACAAACCTCATACAAATCAATATTTGTGGACATCATGTTAGATGCTCTGTCATTACCTTTTTTTAAATTCCTGTGTTATCACCTATCAAGGCCAAAAGCCACTCGAGGATAAGGGTTAATGAGATGGATCAATTGTCAGTTGAATAATGAAGAATAGTATTAGAGGATTGAAAATGAGTGAAATGATTACTTATGAGGATGGTTTATGACAAATATTTGTTTACGGCCATGTTGTAATTTACAGGGGAGCAGTCCAGTGGTACTGTGTTCCACAAATGAGAAGTTCTTGGAAAGAAACTCTGTTCATTGTATAAAAATACATGTTATTAAATAGAGAATTTATAGTTGAGATGGCAATTGTTTTAATAATAACAATATATTTAACCATTACTGTGTGGTCTAAAAAAAAATGATCACATGATTAAAAAAAATGATCACATGATTAAAAAAAATGATCACATGATTAAGATATGATTTGAATCTACAATCTGATATGAATGTTGCTTTTCTGGATCATCGATTCTTTCTGCTGAACTTACTTAGCCACCAATTATCAGTAATTAAAAAACAACAACATTTACTCAACATTTGAATTTCTAAAAATAGTTGTCAGCTAAATATTCTTTAAATAAATAAAACAAAGGTCATTTTTTAAATTTAGTTAAAATTGTAACAATTAGTTGTGTATTAAATTATGTTAAAATAAAAATGCAAATAGTAGGTTTTTTAAAACTGGTTAAATTGACGAGACAACAAAATTCGATTTTGGAACAATTCATTCAAAAATTTTTTTGAAGTATGAAATAGCCACACTAGTTAATTTTAAATTACATGCATATTTTATCTTTGGCGATCGGACAATCTCATTTTTTTAAATGGGCGTGGAAGTTAATAACATATGTACAAACGTTAATACTTGCATTATTATTATACAGGTTATTGCATCTATTTTGGCTGGACAGCAAGATTTAAACATATTCTACTTATTATTAAAACAGTTGTCATCCCCATTGTGAATTTCTATGAAATAATGTTTATTTATAAATTATCTGTTGCATTTAATTTTCAACATTTTGTTTATTTCTTATCCATGAGTGGCTTTTGGCCTTAAGTGGTAAATAATTAATAAGAAAAACATTTACTATTTTCGTTTGAGCACACTATATTTTGGACAATTATTTCTGTTTTTGATTTGAAGAAGTGAAGCTTTTATTCTCACACCTTTGATTGAATTTACACAGCTTCTAAGAATTTGTTTTGTTTATTTTGATGTAGAGTTAAATCTTTCGTTTTATTTTAAAAGAAAATCTATGAAATAGATACTTTTGACTTTTAATCTATAAGAACATATACAAGATCATTTGATCAGTTTTAATATGCAAATCATCAGTTATCATCAATAGTAAACAGTAACTGGAGAAAGATATAATTGTAATAATGCCAGTGTTGGGTGTTAAACACTCAATTTTCTTAGACAAGATGGAAAGAATTATTGTGACCTGAAGCTTATTCATAAGCTGGCCACAAAATAACAATTTCAACTAAAATAAAATGGCCGTTCCTCTTTAATACTTTTATAGTTTTTAGCCAGTGAGGGTTGAGGACATATGTTGCATAGAAAGAAATGATATGAGAATTATACGATGGATGTCTAATGTGAGTCTTAAAGACAGGCTTAGTTCTGATGACCTCAAAGGAAGATTAAATCTGAACAGTATAGGGAGATGTGCACAGAACAGGAAACTCCGATGGTATAGCCACAGTGAAAGAATGCATGAGAGTTCTTGGTTTAGTAGAAAAGTTTAAGTAGCATGGTCAGTTCACAGGGGGAGGCCAAGAAAAACATGGGAGGAAGTGATAAGAATGGACTTCAGAGAAATAGAGATAAATAAGATCTAGCCAGAGATAAAATCGTTTAGAAGTAAATTTCTAAAACTGTCCGACATATGCCAGCATGTAAAACAGATGTTTTTTTCGCGCCAAAACAAAAAAATTTTTTTTTTTAATGGGGGTGGGAGGGTGGAGGGGTGGGAAGGTGAATCCCCCCCCCCCCCCGAAAAAATCGAGAGCGAACGCAGACCCAAATGTATTTTCTAAAGAACAGTTATACGATCATTCAAATCGAGCGTGGACGCAGACCCCAAAGTATAAAGAAGAACCAATTATTATACCATCATTCATTGCTAAATGAGAGATCTGAAAAAAAAAAAGCGATTTGTTCAAGTAGTTAAATTAAGAGAATATTTTCAACTTTGTCAAGTGGCGAAATGGGTAGGGCGTCCGACTGTTAGCGTCAATGTTGCGAGTTCGAATCACGTCCTGGACACCGAAAATTATTTATTGTTTATTTAGTTGTTAATATGTGGCCTAATGTATTTGTTTATGTTTCTGACTTTGAAATTAATTAAATAGTAATTATCTACCCCCCCGCTTCTCCCCCTCTCGGTTACAAAAATTATTTTTTGAAACTCATTAAAATTTATTTCATTTGTATTAATAAAACTATCTGACAAAGTCTTGTGTTTCTCGCCTATACATAACTTGGATAAATACACATTTAGTTATTTTTTATTTACTATTTTAATTATATTTTATTTATTGAAATCAAAAATAAAATAAGGACTAAAACAAATAAAAAAAAAAAAATTGTAAACATGACTATCTTTAAGCGCTCCACCCAGCCATATGTCTTCACCCGAGCAACACTGGATAAAGACAGCTAGTTATCTATTAACATTTAATTTTTGTTAGAAAATTGCAATAAACATTTATGCGTTATGGTAAAAATAATAACGCATAATAATTTATTTGTTCTTTTAGAAATAAATATTGCTGGTATCTAATTAACTGTAATTAAATTGAAATGATCGAGGGTTGTCACTAAGATCTTGGGTGGGGAGCTCCAAAGCTTTGACGTGAAGTTCTTCTCTATTGCATATCAGTTTTAAATTTTCCCAACATGGGGGCCACAAACCCCCAAAGTATCACTAAGTAGAAGGGCACCAATTTTTACATTTCACATTAGGATTAAATGCTAACCCATGTTCACAGTATCATAAACAAATGAATAATTTCATTTAAACATGGTATAATTTCTCTTATTTTCAGTCGCAGAGTTTGTAGAACACTGGATGCCAACCACTAGTATCAGGTTTTGTAATCTCGCTACGCCTAGCCACACTGATGAGTCATAGATGACTAAACCCAGTAGAGAGTTATACAAATAAGAATGTGTTAGATCATTAACTGAAGAACAGATTCATTCTGTATCCTTAGCCTTGCTGGCTGAGTTTCCAGTGTTTCCATGACACCGGAGGTATCGATGGACGATCAAACTAATCTATAGTGTGTTTTGAAAGAGTATATATAGAGATATGCTTTAATAAGGATTCGTTGTTTTTGTGTTAATGTAGAGGCTATACATTGAACCATTCGGTGTAGTCTGTATAATTGAAGCCCTTCTTTTGATGAATGAAGGCCAAGTGATGTTTTTCATCTATTCTTCTGTTCATGTACAGCTGCCAAGATTTCTTTAGCTGTAAAGAAGAAGACGAAAAAATACTGCACTTGGGAAGATCAATCAAAATGTATTTCCTTTTGCTGTCAAAGCTGCTGTTTCTTTCTCCTTTCATTATTTTGTGTGTGTAATCTTGTCTAACATCACTATCTGCTTTGCGGTGACTTAAAAAAATAATATGGTTTCTTAAATTTCACTTTTATAGATCCTCACAAAACAACTGTCTACCTTCATAAAAGCTTTATAATTCTTGTATTTCCATCCCCTCCCCCCTCTCTTTGATATTGCGATAATAGTTTTGGGACATTTCCATGAGATGTGAACAAGTTGAATTGCCCTTGTGTAAATGTATTTACATCTGTTTCTACCACGACTCCACTTGTAGCCTTCTTCATTTAATAATACACTAAGGCAATTTCGTGTTCGTACATACATTATCACCCTCCACCTTTTTCTAAAAGGTGGGATCACCCAATTGCCGAAGATGCAATGCAAAAAAACTATTAAAAAAAATGTCAGCTGTTGTGTAGGACTTGAAACTCAAATTAAAATACACTTCCTTGGCCTTTGGGCTACGATTAACGTGTAATACCTGTTCTGTTTAAATATGGTACAATAATATTTTGGAGTGGTGTTAATGACAGACGTCCAAAAAATTGAAATGTGTCATGAACTCTGACAAGGCTTTTGGAGATAGCCCCCCCCCCCTCCACTCCCATAACCAGGTATATTCTAAAACTACATTAACCATAGCACTTAGATAAGTATGTTTTAGTTTGAGCAAAGGAGGTATATCAATATCGTGGGGTTTCCGTTTGCGCTGGACGTCGTCCATGAAATGGAAATAATTTTAAGCAGGGTAGCAATATACGACAGATGACGAATACAATTGGAATTTCCACGGGTCTCACTAGTAATAATAATTATATTCAGTGCGAAGATGTTATGTAGCAGCAGAAAGATAAAACTGTTATTTACATTAATTGCATTATACTGCTTGATGAATTATTATTGAAAGACATACACCCCCTGATCCCCATTCTTTTTTATAAGATACTTATCTTCTTCAATAATGCTATCTATCTCGCTCTCTATATAATACTATTGTAATGTATCAAGTTACAGCCATTGGGTGAAGTTTCTGATTGGCCCAGAGGGCGCTTTTGTTGTAATTGTTGTTGTATTGATTATAAAAAGAAGAGACTTTAACAGGTCTGGACTTGCTTCAGTTTTGACACTTAGGGAATGGTGCAGACTTAACAATTGGTGACGAGGATGAGATTCGAACTCATGTTTATACACCTATCTTCAACAGTGCTCGATACCTGAGTAGATCTTAGTAGTTGTAGTATGAAAATATACTTATCACAAATAAGTTACGCAGAAATGTTTATCTTTCATTCCTAGGGGAAATTTTATATATGGAATATATAAAATTAAGTCAATCAGATTTTCGACTTCAGACCTAAGTAGCATTACATCAGACAGATTGGATTCTGACTCGCGATTTCTTTCTTTTTATTCCTTGGTCATGTTCTTTGAACGCATAATCTGTATTTCGCTTTTGTTCAAAAAGAAAATTAATCCAGTCCAGAAGATTGGTAAAATGAAGACATTTGACCTAAAAAGCAAAAGTAAGCTTACATCCTTAATAAAAAAAACAAAACAAAGCAAGAACAAATCAATATTGTTTCATCTTTCACAACTGCTGGAAACTATTACATATGTACATATTATGTATTTTTTATTTTTATTATTTCTTATTATAATAGGCAGAACATTATTTTGCTTTTGTTAAAATATAAAAAATGATAACTTTTGTTTAAAAAACTAAACAAACAAAACAGAAATATTTACAGTTAAAAAAAAATGTTTTTATTTTTTCCATCTCTATATTATCATTGTGTCACTAGTTTGCATGTTCACAAAAAGATATAAACTAAAATTACATTAATCAATCCTGCAGTATACATACATACATACATATATATATATATATATATATATATAAGTTAATCCAACAAAAGATATAAGAGGCAACTAATATCTTTGATTAGTGAACATCCGGATAAAACTGAAGCTCAATATACTGGATAGAGCATTAATAGCATAATATAAAATGAAGTAATAAAATAAGGTGAGAATCAAATTTTATTAGAATTCAATGTTCAAACAAAATTACCTTACAGTAAGGACTGTAAGGTAATTTGCTTGAACATTGAATTCTAATAAAATTTGATTTGCACCTTATTTTATTACTTCATTTTATATTATGCTATTAATATATATATATATATATATATATATATAGAAAAGGCGTGTGTCTGTGTACAGGCATCAAATTTTAATGGTTGATCTTGCAAAAAAAATGACATATTTGTAATCAGTAGGTTGCTCAAGAGCTTTTAGTCACGATTTGTATGTTTTGAATTTTTTTTTATAGGGTGGGTGGTGTGAAGGGGACTCAAATCACTAGTTCCTCATAAGACATTTGCAGTAGGAACTTGTCTTTCTACCACAATGGAAAAAAACCCAATTTTTTTTTCTTCCTCCATATGCCTAGTGTAAGGTGGAATTTCTATGATCAGTTTCCTTCCCGTTTGTGTAACACATTACTAGGGAACCGCTTTCCTGCAAACTACAGCATATTAGTTTCCAAATCCAATGTCAACATAACCCGTCCTCAGAAGTAATCAAATTTTGTTCATTTCCTTCATTTTCAATCCTTCATCATTCAGTTGACAATCCATCCATCTGATTAACCCTTGTCCATAAGTGACTTTTTAAAAAAAATACTGGGTTACCACTTACCAAGGCCAAGAACCATTTGAGGATAAGAGATAATGAGAATGATTTATCAGTCGAAAGATGAGGAACACTATGGGAGTACTAACATTGATCAATTGTATGAACTGCATTTGATTACTTATGGGGTGGTTTAAGACAATAATTTGTTGACATTGGTTTTGAAGACGACCATGTTGTAATCAGCAGGGAAGCAGTCCAGTGGTAATGTGTGCCACAGGCTAAAAGCCGTTGCAAAGAAGCTCTCTGGAAATTCCTTTTGTCTTTGATAAGTGGTGACTTATTAGTAAAAAAATATATATATATATATTATTGGCTTGTTCATGACAGTGAGTTCGGATTTCAATCCAGCTCTATTGTTTTCATTAATTATTGAATTGTCAAAATATTACATCAATTGTAACTTAATTTATTTATGTATTTAAATGTATAAAATCATTAAAACACTTCTGATGCATTGGATAAACATGAAATTGCAGTAAAGTGTTTGCTAACCTTGTTTTATTATTGTTATATATAATGTGTGTTTGTTGTATGAAGAGCAACAAAAATGTTATTTGAAAGAATAGGTGAACATTGTTATTACATCCTTGATACTCTATAAACAACAAATGTTTATTTATAGAAAATGGTGAGAACAAGAGACATATTATTGTAAACACTCTGTCTGATTGAAGAAACCAATTTAGGAATATTTCAAATCTCTAGATTAGTAAAATTCTCGTGTGACCACTTTTTGATATCGAAATAGAAAATGCAATAGCATATAATGAAAACACATTTTAATAAATCCTATTTAAAAAAAATTAATTATGAAATAAAATCCAATTGTATCTAAGCAAAAGAAACTTAGGTTAGATGGAAAAAACCCAACTTTATATTATTGTTTTTCATAATACCGGAACGCCTCCCCACTAAAAAAAAAAAAAAAATGGTGATAAAAAATGAATTCAAATATGATGGAAATGTTGATATTTTTTAAAGGCTATTTTAATTTTGTTTTCTCCAAGCACTTAAAATTCTTAAGTAGCTTTTAAAAACTCCTCTTTGTGATGCCATAGAAATTGCCTGTAAAAGTCGGTTGTTTTAACCTCTCATCTTCTCGAGAGGAATTATGTTGGCAGGGCATCTTTATTAGAATTAATGAAAACAGTTTGTCACATTTATTGCTGTCATCAAGCAGTTTTTTAATGGTAAAAGTGGAATAATGCACAGTTTTTCAATTTAAAACTTTTTTATGATCATACTAGTGTGCCATTATTCATTTAATATCAATCACGTTGGCGACACCCGGACCAATTATTTAAGGCCATACCTTGAAATATGCGCATCTGTTTGTGAGCATCTGCTGGAATGTAGTTCAAGTCACCAGACGTGCTTTTCTTACAAGTCACCAGACGTGCTTTTCTTACAAGTCACCAGACGTGCTTTTCTTACAAGTCACCAGACGTGCTTTTCTTACAAGTCACCAGACGTGCTTTTCTTACAAGTCACCAGACGTGCTTTTCTTACAAGTCACCAGACGTGCTTTTCTTACAAGTCACCAGACGTGCTTTTCTTACAAGTCACCAGACGTGCTTTTCTTACAAGTCACCAGACGTGCTTTTCTTACAAGTCACCAGACGTGCTTTTCTTACAAGTCACCAGACGTGCTTTTCTTACAAGTCACCAGACGTGCTTTTCTTACAAGTCACCAGACGTGCTTTTCTTACAAGTCACCAGACGTGCTTTTCTTACAAGTGCAAAGCACTCTATACCCGTCTCATATAATTAAAGATTTTAGTAAGTTAAAATTAAGCATCCTCTTTGGCTAATCAAATCGTCCACAATTATGATCACCTTGTGGCAGAAGAGGAAGAGAAAAAGAGAGAGAGGGTCAGTTATGTTAAGCACATTGCCTATTATATTGCAATTTTCGTTGGACACATGTTCTCAGCTTAATCACTTCTTCCAAACTGTTTTTAAATCTCATCCCAGAATTCTGTTGCTTTTGCATATGTAAGGTCATGTCCACCCATTTCATAGTCTTCCTGTTTTCAAGGTATGACTTTTACAGTCAGTGTCACCCCCTTGATCCTTTCTGACCTCTGTCTACAGCACATCATGCCTAATCACTAATATGTACTAGCTAACATACACACTAGTCAACTTACCCACTCTAATATTTAACACGTGGAGAGTATCAAATTTTGTCATAGGCTTCCTGTTTCCACTCTATCATTTCTCCAATCATGGTCACCCCCTTGATATCTTCTGACTTACCTCACTTCATTCATAATTGCTTATGTGTACTAGTTAATATACACACTAGTCAACTTATACACTCTAATATTTAACAGATGGTGTCAATAGTTTTATTCTTTTTTTTGTAGTTTGACAAATTTGTGGCTTTGAATAATCTAAACATAAAATAAGATATAATGCTGATATTCTTAATTGAATTATCTAATAATTATCTTGTAATTCCAAAGATTAACAAGTTGTGCGTGCGTGCGTAGTCCCCCTCTGTATGTGACTCGATGTGGCGAGTGTAAAATGCAATAAATTTGGGCAATTTGGGGCATTTTTGGCCTCCCTTTGACCCCCTGGGGGCACGAACCAGAATTTTTCTGAGGTCAAAGATGCTCATTTTATATCCAGAACAATTGCCTCTACATTTTGGCCAAGTTCCAGAAAAATTGAATGGATGGATCAAACGTTATGGGAGAAAAGGGTCATTTTTTGCCATTTTGGGAGATTTTGACACCCTGGGGGCGCGAACCAGATTTTTTCCAAGGTCAGCAATACTTATTTTCTATTAGGAACAATTGCCTCCACATTTTGGTCAAGTTTCAGAGAAATTGAATGGGTGGTTGCGGAGAAAAATCCGGACGGACGGACGGACATGCCTCAAAACATAAGTCCCCTGATTTTATAAATCGGGGGACCAATAAAGTTTAATACAACACAATCACATAGAAAACATTGTTCAAATTTAGAAGGATTTTTTTCATTAGTTTGTGGAAAATCTGGAAATTTCATTTATTTTTATACAGAAAACCAAAACTATAAGAAGAAAAAGATGAAACAAACTGAATTCTTAACAGCTGATGTATCTTTTCTAGGATTACCTCCTCCCCCACCTAACAAACAAAGAAATAAACATTTAAATAAAAGCTTATTTAAAAGGGCACCTGCCACATGCAGACAGACCTTCTGTTTGGTTAGGAGAAAAGTGTAGTATCTGTTATGATAATACACTTCATCTTTTCTGTCCTCGATCATTGAAGGAGAAATCCCTATAGACTGAGGCAATTTTAATATTTGTCTCAATCCAGAGTGCCCCTTTTTGGGAACTGGATTCCCCACATTAAATCTGACTTATTGTCTAACTCTGTGCTCTCGTGGGGGAGGCTAGTAAATAGGGGTGCCCTTCTATTAGTATAAAGGAAGGAAGGCAAACGTAACTTGATCTTCTGGATAATTTGGTCAGTTTCGATTTGAACAAATATTCCTAGATACAAAAATCTTCAGTGTATCTCATTTACATCGACATCTGTTATTAGACGGAAGCTGAGTTAATCCACGGGGGTAGATTGTTCTCATTCGCTCGTTTTCTTAATCAACCTTTGTTTTCTCTAAGGACTTTTCCCTAATATTTTAATCACACAAAATACATGCTTAAATATTCCTCAGTTTTGGGATTGAGTTATCTTTTCAAACAAACTTCCATTGTAATTGGTCTAATTAGCTACAATTTACAATTAACACACAAAGTGACCAAACTCTTACTAATCTTCTATCACTCTCACCCTCTCTCACTATGTTGTTTGACCCCCCCCCACTCTTATTTTATACGGTATTTATCACTCTTGCTTTTCTTATCTTATTCTTGCTTTCTGTTAACAATCGAAGGTAAAAATAAGAAAATTGGAATAGTCCATTATAAACGAAAGGGAATATCAGCACAAGTATATATACTACTTAAACACCACTTCAACTCATAATTGGAGAAATAAAAGAAGGAAAAAAAAGAGAGGGGGGGTTATATAGCAAACAGAAAGAGACTAATTTGGCATTTTGTCTTTTTATTTAAAATAATTTAATTGGCCTTACTTTTTTTCTGATTTAAACAATCTAACCCAAGCTCAATGGATGACCCAACAGGTCCTATTTCTTTTTCTAATTTAGAGATAAAGTTGAAATTGAATCTTTGGACACTTTTACAATACAATTTGACATATTGGATGAAGAAACAATTCGTTAAGTAGGTTAGATTTGAGTCTAAAATCAACCTTCAAAATCTTGAACACATCATTCCCAAAGCCAATTGTTAATGCACTTCTATATTTGTAAAATCCTAAAAATAGTCTCATCACTTCATGTCGCTTTCCTTAAAGTAATTTGATATTAGCAAAAGACATTTTTGTATGTAAGATTCCTAAATGTTTTTTCCATTTGCGTTATTGATAATAACACGTGATATTTCCAATAGTAATCTTGATTGATGGATCTGATTCCATTACAGTTTCCACAAAAGAATCCTATTAGAGGATCGAAGGAGGAATTTTCCAGAAAAGCTGATTGGCTAAAAATGTGTCTTGTGACAGTAAATGGTTTGAATTAGAAAAGAATAGTCCATCCAAACCGAGTAATTTGATTAAAAAGGTTTTACATAATTTAAAGTTTAAATCTATTAAAAAAAATGGACACATCAATATTGAACGTTGCTATACCATAGTTTGTAAAATATGTGTGCAAGTTACAAAAACAAAAGCTCAGATATTATGTTTTCTTTTTTTGAGATGAGGAGTGATAATTTATATTATTTATATTATGCAGACTACTATTCTCATTTTGGTCATGGCCGACGGAATGAGAACAATCTACCCTCGTGGATTAAATAAATGATACAGTTGGAAATTCTGTATGGGTTTCCGAGTTCAAAAAGATTGTCCTGAAGAAAACTGAAAGTTACATTGGTCGAAACGTTGTGAAAATAACAACCAACATGAAAATAATCGTTCAAATAATCCAAATAATACAATGGCTCTGATGTTGCATGGGTGCATTATTATTAGTTTTTGTTTTTAATTTTTTTTTTTTTTTTTTTTTTTTTGCTGGGAATCAGGGCACCCTACCGGATGCCAGACATTCACCCACTATTTCAGAGCCTCCAACCAGAGATCTTTTTAAGATTCTAACTGTCTCTTTAAGCGTAATTGTTTGTATCTCTCTTGCACTTGGTTCACCGGGTATATTCACCAGGTAATTTTTGAAATTCTTTTTAATGAGTCCGGTTGCTCCTATAATTACTGGAATGATCGAGGTCTTCCTAAAGTTCCAGTTTCTTTTCATGCCAGTACATAAGACCTTGGTATTTTGCTATCTTCCCCCTCTCAGCGCTGTTTAAGCCAGCATCATTAGGAACACTGACTTCAACTAGGGTTGCTACTTTCTCCGTCTTGTCCCATATCACTATGTCAGGTTTAACAGCTCCGTTTTTTTAGATATGTAGCTGTAGAGATTGCATAGTCATAGTGGATGGTGTATGACTTACAGTTCTTTCTGGTATATGCTCCCAGGACTTGCTGCTACATGAGATATTCAACTTTTTACAGATGGTCCAGTCTAATATCCATCCGGTCATCAAGAAAACCAGTACAAAAAAATATGTGGCAAATAACCATGGCATTAAGACACACTAATAGAACAATAAAAATCTCTGATGTCAAGATCCGAAGAGGAATCTTCCAAGGAGATAGCTTATCTCCTCTACTCTTTTGTCTGGCGATTGATCCGCTAAGTAAATTACTACACAGAAGCCGGAGTGCCTACAATCTTGAGTCAGGGCCACCAATAAGACCCAAACAAAAGAGTCAACCACCTGCTCTTCATGGATGACCTCAAGCTGTATGCTAGTTCAGATGCTGAATAAAGCTGACTCCCGCAGGTGGTCCATACCTTTTCGAAAAATATTGGAATGAAGTTCGGCCTGGACAAATGTGCCAAGTGCTCCCTCAGAGCTGTGAAGAAGATTCAAACAGAAAACATACAGCTCGATGGAGATACTGACATCAAAGACCTTGAAGAACAGGAACAATACAAATACCTTGGCATAGAAGAAAACGATTCAACATGGCAAGATGAGAGAAAAAATTGGCAGAGAATACATACGCCGTGTTAGAAATATTTGCAAAACACAGCTAACAAACAAAAACAAAGTAACTGTCATTAACCAATTAGCTATGCCAGTGATAACATACAGCTTTGGAATTATTGCTTGGCCACAAAAAGACATTAATAGACTATATTTCTGAATTTTTGAGATGAGGATTGATAATTTGTATAATTTTGCTTATTTGGACTACATTTCTCATCTTGATTGTTATCATCACAACGTTTCGACCACTGTAACCTCCGGCCTTCTTCAGGTGTATCTCTTAGAACTTGGGAATATTTCTGTCTTAGAACTTGGGAATCTTGATGGAATTTTGAACGGAACCCTTTATTTAATCCACGGGGGTAGCATGTTCGTGTTCCGTCAGCCATGACTGGGGGAAGTCTTCAGTAATTCACAATTTTTTGTATCGCCCGCACCGAGGATTGAACCATCAATCTTCAGATGACTATCACTTAGAACTGAATTTAACTTAGTACTATATCCACTGCAAATTACTGAGGACTTCTACCAATGCGACACAACGGAATGCGCAAATACCTTCACTGGACTATCTGTAAAAAGTTAAATATCTAGTGTAGCAGCACATCCTGGGAACAGTTGGAAACAAGTTATACACCATCCACTGACTATGTAATCCCTACAGCTACATATCCAGAAAACAGAGCTGTTAAACCTGACATAGTTATATGGGTCAAAAGGGAGAAAGTAGCAACCCTAGTTGAAGTCAGTGTCCCTACAGAGCTGAAAGGGAAAAGATTACAAAATACCAAGGTCTTATGTACGACATGAAAAAAAACGGGAATCTTATGAAGATCTCCATCATATCAGTAATTATAGGAACAACCAGACTAATGAAAAAGAATTTCAAAAACTACCTGGCGAATATACCCGGTGAATCTAGTGCAAGAGATATGAACAATTGCACTTAAAGGGACGGTTATAATATTAAAAAATTCTCTCAACTGACGTGTCTGAAATAGCGGGTGAATGTCTGGCATCCAGTAGGATGCCCCATCTCCAGCATAAACAAAGATAAGAAAAAAAAAAAAAAAAAAAAAAAAAGCTTTCTACTTTCACAAAAAACAAGAAACCAGACTTTGAAGACCTTGATATGTGAATTGTTTACTAAAGCTTGTTGATAGAGTAAAAGTCAAGGAAAATAACTCATTACATGATTACTTCCCTATAATGTATAAGAATATCTGGTGAGGGAAAAAGTTTTCTTTTCCAAAATAAGTATTTTCAGAAAGAAACTGGCATGAAATATATTTATGCCAATTACATAGTGGGAGGAAGAAAGAAAAAAACAGGCAAGTTCAAATCAAGCATCGATAGACAGATTGCTATTTGGATCTGACTTTGAAAATTCAACAAGATAACTTTATATGTTAAATGGAAGGATTGAATGGTCAATATTAGGGGCTTTCAGATGAGATTTTTAAAGGATCTGAACTGTTTTTATATATACTAATAGCCAGTTGAGGAAAAAGGTTAATGAGATTTTAAGTTGGACGATGAACAACACCATGAGAGGATTGGAAATGATGTGTGTAATGGGCAGAATTTGCTTATTTAAGAGGTTGGCCCAACAAGTATAATTATTAAAATTGGATTTGAAAACGACCATGATGTAATCAGCTGGGAAACAGCACAGTGGTATTGTCTTCCCTATGGAATGTTCTAGGAAAGAAACTTTGCTCATGGAAGTTCCATTTAGTTTTTGGTACACAGAGGGAGAAAGGAAAGTTCTTTGCAGTGGTTGTAGCTGGGCGAGGTCTTGCGGTGCTGTGAATGTTTTACAGGGGGAACTAGAGATTGTAGCTCAGTCGAGCACCTACCATGAAAATAATGATCGAGAAATACTAACAATATCCTTTCTGTGACAGAGGGGTTGTAGGGAAAATAATGATCGAGAAATACTAACAATATCCTTTCTGTGACAAAGGGGTTGTAGGGAAAATAATGATCGAGAAATACTAACAATATCCTTTCTGTGACAAAGGGGTTGTAGGGAAAATAATGATCGAGAAATACTAACAATATCCTTTCTGTGACAAAGGGGTTGTAGGGAAAATAATGATCGAGAAATACTAACAATATCCTTTCTGTGACAAAGGGGTTGTAGGGAAAATAATGATCGAGAAATACTAACAATATCCTTTCTGTGACAAAGGGGTTGTAGGGAAAATAATGATCGAGAAATACTAACAATATCCTTTCTGTGACAAAGGGGTTGTAGGGAAAATAATGATCGAGAAATACTAACAATATCCTTTCTGTGACAAAGGGGTTGTAGGGAAAATAATGATCGAGAAATACTAACCCTAATCCTTTCTGTGACAAAGGGGTTGTAGGGAAAATAATGATCGAGAAATACTAACCCTAATCCTTTCTGTGACAAAAGGGGTTGTAGGGAAAAAGAAGAGATCACCCCCCCCCCCACTAGATTGTGAAGTTGATTTTGTACTCTTTAAAGGCAAGAAAGAATGTTCTGAACAGCACCTCCCCAAAGAGTGTTCTGAACAGCACCTCCCCAAAGTTGTTCATTCAACTATTACTTCTATACTCCTTTCTGGGAAATGGTCGTACAGTTCATTTTACTTTCAAATTTCACACGCCCTTATAGAACTGATTCATTTGTTTGCACCATTTGAATAAATAAATAAAACTTTCTATTTTTTAAGAGATGTCAGGTGATTGTGTAAAATGAATGCACACTAGCACACGATAGCATGTGCAAAACCCTGTGCAGAATATTGCATGTTAATAGATCTCAAATTGACACTAATAGTGTTGTACGTTCTGTTTGCTAACATTCACTCATACAAACAAATGCACTTTTTCAATTTAATTTCCAATATGCACAAGCAGACACCTTGCGCGTTAATGCATCTTAAGGGAGCACACGTTTATAGAGGTTGTACTGCATTATGAGGAATCACATTGCGCCCCCTTATGCGCAGCAGCTATGTCCCAAAATTCACGATGATGGGTTAATTAGTTTAGGAGTTAATCCTGTAGATACAAATATATACACATACGTAACTTTATATAAGTAGTGATTATATGTAGTATGCTCAAATGTTGAAAGCAGTCCAAACCTATTTAGGCGCCGACTGGAAAAGCCTCAAACAATATATATTGTGAGGTGTTAATATGACAGAACAATGTAAATCATTTAGTTGAATACATGACACACGGTTCGTACACATCAGGAAAAAAGTGAAAGTGCAAATTTCCTGCAGGGAAGTATTCGACAATCCTCTCAGGTACACAGTGAGGAACACCTGCATCAGGTTCTGGAGTTGCCTCGAGGTCATGGTGGAGACTTTGAGTCAACTATTATTTCCCATCTTCTTGTTAAAATCTTGTTTTTTTTTTTTTTAGATGCATTTCTTTTTTTAGCTGAAATGTTGAACTTTTCTGATGTACAGTTTAAATAAGTTTGTTTTAAATATTGCTGTTAACTTCTTTGTCATTTAGTGTGTCTTTTACACGTTTGGATTTGTGTTGCACGTTTCTCATGGCAGTACAAAGTGATTTTTTCCATGAAATTCTACTATTTACTTGGGTTTGATGTGCTTAAGACGATCGTTGACTAAGTTACTCTAAGTCTTCTTAGGCATGCCCTTTTCTCGGTGACCCTCACCTGAGATGAGTGTACATCTATTTATCCAACCGGAGCTTTGTTCAACATATCTATACTACCGCTGGCAGTTCTAACTGAGCTGACTCCAGTCGAGCATGTTCAGCTTCAATAGTAGGGTGTCAGAACTCTGTCTTCAAGACGCACACCACTAAATTAAAAAAAAATCTGCCCTGTTTACTGTCAGATTTTTTTTAACAAAATATTTTACTGATGAATTTATATCGAATATTTAGATAATTTTGATTTCTATTGTAAATACAAAATGCTCCAAAAGACTGATATCTGGTGCTACCAGATCAGGCTCTCTGAAGATATTATCTTCCTGACCATAAAAGGCACAAACCATTGATGTTTTAGTGTTTTTTTTTCTCTTTGCAAAACTCAATCATGTTCTCGAAAGCCACCCCCCCTCCTCCTCCCTCCTCCTCTCCCTCCCTTCTTCAAAACTTTTACCAAAAGGGTTGATATGCTGTAAAACAAAACAACCGAACCAAACACCATGAATAAACATTTGAAGATGTTAGAACTCAAGTTCTAACATCTTCAAATGTTTCAGCATTTAATAACCGAAAAGGGTTGATATGCCGTAAAACAAAACAAAAGACAAGACTGATATGATGAATTCAAAATTCTTCATTGCTTTTGCGGGTATTATAGTAGCACTTCGACAAGAACTTGATGGATCATAGATTGCTTAAAGCTGACTGTGTTCATCAGCAGAAAAGTTTTTTTTTTTTATTATCCTCAGCATCATGTTTGGTTCAACATCAATTTTACATGCTTGCATGTATTGGCAAGCTTTTAGAAATGAACTTCCAAACTAACCTATCTCTGACCAGGTCTTTATTAATCCCTCTTTCTCTCAAATTCATTTTTATTACTTTGCCCCTAGTTTTCCTTGGACCCCTGTTAACTCAACTGTTCTACATCTATTAACTCAAGCACTCTCATCCATTCTTTCAACATGGCCATACCATTAAAGTCTCCAGTTCTGCACACATCTCTCTATACCGTTTAGATTTAATTTTCCTCTGAGGTCATCAGATCTAAGCCTATCTTTAAGACTCGCATTACATCATTCTCATATCATTTTTTTATGCCCATGTGAAGATATATACAAAAGAGCAAACGGAAAGCCAGGTTAGCTGCAATTATACCCCCACCCCTGAATATATTGATATAATTTGTCTGAAAAACAAAAAAAAAACACTATAGAATAGTTATGCAAGTTATACCAACCTATTTTGAGTGTTTCCAGTTGAATTTTAATTATATATTAAAGTCATAATTTTCAGTTATTCACTCGGCAATCTATCTTATCCACAGTTCTTCAGGTTGTTAATGTTTTAACTGAAATCTTCTTTAAATTATTTTTTCTCCCAAAGAATATTCTGTATAAATAACTCGTTTTTTGAAGTATTTTTAACAAAATGATCTTAATGTCAAGAACCATTTACTTCTGGAGACAAGATTACATGTTGTTTGAAGCTGCCCTTTTTTTCAGTTTCCAAACTTCTATCATTTCGTGATAGAAATAACCTTTTCTCCCTCCGGTTATTACATTTGATTATTCACAGTTTCTTCATGAATTTATGAAACTTGTTATCATAATTATATTCTGGACACATCTCATATAATGTGCTGCAGTTCTAATTTGAGAACTGCAATTATTGTTGGGAAATTTAAACTTGATAACATGATACGCAACTGGAATATGAACATTGCCGAAGGAGATTAAAGCAAAAAATGCTTCTTCCTGTTTTTCCATTTCTGTTTCATATCTTCATTCGATAAAAAAAAAAAGAATGCATTTTCTTAGGATGTGTCCATTCAGTCTATGCATTTAGCGATGAATATCTTATTTCAAACTTATTATGCATGATGGAATAACAAAGATCATTTTTCAAACTGAAGCTTAACGGACGGACAGACCGACCGACGGAGCCTCCTATCAAGATTTGTGGACACGTCTAATAAATAAAATCTATTCAATATAAACTGTAAAACCATCTTCAATCTGTCTGTGTATTACTAAAACCTTGTGGATCTTGTTTGTTTGTCTCCGGGCACACTTGATGATGTCTTCATTTTGTGACATCATCCATTAAAATAGAAGTGGTGATAATTGTGTGCAGTGGATGACGTTACTAAAGGATGACACCCTCCATTAAAACAGATGGGGGATAATCATGCACAGTGCATGACGTCACAAAGTGATGACATCATCTATTAAAACAAATAAAATCGATCAAATCAAATTTATTGGCAAAAAGTAGCAAAATGCAACCAGCCATGTAAAAGGACAGTTGGAAGATGTGTACGTTTACCGGTTGAATGTTTGTCCGAGGTGATTTTAAAATTGGACATGATAAACAACGTCACAACCTCTGATAGGCTGTTCCACAGAGAAAGAACATGGGCAGAAAATGCTCCCTTCTAATGAGATGAAAGTGACTATCGTACATCTTCTGCTGGATCCCCTGGATGCTGGGTTGGAAAACTCCTCAAAATGTATATTTACATTCTGTTTGATGTTTTATGCTCGAATTGCGTCCCGACACATTTTTTTCTGCTGCTTAAGTAGTGACTAATTATCCAAAGATCAGCAGCTATGATGCATCCAGCACTTTTTTGAACTGTTTGGTCGTCTGCAGATTTACCACGGCTTGTGGCAGCCTGTTCCACGGTGCACCGACCCAAAACGAAAACGACACGTTCCGATGATTTAAGCCGAAATCATCTCCGGTACAGCTTCTCTAAGCTTCCGCAAAGCCCTCTCTGCGGAGCTGGTGTGGAGAACCGATCACGAAGCAGATTGTAGTTGCTGTGCATGAATTTAAAATACATATTGAAAAGCAAATGGGGAGAAAACCATCACAAAATGATGGATGACGTCATCCTTCGAACCATATAGAAAGAGAGAGCGGAAGTAAATAAGTAAAACTTGATTCGTCGTCTTCATCTTCTTTTTTCGTGTGAATCCGATGATTCTGGTGTTGGTGTTTCCCCGATGTTTTTCTAGTTAGAAAACTTTCTAGAAAGACATCGGGTACTTACGGGAAGGACCACGAAAAGGTTGCCAACATCTCTAAGTGAAAGTGATACTGTGGAACCGACTGGATTCGAACTTGGAACACCCAGGTCTTCAGTCCGTGTCGTTATCCACTTAACCACCATCACCTCCCATCAAACCATACAGGAAAAGAGAGGAAGAAATTCTTTGAGATTTTATCTTGACGACCCTTGAACTGAAGGTCGTCTACTAGACCACTAAAACTGAATTTCGTCTCTATCTTGTCGCTGTGCACACCTTTTGTGATGTCATCCAGTACTATTACTCGTTCATCTATTCATCCAATCAGAGCTCTGTTTAATGTCGATACAACTGCGGGCGGTTGTAAGGCAGAGCTGACTCCAGTCTGGGAATAGTAGCGAGTCAGAACTATATCGTCAAGAATCCTAAAAGGAGTATTGGGTGTAGATGATTGATGTAAATGATTACACGAGAAGAGAGACTGGGGAAGAGACAGATGGGTGACGTCACAAAGCTATCATTCGTCCAAGCGAAAGGTGAAAGTTCAGTTAGATTTCATTGATGTTCAACACAGTATTGATTTATGAATAGATGTGCACAAAGAATTATCGTAAGTAAAAAGGTTTTCACAAATATTTCATGACATAACAAATACTGACTCAACGGGTCACAGGTCAAGTGTTTTAATAAGTTTCTTTTGTAGTTTTTAGAATTTAAAAGTTGACATATTTGAAAAACCTTTAACATTCGAGCAATATTAAGAATCTAGCTATAAATGTTTTTGCAAAATTCGCCGAAAGAAAGTTCAGTTATTACAGAAGAAAATAATAAGAATTGTGTAAGATAAGTGCCGAAAGTTGAATCTGAATGACAGCTTTTGAAGAAAAGGAACAACAATCGTGTATATTGATTGAACAGTTTTACTGGAGAAATCTGTTTCATAGAGCAGCAATGCGGACAGAGTGAGCAGCCTTTCATCTGTTGTCAAAATGGTCGACAATACACCTTGCGCATATGACTGTGGAGACCTCGTATGGCGTCATCATTATTTTCCGTTCATGGCGTATGTTTTTTTTTTTTTTTTTAACATAGTTCACCCCAAACAAGGCATGTTGCCACTGTAGACGTAAGGGGCTACTGAGAATTAAGGTGAAAGTATTGGGGGTCATCCTAAATTGGGATCTGTGCAGCGAGATGCTTGTTCACATTAGTTTTAGATTTCTGTATGTCATTACAGTTGGTGAAGCAGGGAGGGAGTTCCAAAGGCTGGCAGCTTGAGGAAAGAAGCTATTGGAGTAGAAGGCTCTTTGGCATCTTAGGACCTCCACAGTGAATGGATGGGATTTAGTTGATTCTCAGGTTAGTGAATTTACATTTTGGACCACCAGAGCAGCAAGTTCATCGGAGCACATTCCATTGAAGTACTTGTAAAACAGGCACAAGGATGCAGCATTTCGGTGATGGGACAGGGGCTGGAGCTTGGTGGGTAGTGAGGGACCTATTAAGTTGGTAACTCTTTTTCTCCTTGTCTAAGAGGGAGAGACCAGTGGATAATGTACCAGCCCAGATGTGGCAACAATATTCCATGCATGGGCGGATGGTGGCTTTGTAGAGATACAGGATGATGTCAGGTGTGATGAGTTTACTAGCACGGTAGAGGCAGCCGTGGCAATGTTTTCAATTTATTTGTTCCAATTCATGTTACCTGTGAATGTTAGAGTGAGGAGTTTGAACGTTGGACCCTTAGGTAGAGTATTATTTGCCATAGAAATCAGCAGTTGAAGAGGTTTCTTGTAATTGTTGAAGGAAAGGAGCTTTGTCTTAGCAGCATTAAATGTTACCATCCATTTTTTATCCCATTCCACTACAAACTGGAGGTCATTTTCTAAGGATTTAGCCATTGCCTCGGATATGTACACGTCTGTTTTACCCACATGACGAGAGTAGAGCGTGGTGTCGTCAGCAAATATACCCATCTCAGACACAACGTCATCAGATAGTTTGAACAGTAAAGGTCCAAGGATCGATTCTGTATTTATGTCATGTTTGGATGAGCTGCCATCGAGGACAACCTGGATCTTTTGGTTAACATAAAATCATCTCAAGAGGCTTGAATTGCCATAAAACAGACAAACTAGATTAAAGGTGGAAATATCTCCGGTTAAAATATTTCTGACCACCTTTTTTGCTTGTTAGCTTATGGCTAATACTACTAAAATGTGGTGGCACCAGCATCGGTTGATACAATACAAAATGGTGTTCATGGAGGGTGAAAAGACCGAGGAGGGAGAGAACAATCCAGACGTGTACTGAAATGGCACAGAGAATCCTGGAAGCTTATTGTCACTCAAATTCCAGAGAAAGTCAACAGTCGTTATCAGTGAGAAGTCAATGGTAAACAGCTGTGGTGAGAGCACAAAATATTTATCGAAAAAAAAAAAGCGGAGAGGACTGGGAATTTGGGAGACTTATTGTCATTGACTTCAGGGAATACTACTTTTTATTGGCGGTGAGCGATCACTGATAATGATTGTGAAATGACCTAATGAATAAATAATAATTTGTGAAAATTTAATTTCAGCAACTTGTGTGATTGCAAGAGTTTGGAGTGGATGGAATAAGTTTAGGGAACTTCTGGCATTACGAACCAGCAGAGCATTGACACTGTTGATCAAGGGAAGAGTCTATCAGGCATGTGTATGCAGTGTGATGATGTATGGAAATGAAACCTAACTAGTGTGATGATGTATGGAAATGAAACCTAACTAGTGTGATGATGTATGGAAATGAAACCTAACTAGTGTGATGATGTATGGAAATGAAACCTAACTAGTGTGATGATGTATGGAAATGAAACCTAACTAGTGTGATGATGTATGGAAATGAAACCTAACTAGTGTGATGATGTATGGAAATGAAACCTAACTAGTGTGATGATGTATGGAAATGAAACCTAACTAGTGTGATGATGTATGGAAATGAAACCTAACTAGTGTGATGATGTATGGAAATGAAACCTAACTAGTGTGATGATGTATGGAAATGAAACCTAACTAGTGTGATGATGTATGGAAATGAAACCTAACTAGTGTGATGATGTATGGAAATGAAACCTAACTAGTGTGATGATGTATGGAAATGAAACCTAACTAGTGTGATGATGTATGGAAATGAAACCTAACTAGTGTGATGATGTATGGAAATGAAACCTAACTAGTGTGATGATGTATGGAAATGAAACCTAACTAGTGTGATGATGTATGGAAATGAAACCTAACTAGTGTGATGATGTATGGAAATGAAACCTAACTAGTGTGATGATGTATGGAAATGAAACCTAACTAGTGTGATGATGTATGGAAATGAAACCTAACTAGTGTGATGATGTATGGAAATGAAACCTAACTAGTGTGGTTGAGGACATGCATGGAGAGAAGTGATATGAGAATGATATGGATGTTTAATGTGAGTTTTAAAGACAGGCTTGGATCTGATGAGCTCAGAGAAAGATTAAATCTGGACAGTATAGGGAGATGTGTGCAGAAGAGTAGACCTTGATGGTATGGCCATGTTTAAAGAATTGATAAGAGTTATTGGGTTAATAGATGTAGAACAGTTGCGGTAGCAGGTTCAGTTCATAAGGAAAAGAGGAAGAAGTAATTAAAATGGACTTGAGAGAAATAAAGACTTAGTCAGAGATAGGTTAGTTTGGAAGTCAATTTCTTAAAGCCATCCAACATGTAAACACAGACGTTACACCGAATATGATGATGATGATGATGATGATGATGATGATGATGAATTGGTTTTGTACAAATTCCAATGTTACATTTGTAAGTGAATAATAAAAAAAATTTATTTCCTTCATTTTAATCTTAGATTTTCAAGCTGTTATGTTGATTTGTTATATTAGAAATTGATAGAAATTCGACACTTTTTCACTTAAAAAAATTTTTGATTTCAAGATTAAAAGATTCTCTAATTTCTTTTTGTTGAACGATGATAATCAGTGGATCACTTTGAAGTCAATGGTTGCAGGAGTATTTGTTTTAGATGTCAGATCATATGGAAAATGACAAAACTAAGATCTGCATATAATTGTTTTTGTAATTATGCCTCTACAATCGTCAGAATTGAGATGATGAATTGTAATCTATTTAAATGAAAGCCATGAACGAGAGTAGAACGTGGACCATGGGGTTACTTTCAGTGGCCACGTAACTATCGCTTCCCTTATTTTGTTCGGTAGTCCTCACATTCTATCAGTGATGTTTCTGCCAAAGGGGGAAGAATTGTTGTTTTCTGGGTTGGAATCTATTGACCTAACAGCTATCGTTGGCTAGTTTTTGACCTTGAAGTAGTATTTCTTTTAGGTCCTTACATCAAGTGGCTTCATGCCGTGTCTGGAGCAATTTCCATAAAAAAAAATTGATTGTATGTGTACAGCTGAAATTAGAAAAATTTAAATATTTAAACAAAAAAACATTTTCTCTCTCTCTCTCTCTATGTATATGTATATATATATATATATATATATATATATATAGTCTCGGAAGTTTCTCAACCATTAAAACTATATTAAAAAATTAAAAAATAAAAAAACTTATAGTCCCAAGTCTTTCAGTGGAAAATCACTCATGTAAGTCAATTTATTTTTTACAGTTATTATATTAGTTTGTTTCTAACAATATTTTAAGGGATCATCAGTTGTTTACCATGAAAAACTGTTTCGGGAATATATATATATATATATATATATATATATATATATATATATATAATCTAAATGAATTAATGCAAAAGTCTTTTTCATTTATCACTCTTATATTACCATCAAAATGGCTTAGTTATTTAAATACTAATACAATATAATAATTTGAAATACTGTATATATAACACAGATAAAAGACCCAAAGACTGCTATTTGATTGCCTAACTTGCATAACTATTTTTTTAACCCTCTAAGCGCTGAAATCTTTTCCCTATGTGTGGCTGTACATACCCCAAATCATTGTTACTTTAACTATCTTTGAGCCCTGAAAACTCCAGTTCATTCCCTGAATCAACATATACAATGCTTCATCAAGAATATAGTATTTCCTAGTCATTTTCGGCTAGAAAATCTGCAAAATATTCGCAAAATTTTGCCAAAGATTGCGGCAATAACTTCCACAGCACCAGATACAAAACTATACATCTGGGAATTCGACATGATGCGAGCTAACAAAGCCATTTTCAATCACAAATCCGCATGTCGTATCGTCTGCTATTAGAGATGGAAGACTTGTTGCGATTTTGCGACAGCCGCGCTAAGAGGGTTAAACAGTTCATAAAGAATTAATGTTTGCTGTTATTCATTTTTAATTTTATTGTCCTATTTACCTATATATATGCAATAGTTTTCTTGATAATAACGGTAATTAATTAATTTAATAAAAAAACTATAATAAATTACTGAAACCTTTTTAAAAAATATTTTTTAATTAATTTTCAACGGAGGTAATTTAAATTAAACTAACATCGCACTAAAAAGAAATATATACTGACATAAACAAGAATAGTTCATAGAGTAAGGGGAGAGGATGACTGACTGCTTTCTTTCTCACTCTCTTCATCTCTCCTTCCCTCCCATTAGCGACATCACATTTTCTGTTTTTATTGTTTTTAAATTCAATGATCGTTTTGGTTCTGTGGACAAACGTTTTGCATTATTTGTTTAAACGTGCCTTTCAGGCAGTTTCTAAATTGTAAGTTCCCCCCCCCCCCACACACCTTGTAGAACCAAATTGACACTTATTGGCATAAAGGGCTCCAGTAGTTCATATATAAACGTTGCTTGAGTCGAGTAATACTTACATATGAACTACTAGAGCCGCTTTATGCCAGCAAGTGTCAATTTGGTTCTACTCCCCTCTCCACACATACATCATCGCTCAGGCGAATTTCTTTCTTTCTTTTCATTTCTTTATGGTCTTATTTAAAAGCTAAATAGATTTTTATGAAAATTACCAAAATGTTAATGTTTATTTATATGAATAAATGTTAATGTTTGTCTATTTATGTGAATAAAATGTTTATTTAAAATTTAGGTTTTAAGGATTTCAAATAGCGACCTTTGTGAAGCGAAAGTTCGCTGGCTTCTGTGTGTGTAGATTTTAACAAAGATTTTTAGTGTTTTTCTATCAATTGTGTTCCTTTAATTAGCCAATAAAATGTTTTCTTCATTTCGTCTAGAACAAATAAAAACAAACTTTATTGTTTTTGTAAATAAAAATTAATTCTTGAAAAACATATTTAAAATAAATTGAAATTTAAAAAAAAATAAGTTGAGATAGCATATCTCCCTTGATATCACAATTTCCCACCCTAAAGTAAAAAGGGCTTAAATAAATCGTAAAGAATTTATCCTGAATTAGCATCTATTAGAAGTATGCAAATTGTTTAATTTTTTTTCAGCTGAGTTTCCTAATTTTAACAATTAAATACTTTTATTTTATTTCATTACTGCCATTATATTTTATATGATACCCGGGCAACGTCATGTAACCCTGCTGGTTTACAATATTTACACTTGTATTGGTGTCTTCATGCTAGTTATAGCCACAATGGTTTGTCTGCTATTTTCCAGTTTTCTTCATGTGTCTTTCATTCCAAAGACGACAATCAAAGATGATTGGAGCAGGCATTGAAGAACATTGGCCAAACTCTAAATACAAGGCTTCCACAATTATTGCTTTAGCAAACAAACGAGATTTCCTTATAAGATTCTGAAGGGTTGAAAATGTTAAGCTATTTTCTTTTGATAAACTATTAATTGAAAAATTGCTAAAAGGGCAACTTTGTTTGCCTCCTGCAGAGGGTTGTTAGGGCATTATTTAAGTGTCATAATTAGTAGTCTTCATTTGATTATATCCACCATTCTTGGGGCTCTTTTTTTGCCAAATTTGATGGACCAACACAATAGTTTGGCCACCTAATAAATTTTTATTATTATTACCACAACAACAGCACCTCTTTATGCTAAATTTAATGTAATATTTCCCACTACTCTTGGAGTTTCTCAATGTTTCTTATTTGGGTACTTTTTAGGAATAGGTATCCAAGAAAATTTCAGTGCTTATGTCATCAATTTCGAGTTTCACTGGAGACTTCCGAACAAACTGAATATATTATCCCCCCCCCCCCCAAAAAAAAAATTATTTAATGAAAAGCTGTGTATTTTATCTTTTATTTAAATGTATTCTGTAATATTGTTTCGGTACTTCTACACCATATGAACCAAACTGTTTTTCTTTACCCTAACCCTAAACTAACCGTTTTAGTAAAAATGAATAAAAACATATCCAAAAAATTCCAAATAAATAGTTGCAAAAGTAACGCGGGTATCCAAAAAAATGACGTAATATAAGTCGGAACTTGATCTTTCTAATTGATTGAAAAATAGTCGTAATATAAGTCGGAACTTGATCTTTCTAATTGATTGAAAAATAGTCGTCTGGCAAGTAACACCAACTTTTTTATTTGTATATTTTGGGAAAAGTCTGAATTTGATTCGGATTTCTCTGTTTGTAGTTGGAACTGCTTACATCATGATCGCAAACCTATGGATACCTATTCTTAACAAGCACCCTTATTTGTAATAATATAGTTGGTATTTGTAATAGTAGTATTAAATAACCTGAAAAATGTAGATGTCCGTAAAACACTTGAACCAAACCTTCAGAAGTAAAACTTGTAAGTAAAACAATGTTTAGACAACAAATACAATCCATTAATTCCAGAATTGTACATGGCACCTTAATTCAACTGGCTTCATGGATGTTTCTTAATCACAATTGTATGGTTCTCATCAAATCTCTCATTTCTTTTATACATTAGAAATTCTTGGAACCTCAAATCAACTGGCTTCATGGATGTTTCTTAATCACAATTGTATGGTTCTCATCAAATCTCTTGTCAGGAAAATATCTCTCATTTCTTTTATACATTAGAAATTCTTGTAAACTAGATTATGTTGTTGTAATGATGTTCACTCTGGTCAGGTTGAGTCAGCCTTTTCCCTGACTTGCACTACGTGTCATGATATTGTATGTAAACAAGACTTTGTTCCAATCTCCTGTAGTGGTGCGTTAGGCTTTATGCTTTGCAACACATGCAGCATGCTGAGATTTGATGAGTTGTTAGACAGGATTTGCGAACAGGTTTGAATTATTTAAGATCCAAACTTACACAGTAAGAAAAAAAAAATTGATGTAACATCTATCCATTTTTGTAGCAAGGCGACACATTTCATCACTTAATCAAATGATCATCTCTAGCAATGTTTTCTGTTGGTTGTCATTGAACATTTTCTTTCCTAATCTTTTAAAGTGACACTTTAAGGTTCGGCTGAGGTAATTCCCAATGTTAGCATATAAAGCTGTTTTGCTGCAGCATAATTTGACATTAACTCAACACGCAGTATCTTTATGAAGACCTGCAATTTTTAATTTTTTTGAAAGTAAATATTTTTTCCTTCCATTTTCAATCGCTACGCATTAATCATTACAAAACTATATTGACAATTAGCAATGATACTCAGGACTGTCTGTCTATTATATTATTAATACCAGTGAAAAATAATAATAAGAATAATAAAAATAATAATAATAATAAAAAAAATAATAATAATAATATTAATAATAATAATAATAATTAGAGATGGGCGGTTTTACCGAAAAACCGCGGTTTTTCGGTTTTGTCTCCATACCGAATACCGAATCGGTTTTTTTTTTTTTAAACCGTAACCGTTCGGTATTGTGTTTTATCTACAGTAAGCCACCATATACAAGGAAACACGGTTGAAAAGATTTTCCGATTTGAATAAAATTGAATATTACCAAAAAAATGTTATATTAGTAAGAGGACAGATTGAACAAATATATTACTGCAATTACTGCTATAAACACGAGGCGATTTTTGTTTATTTTCATTCTAGAACGAATTTTAAACATTTTAAAATATGAATATAGAAAATGTTGTTACATTTTTCGCACCCAACTAGTAAATAAATTAATCTTTCATCTTTTTTTATGCATTAAAATTATAATTGTACGTTGTTTTGTCTTTCGGTAATAGTAATTTTAAATTATCTTATCCTAAAAAATATTGTCCTTTTTTTGAGCGAAAGTCAACAATGGCTACTAGTATTGCTGATATGACAATCAATCAGCAGCAGCGTCTTGTAAAATTCGTTTATAAACTTCTTTAAAAGTAAGATAAAAATACTTTTTGTGCTTAAAAAAGTTAATCCTATTTGGTTCTTTTATAAAAAATACTTTAAAAAATACTGGTTTTCACTCAACTTTCGAACTTCTAGTAGTAATGAATTTCTAGTCGCCAATTTAAAAAAAAAATTAAGATTCTACTTTTTTAGGCGATTACGTCTTAAAGTCTTGGCGAAAAAAAGAAAAAACAAAACAACAAAAAATAGTTTAGAATTTAGAGTGGGGGATCAGTTTCGCATATAAATTTAATGTAAAATGATCTCCGATTTCCCGGGCATTCTTGCCTTTTAGTGAAATTTATAAAATAAATAATTACTCTACCATTAACTCTAGGTACGACTAACAAGCCCACCTCCTAAAAATGCCATCTTGAACGTATCGTACCATTAACCTTAAATATGAGTGGCAAGCCACTCCTAAAAAACTCCCTTAACCCTAACACTAAGTCCGAATGGCAACCTCCATCCAAAACAAAACCCCTTCCTTAACCTTATCACTAACCCTAAGTCTGAGTAGGAAGCCCTAATCCTACAAAAAATCCCATTAAAACCACACATAATCGTCTAAAAAAAAAAAAAGCAGACGCCCATAAAAAAAACGCACAGGATTTATTTGCCATAGAAAAAAATTGATTAATGCCCTAAAACGCTAGAATGGCCCGGAAATAGTGAATTATTCTGCATTAAATATATGTGTAACTAATCCCCCACTCGAAATTCTAAATGAATTGTTTTTTTTTCTTTCTGCTAAGTTTTCAGGGTGTTCACACTTAATTGCCCCTAGCCCTACCACTAACCTGAAGTTCAAGTGGTAAGCCCCCCCCCTCCTCCCACAAAAACCCTTATAATCGTCTAAAAAAAAAGAAGAAAAAAAAACAAGAAAAACGCACAGGATTTATCTCCCATAGAAAAAATAATTAACTGTCCTAAAACGCTAGAATGGACTTGAAATGGGGGATTATTTTATGTGAAACTGATCCCCACTTTAAATTCTAAAATAATTGTTTTTGTTTCTTTCTTTCTGCCAAGTTTTTCAGGGTGTTAACATGTAATTGCCTAAATAAAAAAAGTAAAATCTCATATTTTGGGGAAGTAAGGGGGTGAGTTAGCAGAAGGTGTAAATCTACAATAATGCTAAAGAAATATTGCAATATATTCATTTTTAAACAGTCCTAGTATTAGATTTTAGTTTCTTGTACATAAAATGTATTACAATTCAACTTTGAGTTTTCTAACTTCTTTCTTTTAATGGATTCATGGTATTTTTAAGGTATTGCAGCATATTTATGTGCACTTAGTGCGGATTACTTGGAAACCATTAATTTCTGGAGATTTTCAGTGGCATATTCTGATTCCTTGTACAAAAATACACTTATATGGTAAATTTCATTGCTTAATCTTGTGTTTTAACAAAGATATAACATTTTTACTGAAAAATTAGTGTAAAAAATGTGACGAAACGCATATGGTATTAAAGAGGGGAAAATATCCAATTGTGCGAGGCACAAAAATAGTCATAACTTCCTTATTTTTAGTCAGATTTAAAAAATTAAAAAAGATTCTTTCTTAGATCATCAAGCTCTTTCTATATATGCCATTATTGAGATATTTTAAGCAATTTAAATTTTTTCATGTGTATTGCTACTTGTAGGAAGAAATCTTTGTTTACAGTTTGTTTATCATTAACATTTTGAATTTTCAAATGAAAAAAAGAGAAATACGACAGACAACATGACATCGTATTTTTAGCATAAACTATTTTCAAATGAAAAAGAAAAAATCAAACGCGTTCCGTATGATGTCGAAAATCTATTTGATTCAACTCAAAATTGTAAAATAATTATTTGTTTGTTTCAGAGTTATCTAAAAAAATAAGTTATTAAAATGAAATTTAAAAAAATATTTGTAAAAGTAAATAAACGAAAAGTAGTGAGTAAGTATAAACATTTAAAAAGAAAAAAAGTAGTTGCCAATGCTAGTGTCACTTTATTCGGATTTTAAAAATTATTTTAAACATTAGGCATTTCATTGTTTACTTTTGAAAAGCCACTTCATACATAAATTGTAATTTCTAGAGAACTATCTCTCAACTATACCATTTTCTCTCCCAAAAATGGGTTATTCAAAAAGTAGACTATGCAACGATTTATATTTTACTAAATTGTTAATATGGTATTTATTTAGAGTTGACAATTTATTCGAAAGTTTAATTATTAAACTTTAATCCAAGTCATGAATTCTATGACTAAAATTACCTTAAAGCTTAAAAAATGACTTTAGGTGAATTAATAATCTCTACTTTTTTTTAACCATCCTTCCTTTTCCCTTGGCGCGGTTTTCGGGTGTACTACTAGTCTTTTACGCATGTCTATAAAGTTTTATTACCCTGTCTTAAAAACAAATATTAACCCCAACACGCACCAGTTGACAGAACTTCGAGCACACAAAATGACAGACATCCCAACAGTCAACACCGGCAATTCGAGAAGTATATGGTGTGTTTATTTTACGCGACAAGACACAACGTCTTGCAAACATTTTCACCTATTAAAAAATTAAAATTTTTATCTGTCAAATAATTTTGACAATATTTCATTTTCATCATCATTTTTGCTTAATTTTATTTGTAAAATTATTTTGTTTGTTTAAATAAATTTTCGTTTTTTAATTTCTTGCATTTCTGAGTTATATTTTAGCTTCTGATGGGTTAAGGAATTAGATAGAATGTATATTCAAACTCAGTTTTATTCTTCAGAAATCTTTCATGAATCTTTGGTCACTTTTAACGAGTTAACTGTTAAAAAGGTATCAGAACTTTGATTACAACAGTCAACATCTTAAAACTTATGATTCATATCATGGAGAATGATTCAGTCACAAAATTATCGAAACAGTGGCATAATTCAACTAAACGTTGAATAATAACTAATCATCACACAAGAGAATGAATAGCTTCCATAGTAAAAAATTTTTTTTCAAAAAAACCGAAAAACCGAACCGTAAACCGAGGTTTTAAGGAAAAAAAACCGAAACCGATACCGAAACCAAAATTTCAAAACCGCCCAACTCTAATAATAATAATAATAAAGTATCTACTTGTTAAGATTATTAGAAAACTTAGTGGAAAAAATATAAACAATTGCTGTCCCTGTAGTAATGAACTAATACAAGATAAATTATTGGAAATTTAGTTTCTTCATAAATAAATGTTTTACATGTACAGGGGTGACCCCCCCCCCCCCCCCCCCGAAAAATCCACCCATGAAATCGTCAATAAAAGTCATAATCCTTTCTGACCATATTTCGTTCAAAAATAAACTTCAATCTCTGACATGTCCACCAAGTTTCAGTCATGAATGTCCAACAGTTTTTGTTTTATCATCATTCAGCTTGACTGCGATGGTCCTCTTCAGTGCAGTAATAGTATGGGGATTGTTTTGATAGACATTATCTTTGATCAAAATCAGGGTGAGAGGGAGGTTATGGTCTGGTGATTGAGTCTCATTCAGGATCACACCGTCTACTGATGATACGAGCTGCATACCATTGAACGACGATAAGGCAAAGACTGTTGTACATTCAAGACTGAAACTTGGTGAACAAGTCAGACATACACTGAAGTTTATTTGTAATAAATATTGGTTGGATTAAAGAACAGATGGTGAATTTTATTAAGTTCCGTGGGAGTGGGGGCATTTTTTATTTGGCGGGGGAAGTTATCTATGGCCATTCTAAGTAAAGGGAGGCCAGAGCACTGGAAAATGACGTCATGCTCTAAAGTAACAAACAAAATCTTTCAAACAGTCGGACTATGGTAATTTTGACCCCTTCCTTCACTTAAAAATTCACGTCTAATGTCGCCGGGATGCTGAGAACAGATACGTCTAATGTCGCCGGGATGCTGAGAACAGATACGTCTAATGTCGCCGGGATGCTGAGAACAGATACGTCTAATGTCGCCGGGATGCTGAGAACAGATACGTCTAATGTCGCCGGGATGCTGAGAACAGATACGTCTAATGTCGCCGGGATGCTGAGAACAGATACGTCTAATGTCGCCGGGATGCTGAGAACAGATACGTCTAATGTCGCCGGGATGCTGAGAACAGATACGTCTAATGTCGCCGGGATGCTGAGAACAGATACGTCTAATGTCGCCGGGATGCTGAGAACAGATACGTCTAATGTCGCCGGGATGCTGAGAACAGATACGTCTAATGTCGCCGGGATGCTGAGAACAGATACGTCTAATGTCGCCGGGATGCTGAGAACAGATACGTCTAATGTCGCCGGGATGCTGAGAACAGATACGTCTAATGTCGCCGGGATGCTGAGAACAGATACGTCTAATGTCGCCGGGATGCTGAGAACAGATACGTCTAATGTCGCCAGGATGCTGAGAACAGATACGTCTAATGTCGCCGGGATGCTGAGAACAGATCCTAGACTTTGATATTATCCAAAAGGTCAAGTAACCATAAAAATAATGTTTTTATGGTTCAGCATTTTTGAATGAATGAAAAAAAAAGATGATTTAATCTATTATTGTATTATCTTTTAATGGGTTGGTGGCTAGTGTAGTATCGGTTCTGTTGTCATGATAGGTATTAACCCCTCTTTTTGGGGGGAGGTGGCGTTTGTCATGATACCATACTCTGTCGTTATCTCCTCCTTTGGAGGTAAGTGTAGTATATGTTCGTTCATCGTGATATCATCATCCGAGGCTAGCAAACGTATGCGATCGTTTGCAGGAGTTGTAAAAGAGTAAATTTCTTTGTGAGTCTATCTCTTCTCAACTATGAGTGAAATAGTAGGATAGACTAGATTCTCAAACCTTGGTAGAGCAACTTATCTAAAAGAAGAGCCTGTAAAATAAGACCTGCCATTCTTCGCCTATTCCAGCATTGCTTATGTCATCGTTTCGACTTATTGGATTTTTTCTTGCCACTAGACTTCAGCAATCGCAGTTCTGGAGAAATGCAGTTGGATATAGCACAACTGTTACTTCACTGTATCCTCCTCATCACGCAGACGCATTTTCGAATGGTTTCTTGAAACAGGATGCACAGAAATTACATAAAAAAAAAATAAATAACAGGCATTTAATGTTTCTATATTTACAATTTACACATCCAAATTTCAATATTCATATTTAACTCCCCATTTTAAAATCTTTTCTACATGGCTAGTTGGATGGGAATTGCACCCCCCCCTTTTAAAAAAAAAATACTTTTGATTCTTCTAATGTTTCTGTTCTTTTTCTAAGAATGGCAGGTTTGGCATGACATTCTTAGAGGAGCATAAGATGTTGAATTGAAAGGAATTGTCAGGAGCTTTGAGTCGGCATCTGTCATTTAATTTTCAGCATTAAAGAAAATAAGATTATTTTATTTCACCATCTGTTCAATGATGCCCGTCTTTGATGCATCTGTGATTTCATACCTTCAGGCAAATTCTCTTTTTTGTTGATCATTAAATAATGCATTCTGGGTGATTTGTGTTTGGGGATGGCCGTTTTTACTCTGAATCTTGATTCTCTTTTTAGAAAAGTAGATCTTATCAAATCACATATCTTGATAAAAAGATTAGTTAGTGTGTGTGCATGTTACACACACACACACATATATCTGTGTATGTGTGTATTTACATATATATGTATATATTACTGTTTTATATTATATATATTTATTTTATGTATTATTATATATATATTATGAAATAATATATTATGCATATATGTTTCCGTATTAACATAAAGAGTACTCAAAACCGTAGTAGTGGTAGTATGAAAATATACTTATGACAAGCAAGCCACACCGAAAGTTTTGTTTCAGTCCAAGGGATCATCAGCTAATGATTAACAGTCTACAATCCCTTTTATTTCCATCAGTTCATGACAAATAGTATTTATCATTTGAACATTTTCATGAATTGGATTTCTTATCTTGTTGTTATTTTTTTCCCAACGTTTCAACTGATGCACCTCGTGATATTCTTCAGCTGAATATTTTTTAAATTTCAATCTTTCTGTTGGACTCTGTAACGCACATGTTACCTTGAACCAAACCCCTTATTTAGTCGATCGTGCAAGATTGTTCTCGTTCCATCAGCCATGACCGGGTAGAAGTATTAATTAATTATGTTATTCCTAATTCTTATCACGTGTTGTACGAATTGAGGACAGTAGTCCGAATAATCCAAATTATTAATCCTCATCTGAAAAATTCCGAAATATTATATCGAATTTCCTGTTGAAATCTTGATTACTTTAAGGATCGTTTTTCCAGGAAGAAACCGTATTAAAGGCAAACGGAGCCTCTTATTCTTGTATGAATGTATCTCGAGAAATGAAAGAGAACATCTAAAGCGGGGATTTCTTGTACTTTATTTTATTATTGTTTTATTGCTGTTGTGTCTAAACTGATTTGCTGAAACCATTTCACTACTGTCTATTACTTTATGGTTTTGCCATTTCAACTGTCCTGTAATGATTAGAAATTAGATTTGCCATCTCAGTGAAGCGAAGCACCTCAACTGTTGTCTTCAGAAATGGTCTCTGGTTGTTACATAATCTTAACGTAGTAATTTTTAGTTTTAGAGAAATTTTTTTGTTTTTTTCTCTGAAACTAAAATTATTTTGATTTTAAATGTATTACATTTAAAATCAAAATAATTTTAGTTTCAGAATTTTTTTTGTTTTTTTCGCTTTATACATTTAAAATCCAAATAATTTTAGTTTTAGAGAAAATCTTTAGTTTTTTTCGCTTAATACATTTAAAATCAAAATAATTTTAGTTTCAGAGAATTTTTTTTGTTTTTTTCGCTTTATACATTTAAAATCCAAATGATTTTTAGTTTTACAGAAAAGTTTTTGTTTTTTTCGCTTTATACATTTAAAATCCAAATAATTTTCTGTGCAAAATAAAAAATAAACACCAATATTCCTTCTACAAAATACTGATATTTAAAAAAAATTTTTTTTAAAATCTTATATTCACCCCAGACAAGAAACATTGCCACTGGCACATAACGGGCTAGTGTGAATTAGAGGCCAGATTAATCGGAGCATCCTAAGTGGGGAGTTGTTCATTGAGATGCCTGTTCAGATTACATGAAAATTTCTGTAGGTTCGGACAATCAGAGAAACAGGGAGCAAGGAGAGAATTGCAAAGGCGAGCAGTTTTAGGAAAGAAGCTATTAGAGTAAAAATCTTTCCAGCATCTGTGGACCTCTACAGTGAAGGGGGGGGGGGCTTGGTAGACAGTGTGAGACCTATTAGATTAGAGACTCTTTTTTGGACCTTGTTAAAGAGGGAGAGACTAGTTGTTGGTGCACCAGTTCAGAGGTGACAGCAATACTCCATACATGGGCAGATGGTGTCTGAGTAGAGATATAGGGTACTAGCAGGTGAGAGAAGTTTTCTAGCTCGGAAGAGGGAGCCCACCCTCTTTGTAACAGACTTGACAGTATCTTCTTTTAACAAAGATATAACATTTTTACTGAAAAAGTAGTGTAAAATTTTTTTACAAAACACGTATGGTCTTAAAGAGGGAAACATATCCAACCCTGTAAGGGTACAAAAATAGTTATAACTTCCTTATTAAAAATTTTTAAGATTCTTTCTTAGATCATTAAGCTCTTTTTATGTATGCCATTATTGAGATATTTAAAGCAATTTCCATTTTTTTTATGTGTATCGCTACTTCCATGTATTTGTTCCAATCCATGTTTCCTGTGAATGTTAGGCTGAGGAATTTGAATGTTGGACTTTCAGGTAGCGTGCTATTGGTGATGGCAATTAGTGGTTGGAAACGTTTCTTATAATTGTTAAAGGAAAGGAGATTTGTCTTAGTAGCATTAAATGTAACAATCCATCTTTCGCCCTATTTTACTACAGACTGGACGTCATTTTCTAAGGATTTAGCCATTGCCTTAGATATGTGTGCATTTGTTTTTTTCCACGTCGAGAATAGAGCGTGGTGTTATCAGCAAATACGCCCATCTCTGATGTAATTGTATCATGGAGGTCGCTTATGCAAATCTGGAATAATAAAGGTCCAAGGATCGCCCCCTGGTGCACACCTGCATTAATGTCATGTTCATATACACATGAAATGCTGCCATGAATTTTAATTTATAAAATGTGATCATTTTGACCATTGGTTACCCCTGATGGGTCTGCTTTTTCTTTTCCTTTTTCATCATTTAACGTGACTTACACGGTGGCTACGGCAGCACAAAGTGATTTCCTCAATAAAACTATCATTTACATTAGTTTCTTTGTGCTTCTTGAGGTCATCTTTGACTGAGTCATTCAAAATCTTTCTCGGTCTGCGTTTACCTCACTTACCCTCAATGGGATGTGTGTATATCTGTTTATCGAAATAAAATCTTCGTTCAACATGTCCATACCACTATAGGTGGTTAAAATGCAAAGCTGACTCCAGTCTGGGAACCTTCACCCTCAATAGCAAAGAGTCAGAATTAATTCTGTTATCAAGGTACACAACACAAATCCAGCGAACTGTAGCCATGTCATTCCTCTACATCTCCAGAAAAACTGAACGCGTATTGTCAATAAATAATTCTAATCTACGTGTTCATATCAGTTCAAATACTTATTATAACACAGGGATATGGACGAGAAAAACTGACATAAGTATATTTACATAAGTATATTTACATAAGTATATTTACAAAACAATGCGAGACAAATTGTAGTAGAGCTGATATAAACAATGAATTTCTCACTGCCCCCGATGATAACGGTTGACCGTGCCAATCAGAGTGCTGTATCTGCGTTGGAAAGGGTTCAATAGTTGAAGACAGACATCGGAGACAACAAAGTGAGCCGCGTCTAATTATGCAAATGATTCACTTTGCTGACCAATTAATGATATTTTGGGCTTGTTATAAGCAGATGAATTTTGCTTATTCACTTTTGGAACTCGCTTGCTGCTCAGTTCTAGTTGGTTTCAATAGTAACTTAGCTCCCTGTTGCGATAACTGATGTTTGGTGAGAGCGTTGTTGACTGAAGACTTGTTTCCCTTGGTCTGTTTGTCCATCAAATTTTAAGTCGGTTAAAGACTATTCTGTTTGCTGTCCCATTGGCGTCCATGTATAGGCAGTACCCTGATCCAGTTTTATTTATTACAAAAATACACAAGGCTGTCTTACACTTAAATCACTTCATAGATTCTATTTATATTTAAGCATCACAAATCCGTAATTTCTTTTACACAACACCATCTATTTTTTTAAAGTAGTAACGTTACTGTTTATGTTTTTAGGTCTAAAGATTCACTGGGTTTTCTTTGCTTTTTCTTTGACGAAGTTAATCACTATATATTTCCCAACTCGCTCACTTCCTCAAATTTAATGTAATCCTACATTAGTGAAAAACAATTACTCATTAATTGAACAGGATGCAATTCTGTAGATATGCATGGATTTTTCCACTCGCCAATAATGATATCACACACATTTCCACTTCATTTGGCTGTCATTTCTAAGAAGTCATCAAAATAGCGACAGTCGGTTTTTCTACCAAATTAACCCCAAAATTGTGATTAATGTTTTTTTATATTGTTAAAATTGTGCCGCTTTTTATCGGTACAGGTTTTACTGTTTTTAAAAGAATTTATTTTAATGTATTTCCTTTGAAACAATTTTAAAAATAACTTTTTATTTTCATAATTTCTGATGTTCCACAATAGCCATTAGTCAGTATCAAACATTTTTCTCAGCAGTTGATAAAAATTAGATGGAACATTAAGTACAGTGTATAGGTATGTCCTAGTTGGTTCCCTATGATACCATTATGGGGGAAATTTTTGATTACTATGGGTATATTTTTCCATCTTCATCATTATATATAATGTGCCTTATGCTTTAGAGTTATTTACAAAAAAAGCTATGCCAAAACTGACATTGTTATAGTACCTATGCTATAAATTGTATAAAGTTTACATAACGAATGACTGGTGATACCAGATCAGGCTGCCCTGTGGCTCCCTGAGACGAAATTCACCTACATTGACGTTTTTTTTTTTTTTTTTTTTTTTTTTTTTTGTAAAACTTAATTATGTTCTACAAAACCAAAACCAAAAACAACAGCCCCTCTCCCTTTCTCCCTCCCCTTTTTTATTTTATTTTTAGAACTTGAAGCATAAATCTTTTACTATAATGACCGGATTCGGCATTAAATGGCCCAAAAAGGGTTGATATGCCGTAAAACAAAACTACCAAACCAAAAACGATGATTAAACATTTGAAGATATAAAGAACTTGAAGCATAAAAACTTTTACTATAATGACCAGATTCGGCATTAAATAACCCAAAAAGGGTTGATATGCCGTAAAACAAAACTACCAAACCAAAAACGATGATTAAACATTTGAAGATATAAAGAACTTGAAGCATAAAAACTTTTACTATAATGACCAGATTCGGCATTAAATAACCCAAAAAGGGTTGATATGCCGTAAAACAAAACTACCAAACCAAAAACGATGATTAAACATTTGAAGATATAAAGAACTTGAAGCATAAAAACTTTTACTATAATGACCAGATTCGGCATTAAATAACCCAAAAAGGGTTGATATGCCGTAAAACAAAACTACCAAACCAAAAACGATGATTAAACATTTGAAGATATAAAGAACTTGAAGCATAAAAACTTTTACTATAATGACCAGATTCGGCATTAAATAACCCAAAAAGGGTTGATATGCCGTAAAACAAAACTACCAAACCAAAAACGATGATTAAACATTTGAAGATATAAAGAACTTGAAGCATAAAAACTTTTACTATAATGACCAGATTCGGCATTAAATAACCCAAAAAGGGTTGATATGCCGTAAAACAAAACTACCAAACCAAAAACGATGATTAAACATTTGAAGATATAAAGAACTTGAAGCATAAAAACTTTTACTATAATGACCAGATTCGGCATTAAATAACCCAAAAAGGGTTGATATGCCGTAAAACAAAACTACCATACCAAACATAACGAATGTACATATATGAGAGTTCATATAAAAAAAGAAATGCGAATAGTTAAAGGAAGCCAAAATGAAGTATTGTAAAAAAAAAAATAAAAAAATAGATAATTATTAGAAACTAGCAGATAAAGATCAAATAAAATATTAAGATAAATAAAATTTAAAAAATATATAATTGATTTTATCTACAGTCGGGCAACATCGAGTGAATAGCATTAAGTAATTGTCACGAACAAAGCAGAAAATATTAAGTGGTTACTTTTCCACCCTGTTTATAAAAAAATATGTTGGTGGCGGAAAACTTTTGTATTACTTTAGAAGCTAACAGTATACACTAGCTTGCGTATGCCGTAATGTTATATTAAGTATAGAATCAAATTAACACTTACCTATATCCTATAGGCAAATATTGCTTGAATGAAGCAGTATTTATATATAGAGTTATTCACTCTTAGACTGGCAGCCAATCAGAATTCATATAATGGACTTGCCCAACTTGGCATAGTGGAGCAGTCCAGCTTCCATATAAACTGGATTTTTGGTTACTTGAGTTTTTACTTGCTGCTCAACTGGTCGTACAGTTGAGCCCGAAGTATCAAATTCTATATTAAGTAACAGATTATAAGTAATTTTTTTATGTTTAGAGACTGCAAGACGTTAAGCGAAGCATTAATTAGGTCTCTGTAACAATGGATTCTTAATTTTGTTTAAAAAAAAATATGAAGTCGAAAATAGAAATAGTGCATAAAAAAATTTGCAAATAAACATGGTTTATGGAGAACTGGAAAAAACATTAAGCCATTTTGCAATTGCCGCTTGCATCATTACAGTAAAACAACAGTTTAAATAGCTGTTATAAATGAAAACCTTTTACCTAGTATTACGATATTCATATAATTAAAAGAAATGAATAGGTTAATATATATTTAAAACAAATATAATTGTTTATCTGATAGCTAAAATAAGTAGAGCAATGATAGAATTTGGTTTTTATTATTGACGTAAACTGATTTTAAATTTAAAAAAAAAAGGGCTGTCATTATCGAAAAATGTCTCCTTTTTTAATAATCTCATGGGCCAGAATAAGTATGTTGTGTATGTACCGTGCCGTTAGAAAAGCTAGCGATCACAAATATAGTAGAGGAAAAATTATGTTTACTTTATATATGAGATGACTTAAACATAAATCTCCATTGTTTGTTACTATATAATCAAAGGAAATTTGCTTTGTTTTTTAAAGTTTTCATATATAGTCAAGTAATTATCTTTGGCAAGACTTATGGCCAGCCCAGTATATTCTGATGAAGTGTGTATGTGAGAGGAGGGGGGGGGGCTCCATTTGTCCTTGTTGAAAGAAAGATAATAGAAATGAATATGTAGCTTATCAGAGGCATTGTGTTTCTTTGATTCTCCTATTATTTGTAAGGAGTGGAAACAGTGAAAACTTGCCAATGATTACTTCTCGGCACTTTACCACTTACATAATATTTTCTATTTGTATGGAGGTGAGATTTCCACTTGAATTATTCACCCGCTTGCTTTTTTTGTTTGTGTTTTAGATGTGTCTCTTTGAGAGGCTCTCTTGGTTTCAAATAGCATTTTGGTCAATCTATGTTTGAAATAGTATTTTCGTTATTCTGTAATGCCTAATTTTGAAATAACATTTTTATTGGTGTGTCACACCTTGCAGTGTTAAAAAGATTGAATGAACACATCTTGTGGTCTAATGTGAAAGGATGTATTCCGACATTAAAAAGATCAGCAGAACTTTAGGTTTCGATACAACTTTCGGTAAGTGGTTGATTCTTTCGGCAACCCCAGAACAAGAAAAACTTGCTGTGAACAATCGTAAATATTCATTAAGAACACAGAAACAATAATAAAAAACGAAAACTTATCTTCCTCTTGTTGGGGAAAAAGACTAGTTGAGGAATTTGATTGGCGCTTTCATTATTTATAATCAAAACAGATTTTTCTGGTTGTCACTCAAAAAAAAGAATATGACCTTTTGAATTAAATTGTTTAATAAGGTTTTGAAAAGAAATATCATAGGCAAGAGAGGGGGGATAAAAAAGGGGGAAATATATATATATAATATAATATATATACCTGTCCCAGGATGGGTAAAATTAATTCCCCGAACAGAAATTTTGTTTCCTCTTATGAAGATAAAAATCTAGATATAATGCTACAAAACTTTGTCTTGAGCCCTTATTTCAATTTTTATCAAAATCTATTACATGATTTTGATTCTAGAAACATGTCTAAAATATAAGCTTAAGTGGTCTTAAGAAGAAATTAAAATTCAGGGAATCTTGCTTAATTGGTGTCTTATGACTATGGAGCAAATTCAATGCAAATCTGAAATATTTGAATTTTCAAATGGGATGTTGTGTCCATATTATGTTCTCTAAAAACCATGTAAAATTCTCCAGAGAAACTGAAAAATAGGAAATATTTATTAATTCATCTGTTATACCTATTGTTAGAATTCAACCAAATTCCGAGGTATCTGCATTTTTAGAAAAGACTTCCACTCTCTTTTTACTCATTTCTGCATGAAACTAAATAAAAATAAATATAATCCACATTACCCATTGTTACTCTAAGCAGCTGTGTTCCAAAATTCATTATGATCGGTTAATTAGTTTAGGAGTTTATCCTGAACATACAAATATAAACATATGCACATACCTAACTTGATATCGATAGAGAGATATAGATGAGATGTGCATGTGATCATCGTCAGCATTACCTCGAGTCTTGTTTGTCCGGCTGTTTCTTTAATTCACCCAAAGCCAAATCCGAGTGTTGCCACACTAAAAAAATAACGACCTAAACTCACTCTCACTATGATCCAAATAGTATAATCTTGTATAAAATATCTTTCTTTGAAGTTGCCTCTAGTTAGAAGACGACGACGACGATGATGTATTTCTAATTTCCATCTTTGTTTATTGTTTTAGTTGATGGCTCCTTTTACTCTTCAAATGAAAATCTATTGGCTTCTCTGAACCATAATTAGTGCTTCCATCTTTTCTATTGATCTTACATGTCAGTCTTGCTTATTTTTAATGAACATGAACTTGGCGTATGGAGAGAACAACACCATTGTGTTTATTCGGCTTCAATTAAACTGGAGCTGAAGACAATCAGTTATTTTTAAATACCCGTGAAGAAACTGCTGGTTATATTGAAGCAATAATAAAGTTTGGGACAGTTTTTCTTTTAGTTTTTACTGAAGGGTCACCACTTATCAAGGCCAAAGGCCACTCGATTATAAAGGGTAATGAGATGGGATGATAGCTAATTTAACGGTGGCGAACCTCATAAAAGGATTGAAGATGATTCATTGAATGAACTAAGTTTGGTTACTTGTGGAGATGGTATATGACAAATCTGTTGACATTGGATTTAAAGACGACTGTTGTAGTTTGCAGGAAAGCAGTTTCGTGGCAGTGTGTTCCAAGGTGAGTCTTAAAGACTCTTAGATTTGAGTCAAAGACAGCTTTGGATCCTCAGAGGAAGATTAAATCTTGATAGTCTAGGGAAATGTGTACCGAGTAGGCGAGTTCGTTGGTTTAGTCACAACATTGTTAAACTGGATGAGACTAATAGTAGAACAGTTGGTGTAGTAGGGTCAGTGGCAGGGGAGGAGCAATGGGTAAAATGGATTCCCCGAACAGAACAGCTTTGCATCACATTTATGTCGACTTACGAAGATTAACATTAAGATATTATCGTACTAAACCTTATGTCTAGAATCCTTATACCAATTTTGATCAGAATCAATTACATGATTTTGATTCTAGAAAATGTCTAAAATTTAAGACTTAAGGGGTCTTGAAAAAATTGAAATTCAGGGAATTTTGCTTAATTTTTTTGAATTTTCGAATGGGGGGGGATGTGTCCGTATTATCCCCCCCCCCCCCCCCCCCCAAGCCCCTTTAAAATACTCCAAAGAAACTGAAATTTGGGGAATATTTATTAATTGATTTCTAACACCTATTGTTAAAATTTCACAAAAATCGTAAGCATCGGAATTTTCACAAAAGGCGTCCACCCCCCCTTTTTTTTTTTTTTTTTTTTTAACATAGTTCACCCCAAACAAGGCAGGACACCACTGTAGACGTAAGGGGCTACTGAGAAAAAAGAAGAGGGGAGAAGGTAGGGGGCAGTCAACCTAGATTGGGATCTGTGCAGCGAGATGTCTGTTTACATTAGTTTTAAACTTCTGCATGTCTGTACTGTCGGGGAAACAGGGGGCAGGGAGGGAGTTCCAGAGGCCAGCAACACGAGGAAAGAAGCTATTTGAGTAGAAGGCTCTCCAACATCTGGGGACCTCCACAGTGAATGGATGGGATTTAGTTGATTGTCGAGTTAGTCTAGTGAATTTACGTCGAGGGGGCACCAGAGTAGCCAGTTCATCGGAGCATAATCCATTGAAGTATTTGTAAAACGAGCACAAGGATGCTACATTGCGGCGATGGGACAGAGGCTGAAGCTGGGTTGACAGTGAAAGACCTATTAGGTTGGCGATTCTTTTTTGGACCTTGTCAAGGAGGGAGAGACTAGTAGATGATGCACCAGCCCAGATGTGACAACAATACTCCATGCATGGGCGGATGGTGGCTTTGTAGAGATACAGGATAATGTCAGGTGAGAGGAGTTTACTAGCACGGTAAAGGGAGCCAACCTTATTTGCGGCAGCCTTGGCAATGTCTTCGATGTATTTGTTCCAGTTCATGTTACCTGTGAAGGGAAGGTTAGGCCGAGGAGTTTGAATGATGAACTCTCAGGTAGGATGTTATTTGCCATGACAATCGGTGGTTATCCCCTTTGCATGAAATACATTACGCTAATTACCCACCTTTAGTTTAGGAGTGAATCCTGTACATACAAATATATAAGCATATAAACATACCTAACTTCATAAAGATAGATATATATGAAATGAGGTTGATATCAGCTGAAAATATTTTCCACATATTTTTCTTGTCAGAATATGTCCATAAATTCTCAGAAGAATTGTTTGTGGCACTAGAGTGAACCAATTCTTTGACGGCAACAGATCATTTGGATAGAAGCTTGTCACAAAATCAGTCGGAACCTTATTGACACGTAGGTAATTGGTACAATCAGTTTCATAACCTACCTTATTGGCGGTTTCTTCCGGCACGCGTCCCTTATTGTGATCCTGTCTGACTAAGAAAAACACCACCTGCAAATGAGTTCATTCATACCCGAAAATAAGAACCAAGAAGAGACAACGGTTGAAGACAAGCAGAGGTTTATTTGTCTAAGATCGTCTGTTTTCAATCACTGACAAGTGAAGCGGGGGAAGGGGTAGACAGAGATGGGTTGATAATTACTGTCTAACAGTATCTTATCAGGACATTTTTAAAGGCAGGTGTTGACGCTTCTGCTTGAACTCACAACACTTCTGTCTTTGAGTCGGGTGACACCACATCCGTTTTTAGCAGACAGGAGATCGAGCTGACATCCGAACACACTAACCTGACCCCCAACTTAACCTCTTTCCTGTTATTCTCAACTAACGAAATTATTCTCGCTCAATATTTAACATTACTTCCTCTTTTTCATTATTGTTAATGACCATCGTCATATTCATAATGGAGATATAGCGGCGGCAATTTCTTTTTCCTTTCTTTCTCTAATTAAGTAACAATAAAAAAAAAAACCTTAAAAACCTTCAACATGACATCATGTTTTTTTGTTGCTTTATTTGTTTAAAGTAAACATCACAAATGTGTAAAGTTACGCATCTATCATATAAGCTTCTCCTTAGCCCCTCCCTTGAAAAAGATGTTTGAATCTGATCAACCCATCAGACAGAGAGAAAAATTTTGCTATCTTCTTTGCTACATGTCACTTTGGACTTCCAGTTCATTACATCATATCCTGACACGTAGCTCTAACCTTTAGCTTCCAATGGAATTTTCCGCTTTTCTACTCAGTCTAACCCTATGTGGAAATTCCATTTTTAACATAGCCACGATCAAATATTACTACGACTGACTGTGACAAAAGAGAGAGTACAATGGCGATATGTTGTGAAAATGCCAACTGCTAAGATAAGGTAAGGATAGCTGTCCAGAACATATAAATCTAGCTTGGTCTGTATGTGTGTACATATATATATATATATATATATATATATATATATATGTTTATTTAGGCAGCATTTTCTCATTTATGCAAAAATTGTTAGAGAAACCCTATTTCGCCACCTCACCATGCATCTTGTAAACTCTAGCTCAATTTACCAACCTCTACAAAAACATAACTGCCCTCCCTCTGATTTAAGACAAATTCTAGCAAATAACACTAAAATTCCGAAACCAATAAAAAAAAAAAAATACTGGAGCTATCTACGTAAAAACACAACAACCTAAAATTAACAACATCACATATGAAACAAGTAGTAACATTTTAAAATGCTTAATGTAATGCGATTTTGTTCTGTGATGCCATCCAGCGTTGCTAAATTTAAATTGTCAACGACTTCCTGGAACGATGTGAAAAACGTTCCATGTGCGTTTCTCCGCCGTCTTTTTAAAATTCTCTTCTTTCTCCAGCTTTTTTGTTCATTTGCTTTTGACACCTGAGGATGATTCGACGAAGAATTGAAAACGTTTGTGAAACCTGTGAAACATTTATAAATTTTTTTGATTTATAAATTTTTGATTTTTTGATTTAGCAATTTTTGATTTAGAAATTTCTTTTTGATTAAAGACCATGAGAAAAATTGAAAAAATAAAAAAGGTATAATTAAACAGACGAATTCTGTTATTTTTAACAATGTTTGCATAAATATATATATATGATGTGTATGTGTGTATTTTTGACGATTTAAATCATTTTCAAATCCTGTTCCAAATAAAGAGTATACACAAAGATATTGAAGTCGTTTACAGCTGTTTCAAGGCAATGTTTATTTTAAGTCATAGAATGAAACTTAGTATATAGATAAGAATACCAATTATGTCTACATATGTGGCATTCCATATATCTATACTTATCACTGTCTTTTGTTTTAATTTTTTCTCTTCTAACAACTGTAATGAATGCCATCACTCATGTTGAGTTAATTCAATTTTTATGAAATACAAAATCGTGCCCCCCCCCTTTTTTTTCTTGATCAACTTACAGAAGATCTAATCTAAAAGTGATATCTCAAATCTCTTGAGAATCCAGTTAGGCTGCATCAGACACTTTATCCTTGTCGATTTCAAACCGATTCAAATATTCCTTTGAACAAAGTGCCAGACGGAATAATTATCCTCTGCATATTAATAATGGGTAATAAAAAGAAACAGTTTGTTTCTGTCCGATCTTATTTGCTTGCCGATACTTTAAAAGTATTGTTATTTGGTGGAGTCTTTCTTTGATTACACTTCAGAGGTGGAGAGTTCAAAGTCTGAATCAGTATTTCTTATTTTTTGGCAAGAGTCTTAAGTTAGATGAAATATTTTTTTGGAGGGGGTGGGAATCAGATTTTTTTTGTTTTTTTGCAAGAGTCTTAAGTTAGATGAAATATTTTTTTGGGGGGAATCAGATTTTTTTTTTTTTTTTTTTGCAAGAGTCTTAAGTTAGATGAAATATTTTTTTGGAGGGGGTGGGAATCAGATTTTTTTTTTTTTTTTGCAAGAGTCTTAAGTTAGATGAAATATTTTTGGGGGGGGAATCAGATTTTTTTTGTTTTTTTTGCAAGAGTCTTAAGTTAGATGAAATATTTTTTGGGGGGGAATCAGATTTTTTTTTTTTGCAAGAGTCTTAAGTTAGATGAAATATTATTTTTGGAGGGGGTGGGAATCAGATTTTTTTTTTTTTTTTTGCAAGAGTCTTAAGTTAGATGAAATATTTTTTTGGGGGGAATCAGATTTTTTTTTTTCTTGCAAGAGTCTTAAGTTAGATGAAATATTTTTCAGTCAACTCATCACTTACGAACATTAACATATTTTATAAGTTTATATTTTGAAATACCTTTTTGATTATAATAATTAGGCTAGCTTTTCAATCATTTGAACTGGATAGCTGGCTGATTTTCTTTCAAAGTAAAAGAAATTGATGTTCGCAGTTCTGGGAAAAAATTAATGTTTTGTATTGAAAGCTTACTGGTGCAATCCTAAAAAAGACGCGCTTAGTTGCATACATACATACATGCATGATTGAATGTATGTTTATATACAAGAATAAAACAAAAAGACTTGAAGAATAAAATGGTGCCAGAGAAGAAACCTTTCACATACAAGTATTTGTCAGTCAGTCATATCTGGGTTTTCACATCAGTGGTGAAACCTATAGCACATGCTTTTAATTGGAGGTTTCTGCCAACTCATCAGAATCTTTCTTGTCAGTGGCAGAAAATTTGAACACCTTTTTGAAAACTCTTCACGTAGGACAGGTTCATTGGGGAATTTATGTCTGTCTTTTTCCCAATGTCTTTGGTCTATGAAAATGACAATTATATCAGTTTCTCTTTTTGGTAAATTTATAGAAGTGCACCTTTCGTATTTCGCCCCCTAAAAAAAAAAGTTTCTACTTTTTGGGGCAAATTACATGTAAACAGCCTCAACAAATATCCGGTAAGAAAAAAAATTATGAAAATTTTTATTATTTTAGATGTTAGGAAGGGTGGGGGATCACTTTCCTATATAAGTTATATGTAAAGTGAGCACGCATTTCTTGCCCACGGAATCTCACCCCTCACATTTTTCCCTTTAAATAAATAAAAATTCTACTTTTTTTTGGCAAATTACATGTAAACAGAAGGTTAGGGTTTAGGGTTCCTCCTAACATCTAAAATGCCAAAAAAAAGTAGAATTTTTATTTATTTAGAGGGAAAAATGTGAGGGGTGAGATTCCGTGCTCATTTTACATATAACTTATATAGGAAAGTGATCCCCCACCCCCTCTAACATCTAAAATGATAAAAATTTTCATAATTTTTTTTCTTACCGGATATTTGTTGAGGCTGTTTACATGTAATTTGCCCCAAAAAGTAGAAACTTTTTTTTTAGGGGGCAAAATATTAGAGGTGCACTTCTATAAATTTACCCTCTTTTTTTTCTTACTGTTTTCACCTGTTTGAATTAGGGTTAGGGTTTTTGAGGGTCCCTATTTACTTGCTTCCCCACGAGGACAGTGTTAGACACAAGGTCGGTTTTTAATGTGGGGGAAAACCATTTCCCCAAGAAAGATTAGGACAAAAATAAAAATTACCTCAGTCTAGAAGGATTTCTCCTTCACTAATTGAGGACAGAAAAGATGAAGTGTAGTATCAGAACAGATAATACACCCGGCTCCTGTTTGATGCGTTTCCATTAAATATTTGTTTCAGGTAAATAAATTAGGTGCTATAAAGTATTGCCTGCCATTCACAGACTTCTTGCATCAAATTGTATCATGATTTTTTTCTCTTTTTTTCCTGTTCCTCCATTATTTGGATTTGTTCATTGTGTATAAAAGTAGATGATGCATTCTCCCTCCCTCTCTCTCGCCTTCTTTAGCATCTCAATATTTGATATGATGCAACAAAATCAACTACCTGTTTATGCTACCTTGTGTTTTCTTGCCGTGATTGTATCAAATTGAACCACTTGAAGCCTAAAGTGTCCAACAGACCAAAATAACAGCTCAATTATACGACAGATTTTCACTTTCTCGAGTGACAGGGCTTACACTCTTACTCTGTTAATGTATCGCTTCTGAATTGATAAAAATAAAAATACATTTCTGCGTATTTGACTTATAATCTTTTCTTTTTCTTCCAGGAACGGTGTCAATGTAGAAGGTGCTACTCATAGACAAGTAGTGGATCTTATCAAATCTGGTGGGGATAATCTAACTCTTACAGGTAAGCTCATTTTCTCATTATCATTTGTTTTGCGTTTCATTTTTAAATTGCCTTTATATGTGGATACATCAGAAGAGTTAAATATATACTAGCCCCATCTACCCGGTGTTGCCTGGAATTCAGTGAAGACATTTTAGTTTTTAATTTGTATTTGTTTGAACATGTCTTAAACTTATATGGAAAAAGAAAAAAAATAGTTTCAGATATGTGCGCGTCCGTTTTACCCACATGACGAGAGTAGAGCGTGGTGTCGTCAGCAAATATACCCGTCTCAGACACGTGACAATGTCATAGGGGAGGTTGCTTATGAAAGTCAGGAACAATAAAAGTCTAAGGATCGATCCCTGGGGTACACCTGCATTTATGTCATGTTTGGATAAATGCCCATTAAGTACAACTTGGATCTTTCTTTTGGATAGGAAGGATCTAATTATATTAAATATTCGTCCAGTAATACCGTATGAATTAATTTTTATGGAGAAGACCTTTATATCAGACTTTGTCAAAGGCTTTAGATATATCATTTCTATAAAGGCAATTTAAAAATGCTTCTATTTACTTGCCTTGCCACGAGGGTAAAGTCAGATACAAGATCGGTTTTTAATGTGAGGAAAATGCAGCTCTCCAAAAAGGGTCACTCTAATTGAGAAAAAAGAAATTGAAATTATCTCAGTCTAGAAGAACCTCTACTTCACTGACCGAGAAGAGAATAGACAAAGTGTAGCATCAGAACAGATGCCACACCTTGATCCTAGACAAAAGGCCAAGTTGGCAATTTAAGAATGTTGTACCATTAAAAGCAACTTTTTTTTTCCATTCCAGTTGATTCTATATTTTGTACCTGAATAAAATTCCAACGTCCGTTTTTACTACTTTTATGCCTGAAAGCCAAGTTGCTCGTCACACTTCAAAGCTAGATATGTCTATCTCATCAGTTGAAGATGACACAGCTATACAACTGTTTGTCTCATTTTAATCTCTTTGTACGTTGGTGCAATAATCCGTGAAGGAGAGCTTGGATATTTATATGACATGTCTTCCAGGCCTTTTAGACATTGGAAAATGGATTACTTAACAAAGATGTCTACTTCTCTCGGTTTAATGTCCAGACTGTCTCTGATAGTGATTCTGAAATGAGAAACACTTAGATACCAAGCAAGGAATACCAAATGCCAGTGAAACAATATATCTATAATGTATAAATAAAAATTAGCTTTATCTACACGGTGTTGTCTGGGAATCTATTTATTTGCATTTTTTTTTTCAATTATTCCATTTTATTGTTTTTATTTTAACAAATTATATATAAGGAAAATAAAACTAAAGATATGATGTCTACCTTTAAAGTAAAACCTATCATGAAAAATTGATGCTCGATATACGAGATAGAGCAATTATGTAAACAAGTAAAAGATGAGAATAAAAATTATACAATATCTATTAAGTAATCAGTTGTTCAAGAAAGAGGTTTTAGATAAAATAAATTTTATTATTCCTTCCTTAAGCCATGACTTTTCAAAGAATGATATTTTATCGTCAGAGGAGCAAAACAGATAAGTTGGTAAAGGGAAATTACCAAAAGTCAAAATGTTAAGATATAAAATACATATAATATAAAATGTAAGAAGAAAATGTTAAAAATATATGAAAATGATCATCGTTGAAGGCACCATGAGAGTTTGTAGAATCAGGTTCAGAGTTGGTAAAATCCAGTTCTATTTTAGGAAAAAATGGCATCTGAAAGTTTAAAAAATCCGACCATTCAAATGGCCCAATAAAATCCAGTGGAAAAAATTGGCATCTGAAAGTTTAAAAAATCCGATGAAGAAGGCAATAACGATTTAAATGGCCCAACAAAATCCAGTGGAAAAAATTGGCATCTGAAAGTTTAAAAATCCGATGAAGAAGGCAAAGACCATTTAAATGGCCCAACAAAATCCAGTGGAAAAAATTGGCATCTGAAAGTTTAAAATATCTGATGAAGAAGGCTAAGACAATTTAAATGGCCCAACAAAATTCAGTGGAAAAAATTGGCATCTGAAAGTTTAAAAAATCTGATGAAGAAGGCAAAGACCATTTAAATGGCCCAACAAAATCCAGTGGAAAAAATTGGCATCTGAAAGTTTAAAAATCCGATGAAGAAGGCTAAGACAATTTAAATGGCCCAACAAAATCCAGTGGAAAAAATTGGCATCTGAAAGTTAAAAAATCCGATGAAGAAGGCAAAGACCATTTAAATGGCCCAACAAAATTCAGTGGAAAAAATTGGCACCTGAAAGTTTAAAAAATCTGATGAAGAAGGCTAAGACAATTTAAATGGCCCAACAAAATCCAGTGGAAAAAATTGGCATCTGAAAGTTAAAAAATCCGATGAAGAAGGCTAAGACAATTTAAATGGCCCAACAAAATCCAGTGGAAAAAATTGGCATCTGAAAGTTAAAAAATCTGATGAAGAAGGCTAAGACAATTTAAATGGCCCAACAAAATCCAGTGCAAAAAATTGGCATCTGAAAGTTTAAAAAATCTGATGAAGAAGGCTAAGACAATTTAAATGGCCCAACAAAATTCAGTGCAAAAAATTGGCATCTGAAAGTTTAAAAAATCTGATGAAGAAGGCAAAGACCATTTAAATGGCCCAACAAAATCCAGTGGAAAAAATTGGCATCTGAAAGTTTAAAAATCCGATGAAGAAGGCTAAGACAATTTAAATGGCCCAACAAAATCCAGTGGAAAAAATTGGCATCTGAAAGTTAAAAAATCCGATGAAGAAGGCAAAGACCATTTAAATGGCCCAACAAAATTCAGTGGAAAAAATTGGCACCTGAAAGTTTAAAAAATCTGATGAAGAAGGCTAAGACAATTTAAATGGCCCAACAAAATCCAGTGGAAAAAATTGGCATCTGAAAGTTAAAAAATCCGATGAAGAAGGCTAAGACAATTTAAATGGCCCAACAAAATCCAGTGGAAAAAATTGGCATCTGAAAGTTAAAAAATCTGATGAAGAAGGCTAAGACAATTTAAATGGCCCAACAAAATCCAGTGCAAAAAATTGGCATCTGAAAGTTTAAAAAATCTGATGAAGAAGGCTAAGACAATTTAAATGGCCCAACAAAATCCAGTGCAAAAAATTGGCATCTGAAAGTTTAAAAAATCTGATGAAGAAGGCAAAGACCATTTAAATGGCCCAACAAAATCCAGTGGAAAAAATTGGCATCTGAAAGTTTAAAAATCCGATGAAGAAGGCTAAGACAATTTAAATGGCCCAACAAAATCCAGTGGAAAAAATTGGCATCTGAAAGTTAAAAAATCTGATGAAGAAGGCTAAGACAATTTAAATGGCCCAACAAAATCCAGTGCAAAAAATTGGCATCTGAAAGTTAAAAAATCTGATGAAGAAGGCAAAGACCATTTAAATGGCCCAACAAAATTCAGTGGAAAAAATTGGCATCTGAAAGTTTAAAAATCCGATGAAGAAGGCTAAGACAATTTAAATGGCCCAACAAAATCCAGTGGAAAAAAATTGGCATCTGAAAGTTTAAAAAATCTGATGAAGAAGGCTAAGACAATTTAAATGGCCCAACAAAATCCAGTGGAAAAAATTGGCATCTGAAAGTTAAAAAATCCGATGAAGAAGGCAAAGACCATTTAAATGGCCCAACAAAATCCAGTGGAAAAAATTGGCATCTGAAAGTTTAAAAATCCGATGAAGAAGGCAAAGACCATTTAAATGGCCCAACAAAATCCAGTGGAAAAAATTGGCATCTGAAAGTTTAAAAATCCGATGAAGAAGGCAAATACTATTTAAATGGCCCAACAAAATCCAGTGGAAAAAATTGGCATCTGAAAGTTTAAAAAATCCGACCATTCAAATGGCCCAACAAAATCCAGTGGAAAAAATTGGCATCTGAAAGTTTAAAAAATCCGATGAAGAAGGCAAAGACCATTAAATGGCCCAACAAAATCCAGTGGAAAAAATTGCTGTGTGTGAAAGTTTAGGATGTCAGTGGTGTACTCAAATCCATTTAGAAAACTTCCATGGACTTTGCAGAAAGAGTTTTTATGGAGTTATTCAAGTCAAATGATAAATGGTTACTTGAAACCAGAGAGCTAGCCATAAGAAAAGTTAACAATGAGATAAAAATAGAACACAAAACCGATTTAGATCTTTCCCCCCCCCCCACTAACAAATTTTTTCCCCTAACCTTTGGATCCAGTCTAAACCCTTGCTCCCCCTAATCTTAATTTATTAAATATTACCCTGTAACATCTGATTCCCTACTTTTAGACCCAACTTTAGTTGCCAACCAATCCCCTAACAATCTTTTCACCTTTCTATGTCCTTCACCACTCCCTCATTTCAGTCCTATTGGGACGGCTGACTCTTTTGATTATTGTTGATGTCCCCCTTCATCTGCCCTTTTTACTTTAATTTTCTACTCCCTTCACTCGCACCCTGATGTTCCCCTATATTTTTTCCTGCTGCCTGTTTAATTTCAAATCCTATTTTTTTAATAGGTCACTCAATTTCGTGTTTTATTTTTATCTCATTATTGACTTTTCTTAACAGATATGTCACAGTTCATTAATTTTGAACAACAAAAAGTTGAATGAATGGTAATTGTGACCCAACGGGTCATGGGTATGTCGTTTCATATTAGTATAGATATGTATTGATTATTTTCACTTTGAGAAAATCATATGGTTTATAAATGTACACCCGTGACATTTCTGCAAGTGTCTAACCATGTAAAAGGTTTCATTTCTGTATACATTCATGATTCTCTTGTCTATCATTAGTTTCACTTGTATCTCCTAGATTATTATGATTTGAAATGCCACTACTTACTTGATACTAGGCTTGTGACAATAACAGACTTTTGACTTTGATACGATACAAGTATTAAATAATGATACTCAATACTACTTTTGATATCATGGAAGGAAAAAAGATGCTGTAATGACATCATTAGTAAATGGTAAATGGGGCGCATACTTTCGTGCCCTTCAACGACTTCTGAACAGTTTCAGACATAAGAGAGAACAAAAGAAAGAAATGATTTGAAGAAATGATGGATATAGAAATGATGGATATAGAAATGATTTGAAGAAATGATTTGAAGAAATGATTTGAAGAAATGATTTGAAGAAATGATTTGAAGAAATGATTTAAAGAAATGATTTAAAGAAATGATTTGAAGAAATGATGGATAAAGAAAAATAAAACAGAAACAAAGAAATTACGAAATGAGAAAATTAAAATAAGAATGAAAGAAAAAGTATTTTAATAATTAAAAACAACAAAAAAAAGAAAATTCAATTATTTGTTTTCAGTTAGCAAACACACTCTCTATATATTGACAGAAATTAAATTATTTGTTTTCAGTTAGCGAACGCATACTCTATATATTGAAAGAAATTAAATTATTTGTTTTCAGTTAGCGAACACATACTCTATATATTGAAAGAAATTAAATTATTTGTTTTCAGTTAGCGAACGCATACTCTATATATTGACAGAAATTAAATTATTTGTTTTCGTTTAGCGAACACATACTCTATATATTGAAAGAAATTAAATTATTTGTTTTCAGTTAGCGAACACATACTCTATATATTGAAAGAAATTAAATTATTTGTTTTCAGTTAGCGAACACATACTCTATATATTGAAAGAAATTAAATTATTTGTTTTCAGTTAGCGAACACACTCTATATATTGAAAGAAATTAAATTATTTGTTTTCAGTTAGCGAACACACTCTATATATTGAAAGAAATTAAATTATTTGTTTTCAGTTAGCGAACACATACTCTATATATTGAAAGAAATTAAATTATTTGTTTTCAGTTAGCGAACACATACTCTATATATTGAAAAAAATTGTGTGTATGTGTTATGTCTTGATGTTTATACATTGTTATTGATTTAATAACAACTCAGAAAAATGAAGTACGAAGTAGAACCGTTAACAGATTTATTTAACAAACACACTGATAAAATTGGAATGTGGAAAAACTGCTGAACACGAGATGCTTGTTTGCGAGACCGTTCTGTTTACTTTTCACTGTGCGGGAGACGATTCCTTCAATCCCAAGGGGCGATAACTCTTACTTTTTGCTTCAAGCGAAATAACTCGATTTTGATTTGTTAGGTTGACCTAACAATATGTATATATAATTGATAACAAAATATCAATCTCTGAGTCAAAACATCCGATCGAAGACAGCAGACCTTGCACACACAAAGGGCTCGATATTATTTCAGATAGAGCTTTATAACAATATCTATATATTATGTAAAGTCAGTTTTTCCTTTGTATCTTCCAACATTTGTAGGTTTAGAACCAACACCTTTATATGCTAATCTGTTCTGTCAGGCTAAGCCCTCGTGTATTTCCAGAAAATATGCGTTCATTTCATCTTCCTTCAAAGTTTCTTACATTTTCTCTGGATTAGCTGTTTCTCCCAAATAAGCCTTTGTAAAGTCGAACAGAATGAAGGAAGAAAGCGACCACGTGTTTGCGCGTGTTGTCTTACCTGCCGGGATGATCACGGGGAGGGCGGAAATTAGATTAATGGCGGCTGTGGTTTTTTGTACGATTATTGAGCAATGACGTCAGGCCTCACGTGACTGTTTTTCTGACCACCGATTGGCTGATGATGAACACTTGGACAATAAAAGGAGTATGTTCAGAAGATCAAGAGAGTGTGTATCAACTGCATCAGTGTGATTAGACGTCTGACGTGTGTGTGTTAATCAACTGCCGTAGTTGCGTAACGAATACAGCCTTTCACAAAGAAGGTGCAGCTATTTTTACTCTCATCTTAATATCTACTCCTACCGGCTCCAGTGACACCAGGTCCTAATTGTTCATGCCATAATAATGCCATGAACACTGTTTGTGTGTAATTTTTTATGCTACTCTTTTTTCTCTGTTAACTTCTGTACATTTTCGATCAAAATGATGACTGTTCCCTTTCTTTCACATTCCAGTTTTATGGAATATATGAATAATGTTTTTGTAATTGTAACATCCTCACTTTATTATTAATACTTATACATATTGATTTTTAACACTATACAATTTATATAACAAAAAAATACTAACCTTACCGGGGCACTCCAAGGAAATTAAGCTAATTCAGATGACTTTTTTAGAACTGATTTTATTCAAAAATAGCAGATTATGCTTCCGATTATTCGCATGGCTGAAAAAAAAATGTCTGCTCAGACTTTTTCTAAACTCATTTCTTATTTATTTAGTATTTTTATTAAAAACACATCTGTTTCCAGTAGAGTAAGCTTTTCGATTATTTTTTTGTTACAATTATTACTTTTTGTTACTGTTTAGTGCTGTGGTTATTATTATTATTATTATTATTGGTCCCCCGATTTATAAAATCGGGGGACTTATGTTTTGAGGCATGTCTGTCCGTCCGGATTTTTCTCCGCAACCATCCATTGAATTTCTCTGAAATTTTGCATGAAGTTGTAACTTTGGTCAGGTTAGAAAGTGACATTCTCCGATGTTTGAAAAAAAAATCTGGTTAGCCCTCCAGGGGGTCAAAAGGCCCTGAAATGGCAAAAAATGACATTTTTTGCCCCATAACTTTTCATCCATCCATTCAATTTCTCTGAAACTTGGCCAAAATGTGGAGGCAATTGTTCCTAATAGAAAATAAGTATCGCTGACCTTGGAAAAAATCTGGTTCGCGCCCCCAGGGGATCAAAAGCCCTCAAAATGGCAAAATATTATCCTTTTCTCCCATAACGTTTGATCCATCCATTCAATTTTTCTGAAACTTGGCCAAAATGTAGAGGCAATTGTTCTGGATATAAAATGAGCATCCTTGACCTCAGAAAAATTCTGGTTCGCGCCCCCAGGGGGTCAAAGGGGGATCAAAAATGCCCCAAATTGCCCAAATTTATTGCATTTTACACTCGCCACATCGAGTCACATACAGAGGGGGACCACGCACGTGCGGCTTGTTATTAGTAATGTGGGAACACAAAGGCATTATTAATAAGTAGTTTTCAAAAGAAGAATGGGATCTTACACTATTTCAGAAATGAAGATTCTATTTGCTTATTATTTGTGCTATTTGAAAGCCAACCTCATTTAAATGTAATTAAAGTGATTGAAATAGGATTTAATGATGTTTTTTTTGTGAGGGGGGGGGAGTACCCCTTATTTAAAACTAGAGGAGGGAACCCAATTCCACCAAACTTAGAGAAATCGATTTTATGTGTTTGAAAACAATAAATACTTATTTATAAATATTTATTTTAAAATGGTGGCGGGGGTTGGGGGAGGATAGCTGCTATATAAAACTTTATGCTAGGTAGCCTAGCCCCTGCTCCAAACTTAGATAAATCGTTTTTGACTTATTTACAAAAATATTGTTTACTAACAGTTATTTTTTTATCTTCATATAAAAAACATATCCTATTTTTATGACCTAAATTAATATTTACAGTGAAATGTTTTTTGTTTTTTTTCAGAATTACTATTCTATTCATTAAAAAAAAATTGAATCAATGTTTCATATTTTCCCCAGACAACGCTGGGACACGGATCATGCTAGCTTAAAATAAATGAAATAATATGTAACCGATAAGTCCGTTAAATATTTAAGAAGGAAACAAATCTGTCAAAATCAGGATAAACCTGAATTGCGATAGCAGATCTTGAACCCACAAAATGCTCAATATTCCATTTGAAAGAACAATATCAATAAGTACATTATATTATAATTTATTCTTGATATCTGTCCATTTAACAAAAAAGAAATCAACGAAGCCGCTAATATGTGGACACAAAGAAAACAATTTTGTTTATAGGGACAGAAAGATTAAATGCTTCTTTTTTTTTTTATTGAAATAAATATACACTTTTCGATTTCAAAATAAGACACAAAACAAATGTAACAGTGTGAGAACAGAACACCTCTCTCTCTCCAGCTATGGGTTAAATAGTTTTATAGGTAGTTTTATTACCTTTGTTAATAAAAAGAGTGATAGGGACTGTATAAAACAAAAGCAAGGGGTGGAGGGGGGGGGGTCAAGCAAAATCCAGTGAGGGAGGATGAGAGTAATAGACAGAACTTAGCAAGAGATGGGTGACTTAGTAAATTGCAAATTAGGACTAATTAGAACAATTAAAATGGTTTTTTTAAAGACGTAACTCCATCCCAAAATCAAGGAATATTTTAACATGTATTTTGTGTATATATAAGAAAAAAGCCCTAGGAAACCAAACATTGATTAACTCAGATTTAGTATAATATTAGATAGAAATTATATTTTAATTTTTTTCTGGTTTTACGTCACCAAAGACTCTACCTGTTGAAATATTTTATTAAAATTTATTGTTAAAATAAACTACCGTTTTTGCTGAATATTTATTATCCAATGAGCAACTCACACACAAACAGAAAGACATTTTCTTTCTTTTTATTTTGTGGTTAGTTCCAAGGTGACTCTACTTAAAACTCAAATCTGATGAAAGATCATTGCAGAGAGCAAGTTTTGTTACTTTCCTTTCAGCTTTGGCCAGGATTTAATGGCCGTCCCCATTTTGTTTGCTTAACTAAAGCAATTATTTGTCTTTTAGCAATTGTCATGTCTCTGTCAAATTCAGCTAATGGTTTCCTTTCCTTCAATGGGATTCGTGTGGTTATTATTGGTGGCACTGCGAGACGTTCATTTTGACTATCTTTAAACCTGCAAGTCTGGTACTGCCGTACCAGCTTTTGTAAGAAAAATTATATTTTGACATCGACATAGTGAAATACTACTATGCTCTACTCACAAATTGAGCTCTGTTGAAGTAAATACTGAAATTATACATATGCAATATATTATTACTTTCTATTATGTGTATATACATGAAATAGTAATACATACCTCCTCAAGTAGTTGAACACTCTAACATGGATTTTTTTCACTACTAGAAAAATAAACATTGGAAACGTCAACGTAAAACATCACTTAAACACATCACTTCAACACATCACTTCAACACATCACTTCAACACATCACTTCAACGCATCACTAAAACGCATCACTAAAACGCATCACTAAAATGCATCACTTCAACAGATCACTTCAACACATCACTAAAACGCATCACGTCAACACATCACTTCAACACATCTGTGACTGTGGAGAGGAGGACATACTATGCAACACTGCCTTGTCTACCCCCTACTGCCCAACCGGTGCAGCTTGAATGAAACATCTTGCAGAATACAACAATAATGCAAAGGACTGCATAAAAAAAGTCGTAAACTGTTGTACGACCACTTGACACTTCAAAGACATACAAAGAAGATCCACACAAATATTAATGGAATATTTCAGTGGTTTTTATGGGATTTTGAATTTTGGAAAAATGGGGACTTAGTCATTTTTCACATTTTTCCCAAAACAATGACATACTACACATTTTGGCATTATTAAATTAATAATAAAAAAAAAACATAACTAATACGCCAAATGCACTGGCGAGCACAATTCTTACTAAATAACAGATTGGTTAGTGAGCTAGAGTAAACACTACTTAGATATAAAAGCAATCACAAACCATACACCCACATATTTAGCCTGATGATTTCCTTCGGGAATGAAACCTGAACGTTTCTGTGTAGCTTACTTATAAAAATATATTCATACTACTACTAGATAGTGAAATAGATGTTTACTTGTTACAAAATCGCATGTTGATGATGTAGTCTATTATTCTGAAATGTTCACGTTTGAATGAGTTGGAATTATAACTGTTTTGCAACTGAACTGTACCGTTAAATTAAAGATCATTCTTAAACTTTCGATGATAATCGCGACTGTTTTGGATAAATGTTTGCATTGTCAACGAGACTAACGCGTTCGTATTTCTGTTGTCTGTCTGTAGCATCAGATTTGAAGCTGTTCTCTTGAGTCGTTTCTTGGGAGGCAGATATATTCATAGAGAAGAAGATGACCATGATTTAAACATTAACTATTTTATCCAACAACTAATACACATCCATTTTCTGGATCAAGAGTACAATAAGGACCCCAGTTCATTAACACAACACGCGGAACATGTTCCCGCAGTCACCAGCGTCTTCCAGTTCGTCTTCCGGTGGACCTTGCAATACACGTGGTCGCTATTTACTTGTAAATAAAATAAACGAAATATATACGCTTTTATAAAAATTGGCTGACTTGTAATCTTTCGTTTTGCAATAAACAAAACAATTTATCGTTTTTTTTGTTTCACTTTTATTTACTAAAAAAAAAAAAAATTTCAACGCAGAACATTCTATATTTCGTGTTGTGTATTTTAAGAAAAAGTGTATTGCGAGGTCAACCGGAAGACGCCGGTGACTTCCGGAACATGTTCCGCGTGTTGTGTTAATGAACTGGGGTCCTTATTGTACTCTTGCTCCCATTTTCTTAACTAGGAGTGGTTTAAAAATTCCCACGGGACGTTTTAGTCTCTCTATTCATCAGAACGTGACATCATGTTTCACTAATATTCTGGCAGCAACTAACTTTAATGGCTCGATAATGTTGTGCGTCTTCAAGCCAACCAATAAACTTTGCACTTCTCACATCCATCTCTCTCTCCATCTCTTCCATGTGTATGTATATATATATGTACATACATATATATATATATGTACATATGTATTTTTATCTAATTATTTGTATTGGTGATTGCAGCGGTCGTTGTTTTTTGGCTAACTATTATTTCAATTGTCTAACTTCCTAACTGATTAAGATGCAGAAAATTGCATTATTAGTCGCCCTTAACTTTATAGGACATATTTTTCGTTAATGATGACGGCTGTGAGCCAGAAACACGTGTCCATGGATTACTTTTATGTACGTATAAAATTAATGAAAATATTTATATTAACGAAAAATACGTCCTATAAAGTTAAGGGCGACTAATAATGCAATTTTCTGCATCTTAATCACTGAGGAAGTGAAACAATTGAAATAATAGTAAGCTAAAAAACATGAACGCTGCAATCACCAATAAAAATAATTACATAAAAATACATTAAATATTTAGGTGATAAAAATCGTACATATTTCTAGACAGGGCATCTGGGTCCAATGGTAAAAACTCTGGACTATAGACATCAATATCGAAGGTTCGATCCTTGTCTAAGTTGGCCATGCTGATGACGGCTGTGGGCCACAAACACGTGCCCATGGATTACTTTTATGTACGTATAAAATTACTATATATATATATATATATATACACTTCTTGAGAGCATAAGCTTCACCTATGGTGACATGCCACACATGGAATTGTTAATAAAATCCACAATTCTTTCTGCAATCCAACCATATATGGTACAGATAAACTAGAGTTTATGCCTGACTTTTCCAACCGTTTCGTCCTTCTTTGTTTTAATGTTGTTCAATAATATGCTCGAAATGTGAACTGAGTGCTACCTGATGGTTGTTTAGATTTTGGCAGCCTTGAGCAAACGAAAATGTGTTGTGAGGGATTAACAGTGGTTTAAATGATGGAACAAATCTACACACTTCAAATGACTCAGTGAAATGATTACGGGGACACTTTGGTGATCGTCTCATCAGTAGGAAGTGTGATCCTGAATGGGCTTCACACTCACCGGACCATAACTCTCTTCACTTTATTTTTATTTTTGGGGTTATCTCAAAGATAATATCTATCAAAACAATCCCTAGAAGTGAAAAAGGTCATCACAGCCCAAATCACCTCAGTGTCAAAGTTATGTTTTTCTTTGAAGGGAAGACAAGGTTCTATATATATATATATATTCCTGTCAGTCGTTGTGTATAAACAGCTGCACCCTGTATTTAATTCTGCACTACAAAAGTTTGTTAGTGTCAAGGAATATGAAAGAAATGTAATCAATTTGTATAATTGATAATTACGGTGTTTTCAAAATGTATCATCATTAATTATGGACTCTGACTTGAAAGAAGTAATTGTCTGCGGTTAAAATAGACTTTATGATTGTGAGCTTTAGGCATCAAATGAGTCAATGGTAGACGACAATTTTATATAGAAGCTGGGCCATTCCAGCTGAATGGGATCCACTCATGAGAGGTCAACATTTTTTTTGTGCTTAAATTTGTTTAACTTTTTTAGCAGATTCAGTGCACCAATTTTCAAGTCTGCATTTCTGAGATACTGCTAGTCAAAAATGGCTTCAAATTCTTTGAAAAATCCGAAAAATGACTAAGTTTCCAATTTTTCAAAAATTCAAAATCTCATAAAAACTGAACCACTTGAGCTAAAGGACTGAAATTTTCAGCAAATTCTCATTTTAATGAATACTAATGATTAGCAAAGAAAAAAAAAAATTAAGACTTTGACCTCATTTGACCTGAGTTGATCACATTTAGTCGGAATGCTTCAGTTTTTATTTAGAAATGCTTCACTAGAACATATATACATATACATATATATATATATATATATTTTGGTACAGAAAAATTAGTACAATATTCGTAACGTCGGTTTCAAGCACGGAAAGTCTTAGCCATCCGGCTCTCTTCAGCTTCTGTTGTCATCTGTTTCGGAAATGTGAAGTCACGTAACACTCTCGTTGGGACGCGTTATTTGCTCAGTGTGTTGTGTATGTTTGTTTGAATTTAAATTTAGTGTAATGGAACGGTTGAGATTTAAAACCGGAGGAGATTTGAAGAGATATACGAATATAAAATTAAAGATAAAAGAGAATAAAAATAAGAATGAAAATAAAAATATATATAATAATAAAAAAAGAAAGAAGAGAAATAAAAAATATATATATAAAAAAATAAAAAGGTTTCTATATAATTCCCGTGAGCCAATTTTATGAATTTGTATCATTGGCCGTTACTGTTTTGGCGTTTGAAGATGTGCGTTCTAAAAGGAGGGAGAAAAATGCATAGAGAAAAAAAGTTTAAAGGGAAAACCGTTAATTAATTACGTGTTTAAATTCTTTTAGACAACCTGAAGTAATTTTAATAAATAAATCGCTGGGTCTAAGGTAGGTAACTCTGTTAGAATTATAAATGGTTTGAGGTCGTTTAAATGGATTTGTTAGATTAGTCTAATGACTGATAAATAAATTGTGAAATGGGGTTATTATCCTCATAATGACTAGAGAAATATTTTAGTGAAAGTCAAAGTTTTTGCTCTTGAAAATTAATGTGGATATGGGTTGAGGTGTTTGTTCGTATTTTTTAATTTGTTTATATTAGTAATGATGGGGGGCAGAGGGGGGAGTAGCTAGGCTTATGTGAATCGGTCAGTCCAGTTTATGAGTAGTGCTTGTCTCTTGTGGATACATCCCTTAAAGATTTCATCGCGGTATTCAAACAGGCTGTATTCGGATCAATGATGGCCCTTGAAATGTGGTATTTTTCAGCGTCACATAGAGGACATCTGTTAATTGCTGGAGAGAAGGATGGTTTTCTCTCAATTACTTTCCATTTGATGTTGAAGAGTGTATTTTCTTCTTTAAGTTGCCATATTCGGGTCGCGAGTGCCATATTTGCCTTGTTTTTGTATCTGAAGGAGTTTCTGTGTGCGTATAATCTTTGTTTGAAGTTTCCCTTCGTCACCCAATGTATTTTTCTGCACTACCGGTATTCTGGTTTGTGACGGTTGCTTCATATATGAGTGAATCGATTTTGCAATTCCCTCTATATATATATATATATATATATATATATAAAAAGAATGTAATTTTCCCAGTGTCAAAAAAACTTCTGAATACATATTCTGTTCTGTTAATAGCAACAATCTATTGTAATTTGTGACCCCCCCCCCCAAAAAAAAATAATCATCCTCTGTTGTTTATTTAGAACTGATGTATTGTAAAGCTTGTTCTAAAAGAATGGTTTTCGTTGAATGTTTTCATCATAAAATAAACTCTGTAGTAACGTCTCACATATCTATTTACTTGTCGATTCCTGTCACGGAACATGAATCTAATTTCAATATTTGATGCCAAAGACAACGTTTACTTCATTTTATTTAATTTATAACTTGAAAATGAAAGATTTTTAAAACAATATTGCACGCTCTGTGTTTTGTGCATTGGACATCAATAAGCAGCAAAGATGATGTTTTACTTTTTCATTTATAATTTGGAAATTATAGAAATTAAGAAAATAATACAAATGGTAATAGGGAGTTCAGGGCTGGGAACAAGAGTACATTTCCTTGCAAACTGAGTGGGCTTCCTAGTGTGTGTGGAAATATAACTTGAGTTCTGGGGTTGGCAACCGGTGTGAATAATTCTTCTCTACACTGGCGATTCCCGTAAGAATGAAACGTATATGTATGTAGATAAAAAACAAATATTTATAATTTGTAAATAAAAAAAATGACATTGTATGATTTTCCTAACGGTTTATTATTTTTAATAATTCAAATTTCCTATATCAAGAATGCTTTTCAAACAAGAACACTTCATTTCTACTTCGTTTGGCACTGTTACACACGGGTTCTTGGCTAAAACTTTCATCCCAATTCTGTTTCAACACCACACAAATTGATAAATAGAAGGTATGATATTATAAATAGAAGGTATGATATTATAAATAGAAGGTATGATATTATAAATAGAAGGTATGATATTATAAATAGAAGGTATGATATTATAAATAGAAGGTATGATATTATATCTTTTAATTGTTAATTCTGAAGAGGACGTCTATCATTGAAAATTTAAAAAAAGTAATGAGGCAAATTGCATTGTATGACTTTCCTAACAGTTTATTAATTTTGATAATTCAAATTTATATATATATATATATATATATATATATATATATATAATGTGTGTTTGTGTGAAAACGGATAAATTACTAGAATAATAACAAGAATGGTTTAGCAATGAAAATGTTATTTCAGACTTGAGCCTCTCAGTAAGAGTCTTACAGGCATTTACATTATAAAATCTTATTTATATTATAAAATCTTGTTGCTTAATAAATCTACGTATATCAATAAATATGATGACTGATGTTGATTAATTACCTATGTGCAGAAAAACGGATTAATCAATGAATCGGTACAGAAGGCTGGAATCCCACATATCCCAGGCTGCATTGAACATGATTATGCAATATGGGAAACTATACAGAATGCAAAAAAAAAAAGACAATGGAGATGTGGTTATGGTATGGTTAGATCTTGCCAATGCATACGGCTCAGTACCACACATGATAATACAAAAAGCTATGGATTTCTTTTGGATTCCTAAAGCAGTGTAAAAGATGATAATGAAATACTATGACCAATTCAAAATGCGATTTACAACCAAAAGTTTTACAACAAATTGGTAAAGTTTGGAAGTGGTAATTGCTGCACGTTGCACAATTTTTGTCATCTTATTTGTATTTGTTATGGAAATCATATTAGGAGCAGAAATACACTAGTGGATACACCACTTAGAGCATTTATGGATGATGTGACAGTTAAATCGGAAAGTGTCAAAGGAATGGAGGAAGTTCTTCGATTGGATGAATTGATTCTGTGGACAAGAATGAAATTCAAAGCGAAGAACTCCAGAAGTGTTACAGAAAGAAGTTTGGTATAAGATAGGAGGTGATATGATACCAACTGTTAAAAAGAACCAGTGAAGAATTTAGGAAGATGGTACAAGGGTGCATTAAATGGCAGAAGTAAGGGAGCGGAAATACAGTATCAAGTGGAATAGGGACTACAAACTATAGAAAAGACTGATCTACCCGGGAAATTTAAATGTTGGTGCTTACAGTATGCGTTGTACCCCAGGTTTATGTGGCCTTTACAGATGTATGAGATACCATTGCCCCGAGTTGAAAATATAGAACAGCGATGCAGCATGTCTATAAGAAAATGGCTGAGATTGCCAAAGATGCTCAATAATACGGCAATATTTGGCAGAAATAATCAACTAAAACTGCCGGTCGCATCTATTGTAGAAGAATATAAGCCTGCGAAAGTGTGTACAATGATGAGGCTTCACTTCTCCGAGGACAAAAAAATCAAAGATAATCTACCTGAAGTAAGAATTGGGACAAAATGGAGAACAGAAACTGCAGTCGATCATGCAATAGCAAAGTTGGAACGTGCAAATGTTGTTGGAGCAGTGCAAGATGGTGCACATGTATTTGGAAACTTTAAACCATTTTCCAGGAGTAATGCAAGGGAAAGGAGAGATGCTGTAGTGAAACAAATAAGGAAAGAAGTTCAAGAGAACCGATATTTACATCTTGTTAAATGTGATCATCAAGGACAGTGCTTACGATGGGAGGAGTTTGTTGTTGAGTGAAAAATTGGACGGAAAGAAATATGGGCCTGGGAACGGGCAAGGACATCGTTCTTGATTAGATCAATATATGATTCAATACCATCACCTGCCAATCTGATAGATTTGGGAGTTTTAGTCAATTTTAATTGCAAAACAAAATTAAGTGTATATATAATTTTCACCAAGGGTGTAGGTAACAACGTAAGGGACGAAAGAGTTAGAATGTATTAATTTGGGAAATTTTTATTTAATGTATGTAGTGATATTTCTTGAAACTCAAAACCTGGGGAATACAAAGCAACAAGAAAAGTCAAAATAACAAACGGTTCAATTTTGAGAACAATTTAATGTTTGTTGATGTTTGTAAATGTGATGTACAGTCATTATCACTCAGTAATAAGTGGAAAATGTGTGAAGATAAGCAGTTTTTAAAATTATCGTCATTATTTTTTTGTTTTTTTAATAAAACCTTATAGCAAAAATCTGTTTAAACCTAATTTTAAGCCTTTTTCTCCCCCTTTTTGAAGATGCATCAGTTAAAAGCCCAAAGTAATCTCTAACTTGAAAAAATGTTTTCAAGTTGTGTGAGTAAAAATGGATAGAATATGGAAAATTTCATTAAATTTTCTCTAGCCGACAAAAGAAAAGGGTTTATCTTAAAAATGAGAACACAAAACCCTAACACACTAGGAGTCTAGTATTTGTGTATTTATATATTATCAGGGTTACTATAAAAAATATTCAAAGGTTAGTCACCGAAAATCACAGAAATTTGTCAGAAATTAATAAAAAATCTGTAATTTTCTGATCTTCGTCAGTGTTTGAAGGAATTAATTTGTTTGGACGTGTTTGAAAGCATTCTTCTTTTTGTTTTAATATTTATGAGTTAAAAGCCCCAACTACTTACCAATATCCTCCAAAATCTGTTAAAGTTGTGTGGGGGGAGAAATAACGAAACAGAAAATTTAATAAGTCAGTACAGGGCAATGAAATGGGAAACTTTTTACAAAGAACATTAGATAAAATACTGCAGGGATCTCGCATTTTGAAATTTAAATATTATATGGTTTATATTAAAATTAAAATATTATATGGTTTATATTGAAATTTAAATATTATATGGTTTATATTGAAATTTAAATATTATATGGTTTGTATTGAAATTTAAATATTATATGGTTTATATTGAAATTTAAATATTATATGGTTTATATTGAAATTTAAATATATGGTTTATATTGAAATTTAAATATATGGTTTATATTGAAATTTAAATATATGGTTTATATTGACAAAAGATCAACTAAAAAGTCTGACACATTGTGAATTCAAAATTAAAAAAATATGATAATTAATTACTGGTTAGTAGAAAGATTTACATTATGCACTAGTGTTGATTAATAGAATGGTGAAAATTAAAAAATATAACTAATTACTGGTTAGTAGAAAGATTTACATTATGCACTAGTGTTGATTAATAGAATGGTGAAAATTAAAAAATATAACTAATTACTGGTTAGTAGAAAGATTTACATTATGCACTAGTGTTGATTAATAGAATGGTGAAAATTAAAAAATATAACTAATTACTGGTTAGTAGAAAGATTTACATTATGCACTAGTGTTGATTAATAGAATGGTGAAAATTTAAAAATATGATAATTAATTACTGGTTAGTAGAAAGATTTACATTATGCACTAGTGTTGATTAATAGAATGGTGAAAATTTAAAAATATAACTAATTACTGGTTAGTAGAAAGATTTACATTATGCACTAGTGTTGATTAATAGAATGGTGAAAATTTAAAAATATGATAATTAATTACTGGTTAGTAGAAAGATTTACATTATGCACTAGTGTTGATTAATAGAATGGTGAAAATTAAAAAATATAACTAATTACTGGTTAGTAGAAAGATTTACATTATGCACTAGTGTTGATTAATAGAATGGTGAAAATTAAAAAATATAACTAATTACTGGTTAGTAGAAAGATTTACATTATGCACTAGTGTTGATTAATAGAATGGTGAAAATTAAAAAATATAACTAATTACTGGTTAGTAGAAAGATTTACATTATGCACTAGTGTTGATTAATAGAATGGTGAAAATTAAAAAATATAACTAATTACTGGTTAGTAGAAAGATTTACATTATGCACTAGTGTTGATTAATAGAATGGTGAAAATTTAAAAATATGATAATTAATTACTGGTTAGTAGAAAGATTTACATTATGCACTAGTGTTGATTAATAGAATGGTGAAAATTAAAAAAAATATGATAATTAATTACTGGTTAGTAGAAAGATTTACATTATGCACTAGTGTTGATTAATAGAATGGTGAAAATTAAAAAAATATGATAATTAATTACTGGTTAGTAGAAAGATTTACATTATGCACTAGTGTTGATTAATAGAATGGTGAAAATTTAAAAATATAACTAATTACTGGTTAGTAGAAAGATTTACATTATGCACTAGTGTTGATTAATAGAATTGTGAAAATTTAAAAATATGATAATTAATTACTGGTTAGTAGAAAGATTTACATTATGCACTAGTGTTGATTAATAGAATGGTGAAAATTTAAAAATATGATAATTAATTACTGGTTAGTAGAAAGATTTACATTATGCACTAGTGTTGATTAATAGAATGGTGAAAATTAAAAAAATATGATAATTAATTACTGGTTAGTAGAAAGATTTACATTATGCACTAGTGTTGATTAATAGAATGGTGAAAATTAAAAAATATAACTAATTACTGGTTAGTAGAAAGATTTACATTATGCACTAGTGTTGATTAATAGAATGGTGAAAATTTAAAAATATAACTAATTACTGGTTAGTAGAAAGATTTACATTATGCACTAGTGTTGATTAATAGAATGGTGAAAATTAAAAAATATAACTAATTACTGGTTAGTAGAAAGATTTACATTATGCACTAGTGTTGATTAATAGAATGGTGAAAATTTAAAAATATAACTAATTACTGGTTAGTAGAAAGATTTACATTATGCACTAGTGTTGATTAATAGAATGGTGAAAATTAAAAAATATAACTAATTACTGGTTAGTAGAAAGATTTACATTATGCACTAGTGTTGATTAATAGAATGGTGAAAATTTAAAAATATGATAATTAATTACTGGTTAGTAGAAAGATTTACATTATGCACTAGTGTTGATTAATAGAATGGTGAAAATTAAAAAATATAACTAATTACTGGTTAGTAGAAAGATTTACATTATGCACTAGTGTTGATTAATAGAATGGTGAAAATTAAAAAATATAACTAATTACTGGTTAGTAGAAAGATTTACATTATGCACTAGTGTTGATTAATAGAATGGTGAAAATTTCAAAATATAACTAATTACTGGTTAGTAGAAAGATTTACATTATGCACTAGTATTGATTAATAGAATGGTGAAAATTAAAAAATATAACTAATTACTGGTTAGTAGAAAGATTTACATTATGCACTAGTGTTGATTAATAGAATGGTGAAAATTAAAAAATATAACTAATTACTGGTTAGTAGAAAGATTTACATTATGCACTAGTGTTGATTAATAGAATGGTGAAAATTTAAAAATATGATAATTAATTACTGGTTAGTAGAAAGATTTACATTATGCACTAGTGTTGATTAATAGAATGGTGAAAATTAAAAAATATAACTAATTACTGGTTAGTAGAAAGATTTACATTATGCACTAGTGTTGATTAATAGAATGGTGAAAATTAAAAAATATAACTAATTACTGGTTAGTAGAAAGATTTACATTATGCACTAGTGTTGATTAATAGAATGGTGAAAATTTAAAAATATGATAATTAATTACTGGTTAGTAGAAAGATTTACATTATGCACTAGTGTTGATTAATAGAATGGTGAAAATTAAAAAATATAACTAATTACTGGTTAGTAGAAAGATTTACATTATGCACTAGTGTTGATTAATAGAATGGTGAAAATTTAAAAATATGATAATTAATTACTGGTTAGTAGAAAGATTTACATTATGCACTAGTGTTGATTAATAGAATGGTGAAAATTAAAAAAATATGATAATTAATTACTGGTTAGTAGAAAGATTTACATTATGCACTAGTGTTGATTAATAGAATGGTTAAAATTTAAAAAATATGATAATTAATTACTGGTTAGTAGAAAGATTTACATTATGCACTAGTGTTGATTAATAGAATGGTGAAAATTAAAAAAATATGATAATTAATTACTGGTTAGTAGAAAGATTTACATTATGCACTAGTGTTGATTAATAGAATGGTGAAAATTAAAAAATATAACTAATTACTGGTTAGTAGAAAGATTTACATTATGCACTAGTGTTGATTAATAGAATGGTGAAAATTTAAAAATATGATAATTAATTACTGGTTAGTAGAAAGATTTACATTATGCACTAGTGTTGATTAATAGAATGGTGAAAATTTAAAAATATGATAATTAATTACTGGTTAGTAGAAAGATTTACATTATGCACTAGTGTTGATTAATAGAATGGTGAAAATTAAAAAATATAACTAATTACTGGTTAGTAGAAAGATTTACATTATGCACTAGTGTTGATTAATAGAATGGTGAAAATTAAAAAATATAACTAATTACTGGTTAGTAGAAAGATTTACATTATGCACTAGTGTTGATTAATAGAATGGTGAAAATTTAAAAATATAACTAATTACTGGTTAGTAGAAAGATTTACATTATGCACTAGTGTTGATTAATAGAATGGTGAAAATTAAAAAATATAACTAATTACTGGTTAGTAGAAAGATTTACATTATGCACTAGTGTTGATTAATAGAATGGTGAAAATTAAAAAATATAACTAATTACTGGTTAGTAGAAAGATTTACATTATGCACTAGTGTTGATTAATAGAATGGTGAAAATTAAAAAATATAACTTATTACTGGTTAGTAGAAAGATTTACATTATGCACTAGTGTTGATTAATAGAATGGTGAAAATTTAAAAATATAACTAATTACTGGTTAGTAGAAAGATTTACATTATGCACTAGTGTTGATTAATAGAATGGTGAAAATTAAAAAATATAACTAATTACTGGTTAGTAGAAAGATTTACATTATGCACTAGTGTTGATTAATAGAATGGTGAAAATTAAAAAATATGATAACTAATAACTGGTTAGTAGAAAGTGTTGATTAATAGAATGGGTCATTTGATGAGATTGAGGGAAGTATGCCTGCTACGATGGCACTCATTGATAGTCATTTAAAGAGCATCTTCCCTGACAATATTCTGCTCAAGATGAAACTACTCTACCCTTTCAACCATATCTTTCATCAGAACACATTCTTCATTGAGACGAGGCTAATCGCCGAGGGTCAAGCTAGGTTGTCCCTGCTTCTTTGGTTTCTCGCCATCAGGTAATGCAGGGGATGATGGCACAGCAATATAAAGAAAAGCACAATTCTTTCACTTTCTGTACACCGTCTTCGCGACGCCTTATTTCTAGTTTAAGCATTCAACAGCTGTACGCATTTTTTTTTGATCACCTTGTGCTTAACAGAAAGGACATGAATGAATTCGACTCAGCAACATCTGCTTTCTGCATTTTCAGAGTCACCTTGATAATTATTTGTGTTGTATTTCAACTAGCGTGCATACACAAAGTCCTTTACGTCTTCATTGCCGCTGCCACCATCATCGCTGTGAACCCAGGTTGTTTTTCGTCTGTTGATAAAACTCACCCCGATACTACTTTTTCTTTTATAAATAGTTTATTTTATTTGAAGACGAAAAACAGCAGGGAAATAACTTTTATAAGAGAGAGGGAGAGAGATAGAAAACTGTCTCATTACAGTAGCTACTTGTGCCCCCCCCCCCCCCTCTAGGGAGAGCCACCAGACACTTCTTCTCTGGTTGAAATCTCGTCGGCTAAGAGCGAGATAGAGAGCTTCGCCCCAAAATCATGTGTTTTACAACTACTGCTCAGTGTCACTCTGACCCCTTTGACCTCTAAACTTTTGTATTCCATCACGGCTCCTATTATGTAACACTTTGTGTACTCCAGAAAAAGCGGATTTACATTTCTGTGATTAAATTTCATTTTGCCTTAAATGATACAAACTAAAGTTATTTTTTATGTAAGCAAAAACAAGTAAAGATGATGAAGAGAAATCATCCAGCATCTTTTTTTTCTATGGCGAGTTGGATGTTCATTTTATATTACTATATTGTTGACATTTGGTTGCATTGTTTCTAGTTTAACTTTCACTTTTGTTTTTATTGTTTTACTAGTTTCACTTTCACTTTTCGTTTACTACATTTTCAATTGTTCTATTTGTTTTACTCTCTGTTTTAGTTCTTGTATTGTTTACTAAGTTTCTTTATCGATGCCCTTTTATTAGGGAGTGGTTCTTTTTATTCTGTTAGTTACAAAAGGATCTTCCAACATCTACAATAGACATCTTCATAGTCTTCCACTGAGTTATGGGGTTTATTCCTGTATTTGCCTACCTGCGCGCAATATCAGTGACAATACTTTAATGTCAACTAATCCGAGTAGATGTTTTCAAATTAAAAATGAATTTCTTCATCTCTCATCAATATATTTTCTTCATCTCTAATCAATATATTTTCTTCATCTCTAATCAATATATTTTCTTCATCTCTAATCAATATATTTTCTTCATCTATCATCAATATATTTTCTTCATCTATCATCAATATATTTTCTTCATCTATCATCAATATATTTTCTTCATCTATCATCAATGTATTTTCTTCATCTATCATCAATATATTTTCTTCATCTATCATCAATATATTTTCTTCATCTATCATCAATATATTTTCTTCATCTATCATCAATGTATTTTCTTCATCTATCATCAATGTATTTTCTTCATCTATCATCAATATATTTTCTTCATCTATCATCAATATATTTTCTTCATCTATCATCAATATATTTTCTTCATCTATCATCAATATATTTTCTTCATCTATCATCAATATATTTTCTTCATCTATCATCAATATATTTTCTTCATCTATCATCAATGTATTTTCTTCATCTATCATTAATATATTTTCTTCATCTATCATCAATATATTTTCTTCATCTATCATCAATATATTTTCTTCATCTATCATCAATGTATTTTCTTCATCTATCATCAATGTATTTTCTTCATCTATCATCAATATATTTTCTTTATTATCATCAATATATTTTCTTCATCTATCATCAATATATTTTCTTCATCTATCATCAATATATTTTCTTCATCTATCATCAATATATTTTCTTCATCTATCATCAATATATTTTCTTCATCTATCATCAATATATTTTCTTCATCTATCATCAATATATTTTCTTCATCTATCATCAATATATTTTCTTCATCTATCATCAATATATTTTCTTCATCTATCATCAATATATTTTCTTCATCTATCATCAATATATTTTCTTCATCTATCATCAATATATTTTCTTCATCTATCATCAATATATTTTCTTCATCTATCATCAATATATTTTCTTCATCTATCATCAATGTATTTTCTTCATCTATCATCAATATATTTTCTTCATCTATCATCAATATATTTTCTTCATCTATCATCAATGTATTTTCTTCATCTATTATCAATATATTTTCTTCATCTATCATCAATATATTTTCTTCATCTATCATCAATATATTTTCTTCATCTATCATCAATATATTTTCTTCATCTATCATCAATGTATTTTCTTCATCTATCATCAATATATTTTCTTCATCTATCATCAATATATTTTCTTCATCTATCATCAATGTATTTTCTTCATCTATCATCAATATATTTTCTTCATCTATCATCAATATATTTTCTTCATCTATCATCAATGTATTTTCTTCATCTATCATCAATATATTTTCTTCATCTATCATCAATATATTTTCTTCATCTATCATCAATATATTTTCTTCATCTATCATCAATATATTTTCTTCATCTATCGTCAATATATTTTCTTCATCTATCGTCAATATATTTTCTTCATCTATCGTCAATATATTTTCTTCATCTATCGTCAATATATTTTCTTCATCTATCATCAATATATTTTCTTCATCTATCATCAATATATTTTCTTCATCTATCGTCAATATATTTTCTTCATCTATCATCAATATATTTTCTTCATCTATCATCAATATATTTTCTTCATCTATCATCAATATATTTTCTTCATCTATCATCAATGTATTTTCTTCATCTATCATCAATATATTTTCTTCATCTATCGTCAATATATTTTCTTCATCTATCATCAATATATTTTCTTCATCTATCGTCAATATATTTTCTTCATCTATCATCAATATATTTTCTTCATCTATCATCAATGTATTTTCTTCATCTATCATCAATATATTTTCTTCATCTATCATCAATATATTTTCTTCATCTATCATCAATGTATTTTCTTCATCTATCATCAATATATTTTCTTCATCTATCATCAATATATTTTCTTCATCTATCATCAATATATTTTCTTCATCTATCATCAATATATTTTCTTCATCTATCGTCAATATATTTTCTTCATCTATCGTCAATATATTTTCTTCATCTATCATCAATATATTTTCTTCATCTATCATCAATATATTTTCTTCATCTATCATCAATGTATTTTCTTCATCTATCATCAATATATTTTCTTCATCTATCATCAATATATTTTCTTCATCTATCATCAATATATTTTCTTCATCTATCATCAATATATTTTCTTCATCTATCGTCAATATATTTTCTTCATCTATCGTCAATATATTTTCTTCATCTATCGTCAATATATTTTCTTCATCTATCGTCAATATATTTTCTTCATCTATCATCAATATATTTTCTTCATCTATCATCAATATATTTTCTTCATCTATCGTCAATATATTTTCTTCATCTATCGTCAATATATTTTCTTCATCTATCGTCAATATATTTTCTTCATCTATCATCAATATATTTTCTTCATCTATCATCAATATATTTTCTTCATCTATCGTCAATATATTTTCTTCATCTATCGTCAATATATTTTCTTCATCTATCATCAATATATTTTCTTCATCTATCATCAATATATTTTCTTCATCTATCATCAATGTATTTTCTTCATCTATCATCAATATATTTTCTTCATCTATCATCAATATATTTTCTTCATCTATCATCAATGTATTTTCTTCATCTATCATCAATATATTTTCTTCATCTATCATCAATATATTTTCTTCATCTATCATCAATATATTTTCTTCATCTATCATCAATATATTTTCTTCATCTATCGTCAATATATTTTCTTCATCTATCGTCAATATATTTTCTTCATCTATCGTCAATATATTTTCTTCATCTATCATCAATATATTTTCTTCATCTATCATCAATGTATTTTCTTCATCTATCATCAATATATTTTCTTCATCTATCATCAATGTATTTTCTTCATCTATCATCAATATATTTTCTTCATCTATCATCAATATATTTTCTTCATCTATCATCAATATATTTTCTTCATCTATCATCAATGTATTTTCTTCATCTATCATCAATATATTTTCTTCATCTATCATCAATATATTTTCTTCATCTATCATCAATGTATTTTCTTCATCTATCGTCAATATATTTTCTTCATCTATCATCAATATATTTTCTTCATCTATCATCAATATATTTTCTTGATCTATCATCAATATATTTTCTTCATCTATCATCAATATATTTTCTTCATCTATCATCAATATATTTTCTTCATCTATCATCAATATATTTTCTTCATCTATCGTCAATATATTTTCTTCATCTATCGTCGATATATTTTCTTCATCTATCGTCGATATATTTTCTTCATCTATCGTCGATATATTTTCTTCATCTATCGTCGATATATTTTCTTCATCTATCGTCGATATATTTTCTTCATCTATCGTCGATATATTTTCTTCATCTATCATCAATGTATTTTCTTCATCTATCATCAATGTATTTTCTTCATCTATCATCAATATATTTTCTTCATCTATCATCAATATATTTTCTTCATCTATCGTCAATATATTTTCTTCATCTATCGTCAATATATTTTCTTCATCTATCGTCAATATATTTTCTTCATCTATCGTCAATATATTTTCTTCATCTATCATCAATATATTTTCTTCATCTATCATCAATATATTTTCTTCATCTATCGTCAATATATTTTCTTCATCTATCGTCAATATATTTTCTTCATCTATCGTCAATATATTTTCTTCATCTATCATCAATATATTTTCTTCATCTATCATCAATATATTTTCTTCATCTATCATCAATGTATTTTCTTCATCTATCATCAATATATTTTCTTCATCTATCATCAATATATTTTCTTCATCTATCATCAATGTATTTTCTTCATCTATCATCAATATATTTTCTTCATCTATCATCAATATATTTTCTTCATCTATCATCAATGTATTTTCTTCATCTATCATCAATATATTTTCTTCATCTATCATCAATATATTTTCTTCATCTATCATCAATATATTTTCTTCATCTATCATCAATATATTTTCTTCATCTATCGTCAATATATTTTCTTCATCTATCGTCAATATATTTTCTTCATCTATCGTCAATATATTTTCTTCATCTATCGTCAATATATTTTCTTCATCTATCATCAATATATTTTCTTCATCTATCATCAATATATTTTCTTCATCTATCGTCAATATATTTTCTTCATCTATCGTCAATATATTTTCTTCATCTATCGTCAATATATTTTCTTCATCTATCATCAATATATTTTCTTCATCTATCATCAATATATTTTCTTCATCTATCGTCAATATATTTTCTTCATCTATCGTCAATATATTTTCTTCATCTATCATCAATATATTTTCTTCATCTATCATCAATATATTTTCTTCATCTATCATCAATGTATTTTCTTCATCTATCATCAATATATTTTCTTCATCTATCATCAATATATTTTCTTCATCTATCATCAATGTATTTTCTTCATCTATCATCAATATATTTTCTTCATCTATCATCAATATATTTTCTTCATCTATCATCAATATATTTTCTTCATCTATCATCAATATATTTTCTTCATCTATCGTCAATATATTTTCTTCATCTATCGTCAATATATTTTCTTCATCTATCGTCAATATATTTTCTTCATCTATCGTCAATATATTTTCTTCATCTATCGTCAATATATTTTCTTCATCTATCGTCAATATATTTTCTTCATCTATCATCAATATATTTTCTTCATCTATCATCAATATATTTTCTTCATCTATCATCAATATATTTTCTTCATCTATCATCAATGTATTTTCTTCATCTATCGTCAATATATTTTCTTCATCTATCATCAATATATTTTCTTCATCTATCATCAATATATTTTCTTCATCTATCATCAATATATTTTCTTCATCTATCATCAATATATTTTCTTCATCTATCATCAATGTATTTTCTTCATCTATCATCAATATATTTTCTTCATCTATCATCAATATATTTTCTTCATCTATCATCAATGTATTTTCTTCATCTATCGTCAATATATTTTCTTCATCTATCATCAATATATTTTCTTCATCTATCATCAATATATTTTCTTGATCTATCATCAATATATTTTCTTCATCTATCATCAATATATTTTCTTCATCTATCATCAATATATTTTCTTCATCTATCATCAATATATTTTCTTCATCTATCGTCAATATATTTTCTTCATCTATCGTCGATATATTTTCTTCATCTATCGTCGATATATTTTCTTCATCTATCGTCGATATATTTTCTTCATCTATCGTCGATATATTTTCTTCATCTATCGTCGATATATTTTCTTCATCTATCGTCGATATATTTTCTTCATCTATCATCAATGTATTTTCTTCATCTATCATCAATGTATTTTCTTCATCTATCATCAATATATTTTCTTCATCTATCATCAATATATTTTCTTCATCTATCATCAATATATTTTCTTCATCTATCATCAATATATTTTCTTCATCTATCATCAATATATTTTCTTCATCTATCATCAATATATTTTCTTCATCTATCATCAATGTATTTTCTTCATCTATCATCAGTATATTTTCTTCATCTATCATCAATATATTTTCTTCATCTATCATCAATATATTTTCTTCATCTATCATCAATATATTTTCTTCATCTATCATCAATATATTTTCTTCATCTATCATCAATATATTTTCTTCATCTATCATCAATGTATTTTCTTCATCTATCATCAGTATATTTTCTTCATCTATCATCAGTATATTTTCTTCATCTATCATCAATATATTTTCTTCATCTATCATCAATATATTTTCTTCATCTATCATCAATATATTTTCTTCATCTATCATCAATATATTTTCTTCATCTATCATCAATGTATTTTCTTCATCTATCATCAGTATATTTTCTTCATCTATCATCAGTATATTTTCTTCATCTATCATCAATATATTTTCTTCATCTATCATCAATATATTTTCTTCATCTATCATCAATATATTTTCTTCATCTATCATCAATATATTTTCTTCATCTATCATCAATTTTCGAATCTTTGCCATTTTTGTTTAATTTCAATTCCAAGTGTTTTGCTTTCTGTTTTAGTTCTTCTTTTGTATTGTTTCATAGTTCCCTTATTGACGCTTTCTATTAGGGAACAGATCATTTATATTATTAGTTTTCTGTTAAGGTTTTCATCTTTAATTACAAAGACATCTTCCAACATCTTTCCTTATTTTGTCCTTTCGTTCTCACATTCCATGAGCGATGTTTCTGATAAAGGGGAAAGAATTGCTGTTTTCTGGGTCAGAATCTATCCATCTAGCACTTATCGTTGGTTAGTTTTTGACCTTGAAGTAATATTTTTTTTTTTTTAGCTCCTAACATCAAGTGGCTTAACGCTTTGTCTGGAGCGATATCTATATATAAAAAAAAAATCTAAAATGGATGTCTTCATTGTCTTGAGGTTTCGATCACTGTCAGATGACAGTTTTAGTCAAATCTATGGCCAAATTAGCGACTCAGAGCATATATGCTGAAATCTGATTATTAGGGCTCAACTCTCTAAAACATTTGATTTTTTTTTTGAAAATTTCTTGTTTTATACAATAACACGCTTTCATAAATCCCTCAACCACCCTCAGGTGATTAATTTATAGTCAAAATATTACCAAATTAGTGATTTTCTGTGTATATGTACAAATATAGTAATTAAAGCCCAGCCCCTGAAAATTAGATTAAAAAAATCTTTTTCTTTTTCCATCGACAATAAAATTATGCTTCCAACAAGTCCTCAACTGCCCTCAGGTGATCATTTTTATCAGAGTTATGGATTTTATTCCCATATTTCGCAATATGGGCACAATTTAAGATTTGGAAACAAAATTCTGCACTGAAAAGATTCAGTTAAATAAATTTAGTAGCATTAAATGCATTTTGTTTTAATTGCTTCAAAATTGTCTTAAACTCCACGTGCTTGAGAGTAAGAGGTTCAATACCGTAAGAGTGAAAGGGACGCAGTGATTCTTAAAGGTTTTATTGGATAGAGAATGCAAAATTTACTTTGCCTGGTTGATGACAATGCGCACCCCCCCCCCCCCATTGTCACCATTATATTCGGTTTAAAATCTGTTTTACATGCTGCCATGTGTTTGACAACTTTTAGAAATTGACTTCCAAAGTAACCTATCTCTGGTTAGGTCTTTATTTATCCTTCTTTATCTCAAGTCGATTTTTATCACTTCCCATTTTTTTGTTTTTACTTTCCTCTGTGAGCTGAACCGGCTACCTCAACTGTTCTACATCTACTAACCAAGATACTACTACTACTTATAATATCTCTCTGCTTGACAAAACTATGTTTTAGCGAAATATTGCAAAACCTAAATACAAATATATGATATTTAAAATGAGAAAAAAAAAAATCTGTCTTGATTTTTATTTTATTATTGTATTCTGCATCCTCTGTTCTTTTAGGCATATGCCTATATTTTATACTAAATCTATTGTAATTTTAAAAACTATATAGTTTTCATTTAAATTAGTTCCCTTGAAAATTAATGGACATAATGTTGTAAGGTTTTGGTAATTTATCCTTTTTTTAAAAATTAAATCACGATAATTACTGTTAATATCGACAAAACTATTACATATGTATAGGTAAATAGGACAAAACTATTGCATATGTATAGGTAAATAGGACAAAACTATTGCATATGTATAGGTAAATAGGACAAAACTATTGCATATGTATAGGTAAATAGGACAAAACTATTGCATATGTATAGGTAAATAGGACAAAACTATTGCATATGTATAGGTAAATAGGACAAAACTATTGCATATGTATAGGTAAATAGGACAAAACTATTGCATATGTATAGGTAAATAGGACAAAACTATTGCATATGTATAGGTAAATAGGACAAAACTATTGCATATGTATAGGTAAATAGGACAAAACTATTGCATATGTATAGGTAAATAGGACAAAACTATTGCATATGTATAGGTAAATAGGACAAAACTATTGCATATGTATAGGTAAATAGGACAAAAAAATTGCATATGAATAACACAAAACATTAATTTATTATAAATTGTTTAAAACTAGTTATGCAAATTAGGCATACAAATAGCAGTATTTGGTCTTTGCTCTTTAGTATATATACAGTATTTCAAATTATTATTCGTTTTATTATTGATTTAAATAACAGTGAGACGTTTAGATAGTAATATAAGTGTGATAAATGAAACTAAAATTTGATTTATTCATTTAGAAAAAGATAGTCATATTGAATGAAAAACAATATGATAGGTAAATGTACACAGACTTTAATAATACCAAGCAGAGTTGAAACACGGGAGTTCAATCCCTGGGGAAGGCGCTTATGAAAAGATTAACTGGTATAAAATATTAAAAGGGTGTGGGACACGAAATAAGAGCAGTTTACACTCATGGATCAAGTAAGGGTTCAGTTTGAAATTCCCAGAAAATGACTGACTATAATTGTTGTGACCCTGTTAGGGACCGAAATAAAGACACGAAAACACGGGGTTACAGGACCAAAGATATATTATTGAAGAAAAAGAATATATACAAGAAGTGGTATTCTGGACTGCCACTATAGAACTGGGGTGGAAGAAGACTTGTGAGTTGGAATGCGTCTCGCATTTTATTATGTATGGACGAGTGCATTTGTTCTTCGTACAGGTACGGCACCATAACAATAATGAAAGAAAATTGCGTGCAGTGATTAGATGAAAATGCAACAATCAACTGAGTCGAAGACAAGAGTGTGGAACATTTAAATAATTCCAATAACAGCAATAACTCATCTTGGAAATACTGTGAGAGTTAAAAGATGAATCAGATGCAAGCAAACACTGGTCGGACGAGGAGAGAGAGAATGCGATTAATGATGGAATATGTGGTGCATGACAGCAGCTCATCTCTATTCATCACTTCATTCATATGGATTCAGCATCTTGCTCTGTTGCACGTGTGGACATGGGACGAGCAAGCACAGTTCAAATCCTATTTGATCTATTATGTTTGTTAACACGTTTATTCGCAAACGCAAGCGATAAGTAAAATAGCTGTTTGAATCATTTACAATTGGATTGTAGTGTACAACAAATTCCATTAATCATCTCTTTCTCATTCTTTATCTCTCTCTCTCACACTCTCTCTCTCACACTCTCTCTCTCACACTCTCTCTCTCACACTCTCTCTCTCTCACACTCTCTCTCTCTCACACTCTATCTCTCTCACACTCTCTCTCTCTCACACTCTATCTCTCACACACACTCTCTCTCTCACACTCTCTCTCTCTCACACTCTCTCTCTCTCACACTCTCTCTCTCTCACATTCTCTCTCTCTCACACTCTCTCTCTCTCACACACTCTCTCTCTCACACTCTCTCTCTCACACACTCTCTCTCTCACACACTCTCTCTCTCACACACTCTCTCTCTCACACACTCTCTCTCTCACACACTCTCTCTCTCACACACACTCTCTCTCACACCCTCTCTCTCACACCCTCTCTCTCACCCCCTCTCTCACCCCCCCTCTCTCACACACTCTCTCTCACACACTCTCTCTCACACACTCTCTCTCACACCCTCTCTCTCACACCCTCTCTCTCACACCCTCTCTCACACACCCTCTCTCACACACCCTCTCTCACACCCCCTCTCTCACACCCCCTCTCTCACACACCCTCTCTCACACACCCTCTCTCACACCCCCTCTCTCACACCCCCTCTCTCACACCCCCTCTCTCACACTCTCTCTCTCACACTCTCTCTCACACTCTCTCTCTCACTCTCTCTCTCTCTCTCTCTCGATTTACAGAATCAGACGTGCCAAGTTCAGATCTAGGTGGATATATTGTTGTCATTTACACGCCAATACTGTTTTGAAAGGTACCCCCCCCCTTCCCTCAGCTTTGGGTAAAATAACAACTAGCGTTCAATAAATTATATACATTAAATCGTTTCAAAAACGGTAAATATGTCATAAAACAAACAAACCAAATCAACTCCCTCACAATCAACCAGGTCAGAAGGAACCCATTTTTCCTCAAAAGACCATTACGCTTGCATACTCGGGGATGAGGGGAGGGAGCGTTGTAATCAAATTGACACTTATTGGCGTTAGAGCTCCAATTATTTGATAGGAAAGTTTTTGCTCGAATGAAGCCATATTTATAGAATCTATTACCCACTCATGGACTATCGGCCAATCAGAACCCAATGAATGGACTTGCTCATCTAAACATAATGGAATGTCCCAACCTTCTTATAACCAACTCTCGAGGCTTCTGTCTCAGTTTATTTGGTTTGAGCTCAACTGGTCAGGCAGTTGAACCCTGACCCCTAAATTCAATAATCTCTCTCCTTGTGTCAGCATCGTTTGCTTTGCATCTTTGTTCATGTGCACCATTAGTTTTTTTTCCCCTCCAAAATTTGAAATGAAAAATATTAAATATACACTTTGTTATTGGATCGGCATAAATAACTTATAAATTGGATATTAAACAAAACGGTTATGCGATAAAATATAAAATATGAAACCGGCTGTAAATACTAGTTTTGCATTTTCTAACTTTTGGAAATTTTTTTTAATCCCCCCCCCCCCCCACTCCATCTTCAAAAAATATTCTTTGGACATATATATGCAGTGTCATGATGTATGGAAGTGAAACCTGAGGACATGCAGTGCATTAAGAGAAATGATATGAGAATGATATGATGGATGTGTAATGTGAGTCTTAAAGACAGGCTTAAAGCTGATGAGCTCAGAGGAAGATTAAATCTGGACAGTATAGAGAGATGTGTGCAAAACAGGAGACGTTGATGATATGGTCATGTTGAAAGAATAGATGAGAGTTTTTGGGTTAATAGATGTAGAACAGTTGAGGTAACAGGTTCAGTTCACAGGGAAAGGCCAAGGAAAACATGGGAGAAAAGTGATAAAAATGGACTTGAAAGAGGGATAAAGAAAGACCTGCCAGAGATACGTTAATTTGGAAGTCAATTTCTAAGAGCCATCCAACACATGTCGGCATGTACAATGAACGTTAAACCGAATATGATGATGATGATGATATTGAGAGATGTAAAATCTGCAGATCCAAAGATGGTGATGATGATGATGAAATTGAGAGATGTAAAATCTGCAGATCCAAATATGATGATGATGATGAAATTGAGAGATGTAAAATCTGCAGATCCAAATATGATGGTGATGATGATGAAATTGAGAGATGTAAAATCTGCAGATCCAAAGATGATGATGATGATGATGATGATATTGAGAGATGTAAAATCTGCAGATCCAAAGATGATGATGATGATGATGATGATATTGAGAGATGTAAAATCTGCAGATCCAAAGATGATGATGATGATGATGATGATATTGAGAGATGTAAAATCTGCAGATCCAAAGATGATGATGATGATGATGATGATATTGAGAGATGTAAAATCTGCAGATCCAAAGATGATGATGATGATGATGATGATATTGAGAGATGTAAAATCTGCAGATCCAAAGATGATGATGATGATGATGATGATATTGAGAGATGTAAAATCTGCAGATCCAAAGATGATGATGATGATGATGATGATATTGAGAGATGTAAAATCTGCAGATCCAAAGATGATGATGATGATGATGATGAAATTGAGAGATGTAAAATCTGCAGATCCAAATATGATGATGATGATGATGAAATTGAGAGATGTAAAATCTGCAGATCCAAAGATGATGATGATGATGATGATGATATTGAGAGATGTAAAATCTGCAGATCCAAAGATGATGATGATGATGATGATATTGAGAGATGTAAAATCTGCAGATCCAAAGATGATGATGATGATGATGATGATATTGAGAGATGTAAAATCTGCAGATCCAAAGATGATGATGATGATGATGATGATGATATTGAGAGATGTAAAATCTGCAGATCCAAAGATGATGATGATGATGATGATGATGATATTGAGAGATGTAAAATCTGCAGATCCAAAGATGATGATGATGATGATGATGATGATATTGAGAGATGTAAAATCTGCAGATCCAAATATGATGATGATGATGATGATGAAATTGAGAGATGTAAAATCTGCAGATCCAAAGAAGTTGCTGTTGTGACTATTTGTTTCTAAATGAAGCAGAATGACATATTCTTTTATACCACCACATATTTAAAAAATTTCGTTGTTTATCTACAGGCTTCTTTACCATCCGTATTATTGTTCAATGGGACTTAATGACCCGGTACTAAAACCATTAATTTATCTCCTAGCAACAAACGGCTTCATATATCTCGAGTTGATAGAGAAGATTTGCTATGAATAGACTTCCTTTGTTAGCAATTATGGAATGGGATATAAGAATGAAGGACTGGCCTCTTTATTACTTGATTTTTCATCGACTGGTTGGAGGTGGGTCGATGCGTGATACAGTTAAAGACTATCGGATCAGTTACAGTGAATTAAAATCCAGTTGGAGCTACTGTTGTCGTTTATACATCGGCACTGTTTGAAAAGGTATGAATCGGCAATTTCTCTTCAGCTATGGGTAAAATAATATCTTCGGTTCAATTAAGCAAAAACAATGAATTATTTACAACGCGGATTATTTGCATTATTTCGACTACTATTCTCATCTTGAATGTTATTCTTACAAAGTTTCGACCGATGTAACCTGTGATTTTCTTCAGATGGGTTTTGTAGAACTTGGGAATCTTTGTCGAATTCGGTAATATGTATCATCAAATAATCAAACGGAACCCCTTATTTAATCCACAGGGGCAGACTGTTCTTGTTGCGTCAGCCATAACCAGTTAGAAGTCTTAAGTAATTCTTAACTATATTCCATGAAAAATGCCAGTATACTGAAATCATATGACCTTTATAGGGTTAAGATGAAAATTCATGTACACTAAATGTACAAAAGCAAGGAAATTCTCAAATTTTTACACTTTTATTGTCATTAAGGGTATGCGAGCACAACAGGGCTATGTATTTTACTGCTAGGAATTTTTCTTCAGCGCACCTCACACACTTCATCCACTCATGCATAGAGATTTATACTGTAGTGATGTGATAATGAAATGGTTTGGTTGATATGTAGTCATACCCTTAATGACAATAAAAGTGTAAAAATTTGGGAATTTCCTTGCTTTTGTACATTTAGTGTATATGAATTTTCATCTTAACCCTATTAAGGCCATATGATTTCAGTATACTGGCATTTATCATGGAATGTCACTACTTTTGTAAAGGCTATGCCTCAATACAATGCCTTCTCATAAGGTTTTTGGGAATTTTCTGGAAAATTAAGGTATATGGTAAACTGAAATTAAAATGCCATCAACTAGACCCTAGAACCTCTATCTCTGCCTGTGAAACAGTGGTTTCAGCGACGGAGTCTGCACCCCGGGGTGCACTGGAATGCATCGGGGAGATCAGGCCCCACGTAGAGACAAGTGGAAGTCTGGGAGCTAGTACATATTTTTGACTGTCCAAACCTTGGCCGAGGGACGGCGCCAGCCTGGCGGGAGAAAGCGTGTAGGTTGTCAGTGGCACTTAACCAGATACAATGGATGAGTTTGACCAGCTGAACAATTTGGTCATGGGCCCTTTAGATACGATGAATGTCAACTCGATGGGTGGTCCAATAGAGAAAGAGAGGCTAATGGTTTTCTTTAGTGTAGATAAGATCTAAAGAGAAACTAAAACGACGAATTACAATTGCCCGTACCACCCCACTCCGAGGGAGGAGTGGGGACACAGAAGAAGGGATGGGGAAAGAGAGTAAGTCAGCATCGCGCGTACCACACGACGAGAAGAGAGAGAGAGAGAGAGAGAGAGAGAGAGAGAGAGTATGAGTTATACGCTTTTCGTCTTTGTTATTTGACGCGAAAATGCGATCACAAAAGAGTTAGACCCGAAATCTCGGCCGAGCTGGTCGTGATTCCCTCGGATCCCGAGGGAGCCGTTGCCCCGGGGCCCCACCATCGTTTTCCAACAGAGATTAACGTCTCAATTAATACCCACAGTCGTAAGAGTCCACACACACCGTTCTGAGTAGACAAGTTATATCTCGATTAAGGATTTGCAGTCGTAAAGAGATTCACACACACACACACAGAGAGAAGGAAGATACAATAGTTCGTAAAGAAGCCATTATCGAAGAATAGACTTAAGGTTAAAAAAAAACCCACCGTTCATTTTTATTAAATAATTATTGTTATGAAAAGACCTAGCCGTTTGTCGAGTTATTCTGTTATCGAGTTGTCCTGCTAAGTAATCTTGCCTTCACAGAATCACGAAGTCGTCATTCATCAGACCCGGGGGAGATTCGAGCCATCTTTCTTTTTACAGCCACTACAGACGAAATCACGAGCCAAAGAAAAGGTGTTCACAGTCAGGAAGGATTCCTGCGCCGATCGGTTCACCATTACATTTTTATGTTATAAATGGTGCCGCGACCTAGGATCATGGTACGGTGAGGAGTGCCTGGCAACCTCGGGAGAAGAAAAGAACAAAGCCAACCACGGCCACAAAGAAAACAATTTTTTTTCCGGCAAAACACCTTGGAAAAAGAAAAAATAGACAGACAAATTTTAAAAAAACCCACGGGCACAACGGACGATTTTTTTTTACCGGCAGAGAGAAAAGTTTGACGGACATCGACACCCGTGTTTGAAAAAAAAAAGAAAGATAGAAAAAGAAAAAGAAAAGAGAGAAACAGTTTAACGGGCATGTACACCCGTGGTTGAAAAAGAGAATAAAAAAAAGGAGGAAGGAAAAGAAAAGAGAGAAACAGTTTGACGGACATCGACACCCGTGTTTGAAAAAAAAAGATAGAAAAAGAGAATAGGAAAAGAAAAGAGAGAAACAGTTTAACGGGCATGTACACCCGTGTTTGAAAAAAAAAAGAGAAAGATAGAAAAAGAGATAGACTGAAAGAAAAAACGTTTTTTAGACTTTGAGATCGGTCTGGGACCGCGAACTTTTAGTCAATTGATTGAAAGGCCCAGACGGACTCGAAAAATAACAAGCAACCAACCCAGAGACGAGGGACCACAGGAGCAGCAGAGGAGAGGGGTAAGTGACTCGTTGATTTCTCTTGTTCGCTTGCTCGGTTTTGTCGGTGTGTCGATTGTTGTCCAAACTTTGCACACAGTTTGGGTAGTTCTGTTGTTAGGGGTGGTAAGCTAGAACGCAAGGGGAATGGGTTCGGAGGAGGACCTAGTAAATAGTATGACAGATATGGGGGGAGATGAGACCAGAAAACTAGAGAGACCGATTGGAGGAATACGCGTGCCTTCCTTCAGAGGCCATTCCGCCGATCTAAGAGAGTGGTTGGCGGTAATCGAAAGGAAAAGTTTTATTTACGGCTTAGAAAATCACGAGATGGTGCTGCTCGCTCTAGAGGGAGCGAGGGGCCCAGTGTCGAGATTCATTGAGGGGAGGTATGTAGAGAACCCGGGGATCACTTGGACGGAGCTCCGCGAGCAGCTAGTGAGGCAATACGCCAGCGAGCGAACCGCGATTGAGGCCGTACGCAAGTTGACCCGGCTAAGGTTAAACAACGGCGAGGGACTCGACGAGTTAGTCGAACGAATCCAGGGATTGGCGGTTCAGGCCTTCCCGGATGGGGCGATCCGAAATACGGGTCCCATCCAGGCAATCCTGGTGGATGCCCTCGTAGACGGGTTAGGTGCTAGAGAGACCCAGAGGGAGGTACTGAGGGGTCACCCGCTCACACTAGCGGAGGCCCAGAGATTAGCGAGAGACAGTATAAGACTAGGGGAACGTGTAGATAGAGGCAATGGCGAGGAAATGCCTGGGAGAAGGAAAACGGTGGGGGGCAGGGCGAGTCCGGGGCCCCGAATGGAGAGAGGGGGCGGAGAGGATTGGGAGGCAGACTCCGATCCTAGAAGGAAGGCATGGGACCTTCAAAATGAGCACGATAGGCCCGCACCGGCCAGACAGGCATCAGTCCGCTGGACCTGCAGGGGTGAGGGGCATAGAGCAGCAGAGTGTCCCACAAATTATGGGCGCCCACGCAGCTCGGTTAGACCGAACTGCACTAGGTGTGGTCGGTTCGGACATGAGAGTCGGTGGTGCACAGCAGCATAGATCGGAGGTGAGGAATTAGGATTCCGAACCTTAGTGTGCCACCTGACACTGGGGTAAAGAACCAGGGAGGCGCCCAGAGGCCACCCCACAGAGTATAAAAAGTAGGGTGGCCCCCAGAATGATAAGTTTAGTGAAAGATAGCGAAATTAAATGGGAGGAAGACGGGCTTGGGTTTTGTTCGCCGGTTTATGAGAAACCGCAAGAAGCAATGAACCCCCCCGTAGAGAGAGATCGAATTAAACGCGACTGCTAGGTCGGTTGACGAGTCCAGCGAGTGGGAGGAGAGCGGCAAAATACCCCCCTACCCAGCTCCAGAAGAGACTGAGAGAAAATCGGTTAGCCAAAAAGGTAGAGGAATTACCTATGAAGTTACGGTAGAATGGGAAGAAGACGGGCTTGGGTTTTGTTCGCCGGTTTATGAGAAACCGCAAGAAGCAATGAACCCCCCCGTAGAGAGAGATCGAATTAAACGCGACTGCTAGGTCGGTTGACGAGTCCAGCGAGTGGGAGGAGAGCGGCAAAATACCCCCCTACCCAGCTCCAGAAGAGACTGAGAGAAAATCGGTTAGCCAAAAAGGTAGAGGAATTACCTATGAAGTTACGGTAGAATGGGAAGAAGACGGGTTTGGGTTTTGTTCGCCGGTTTATGAGAAACCGCAAGAAGCAATGAACCCCCCCGTAGAGAGAGAGAGATCGAATTAAACGCGACTGCTAGGTCGGTTGACCAGTCCAGCGAGTGGGAGGAGAGCGGCAAAATACCCCCCTACCCAGCTCCAGAAGAGACTGAGAGAAAATCGGTTAGCCAAAAAGGTAGAGGAATTACCTATGAAGTTACGGTAGAGGGGAGCAGAACGCCCCACCACAGAATAGCAGGAAAGCCAAGCCAAAGATAGTCAAGGACCTGGGGGAGAGGCCGAGGTTGTGCTGTGTCGCATTCGTTGGCTCCACCGCGCGCAGGGAGGGCCCCCATGCGTGTGCGGTGCTGGTGGTTGTGGCGCGGACAGTTGTCTTGGATGCCCCCCCCCCCCCCCGAGATAAAACGGACATATAAGGATAGAAAGAGATGCATAACTGGGACCGATGGAGGGTCGTCGTGGTTAGATCCAAATGATCAATCACAAGTAGTAATATACCTGCAGCTGGATGGGCTGTTGCCGAACGACCAGGCAGATATATAGTGAGTTGTAAAAGCAAAAGAAAGTTGAAGTAATCGACAGATGTTCGAACCACCGTGAATATGACAGATTGTGGTGCGCCTTACGAAAGGGCACAGAAGTAATGATAAGCGAAGAGAAGGATATGAGATCCTATCTAAGATAGATAGTGTTGATACAGACGAAGCAGAAGAAATCAGTGGCCCCCCGTTGCTGGGAGAGGCACTCGATGAGTAATTAGGGACAGTGTCGGGAAGCGATGAGAGAATGATTATGAAGAAATTGGAAGTTATAGGGAAGAACCAAAAGGGTTACTGTCGCATGCAGCCAGAGAAGGCGCATCGATATCGAATGTCACCGGGCCGAAGTGAGCCAAGAAGGTGTTAGTCTGAGAGAATTGTTTTTCCCAGAGAAGGGAACGAAGAGAATCCGGCCGAGGTGGCCGACGCAATGAT
>OY744539.1:91031499-91058999 GCA_963556195.1 Sepiola atlantica | reverse complement strand
TGCTGGATACAAAAAAACGAATTTCCGTTTGAAAGAAGCCGTAGTTTATGTTGAGCCATTTGTTTACGGTGACATTCTTAATAAGATTCTGCTCGGATTGTCATGACCTCATTCTTTATGGCTTTTCTAATCAGTTTGTTTCTTTACAACCACAATATTACAGGCTTCACTTCCTTTGAAACTGCCATCCAGTTTCCACCTTAATTTATTGACAAGTAGAAGAATACCCGTCCCAGGATGGGTAAAAAAATCCCCCCCCCCCATATAACAGTTTTGCACTGGTTTTATACCCTTTTCTGAATATTAAAATTAAGATATTATGATACTAAATCTTATGTCTAGAATCACTATTCTAATTTTGATCAAAATCCGTTTTGATTCTGGAAGAGGTATAAAATTTAAGGCTTAAGCTTAAGGGTTTTTTTAAAACATTGAAATTCAGCAAATCTTGCTTAATTGGTGTCTAATGACAATGGATCAAATTTAATGCAAATCTGAAATATTAACATTTTAAAATGGGAGGTTATACCCCATAAAAACTCTTTAAAATACCCCCCCAAAATTTGAAATTTGGGGAATATTTATTGTTAAAATTTTTGAGATATCTGAATTTTCACAAAGGGCTTCTACTCCCTTTTTACCTCCTTTGCGTGAAACTAAATATATCCCAAATTCACCCCCTTTACTCATAGAAGCTGTGTTTCAAAATTCGCAACGATCGGTTAATTAGTTTAGGAGTGCATCCTATACATTCAAATATATAAACATATACCTAACTTTATATAAATAGAGATATTTAAATTTTATTTCTTAAAAAAAACGTACAAAATAGTAGATGTGCACATATATTATAAGAATTAAACAACAAAACATTTTTAAGGATGGGAAAATTGTGTTATAAATTGTGAAAACATGGAATTACCTGGAAAACGGTCTCGATGCGCGCTCTGCAGGGCTGGACCGCCCAAAGAGCGGCAAGATGGCATCCTAGGCTTAATATCGCCAGGTAATCCCGTGAAATCTCGTGTTCTCTCGCGGAGACGAGAGTCCAGTTTGATATAAAAACGGGTCGCTGGAGGCAAGACGGCAGAAGGCTGAGAGCGTAGTCTACGAGGGACGACGTGGAAAGAAGAAGAGAAAGAAGAAGAGAGAGAAGAGGAGAGAGAAGAAGAGAAAGAAGAAGAAGAGAAAGAAGAAGAAGAGAAAGAAGAAGAAGAGAAAGAAGAAGAGAAAGAAGAAGAGAAAGAAGAGGAGGACGATTAATTTTTTCTGCTACAAGCTATTTTCGGCATTGTTATGGAAAAATTCGACATCAGATTGATTCCGGAATTCGACGGCTCTCCTGCTGGTCCATCGGTGGTCGAATGGCTGGAGAAGGCCGAGCGTGTTTGCCGGTTGTGCAAAATTAAAGACCCAGCTATGGTCATCCCATTGAGACTCACTAAGGGGGCTTACGCCGTGTACCAGCAGCTCAGTAATGATGCGACCATGGAGCAGATTGCACAGGCGCTGCACGGGGCATTTGGTGCAGATCCTTTTGTTGCCTGGAGGCAATTTTCCGAACGCCGGCTTGGGCCGGGGGAGACAGTGGACGTCTACATGGCCGACTTGAAAAAGCTTGCTGCTCCCTTCGGCGGTGCGAGTGACCGCATATTGGCATGCGCCTTTTTGTCTGGACTTCCGGACGATGCAAGCCGACTGCTGTGAGCATCATTGAGACTCACAGAGATTGAATTGGTGGAGTTGTTGGCGAGAGCACGAAACATCTTGAAGGACGATCGAGAACTGGTCTCTGCAGCGGTTGACACCTTGGACTCGCCAGCAGAGGGCCTACGATGCTATACATGTGGTGGCCCCAACCACTTCTCCAGAGACTGCAGAGGCGGCACAAGGCGCACCCCAAATTATGGAGCACGAAAAGTAATACGGTGTTACCAATGCAATAAGCCAGGCCACATAGCACGGAATTGTCCGGGAAACGGGCAAGGGGAGGACGCCGCAGCGCTAGCACCCTCCCCAAAGCGGCATTGAACAAAGCGCTTCCTGCAGTGACAGTTCAAGTTGATGGGTGTAAACGTTCAGCGCTGGTTGACACCGGCTGTACCCAAACCCTCCTTCGAAAGGAATGTTGCATCACATGGAAGAAACGACAGATCCCCGTCCTGACTGTCGGCAAAGGCTCATTAGTGTGTTGTGGATCCAGTGTTGTTCATATCAGCATTGACAATGGCCCCCCGGTGGCTGTGACGGTGTTGGTGGTCGATGGGGAGCTGCTCGGATATGACCTTCTCCTTGGAATGGACACTATTACACAGCTAGGCGGAATTACTGTAAACAGCGTCGGTGATGTGAGATTCCCTCGACCAGACAAACAAATGTGTGCAGCAATCACTCTTGACGAACCCGATTTCCACGCAGAATATGACAAGGGCACAAACACATGGACAGCGTCCTGGAAGTGGGCAGGCGACCAGCCACCAGTGTCTTTGCGGAATCGGCTGACAGAGTATCCCCCTCCTGCATGGCTTAGGGGGCAGTACGAGGCAGAACTTCAAGTGTGGCTGGATAACGGCTGGTTAATTCCATACCCAGAGGATGAGCTCGGGCCCCCGCGGGGGCTAATTCCCCTGATGGCTATCAGACAAGAGAACAAGCAGAAAGTTCGACCTGTTCTTGATTACCGGGAACTCAATGAACACGTTGACCCGTACACTTCGGGGGCTGACGTTTGTGCTCATAAACTGCGAGAGTGGCGACGGCAGGGTGCGGAAGCGGCCATACTGGACTTGCGAAGAGCTTACCTACAAATACATGTTGAGAAATCGCTGTGGCCATTCCAGACGGTGGTAGTCAAAGGAACTCGCTATTGCTTGACCAGGCTGGGGTTCGGCTTGAATGTAGCCCCGGGCATCATGACGGCGATCATGCGGGCGATCCGGCGTCAGGATAAAGCTGTGCAACAGGCGACATCGTCTTATATAGACGACATTTTTGTCAATGAGAGCCTGCTGTCTGCCCAGGCGGTCAAAGAACACTTTGAGCACTTCGGGTTGTCGTGCAAGGAACCGGAGCGGCTGCAGGATGGGGCGAAAGTGCTCGGGCTGCGGGTGAGCGGAAGTGCAGATGGCCTCCAATGGGGAAGGGGCGGTGAAATCCCGGAAATCCCATCTACCATCACACGTCGGAGCACGTTTTCCGTGTGTGGAAAACTGGTGGGTCACTTCCCTGTGTGTGGGTGGCTCCGAGTGGCTGTGGCGGCTATAAAGCGACGGGCAACTTCTTTGTCAACAGGATGGGACGATGAGGTGCGTGATCCTTCCCTACGAAGCATGCTGGTGGAAGCTGTGGCCAGAGTGACCAATGATGACCCTGTACGAGGGAGCTGGTGCGTCGATGGGAGTGAGTTTACAGTTTGGGTGGACGCCAGCTCACTTGCCCTTGGCGTTGCTCTGGCAGTCAACGGAAGTATAGTAGAAGATGCCTGCTGGCTCCGGCCAGAGAATGACGCTAAGCACATAAACCTAGCTGAACTCGATGCTACACTGAAAGGAGTCAATCTAGCACTTCAGTGGCAGGCTAGCGTCCTCCACGTTATCACGGATTCCACGTGTGTGCATCGGTGGATGACCGATGCCTTGAACGGAAAAGCACGGCTGACAACGAAGGCATCGGCCGAAATGTTAATCCGGAGGCGGCTTGCTACCCTAACCGAAACCATCAATGAATACAACTTGGTCATAGATGTGACACTGGTGCAGTCCTGTTTGAATCGAGCGGATCGATTGACCAGGGTGCCTCGCCGTTGGCTGGACCTGCAGAAAGAAGTGAACGAACCAGCACCTGTAAATTGTGCTGCGGTGGGACGTAGACTCAGCCCAGAGTGTATCGCTGATGTCCATTGCCAAAGCGGGCACCCTGGTGTAAACCGAACCTTTTACTTCGCCAGGTTGGTTGACCCCTCTGTGTCACGGAGGGCTGTGAAATCTGTTGTGAGAAGTTGCAACACCTGCCAATCGATCGACCCAGCACCTGTCCGGTGGAAGAAGGGCACACTCGGTGTGAAGTATAACTGGGATAGGATTGCGATGGACATAACTCACTACAACGGGGGGAATTTCTTGACCCTTATTGACTGTGGACCGTCCCGATTTGCATTGTGGCGGTCCCTTCGCCGGCAGGATACGGCTGCCATTGTCCATGAGTTGGAAAGTGTGTTCCTTGAGCGTGGCCCTCCTTCTGAGATATTGACCGACAATGGCCCCGCTTTTGTTAGTGCACCGTTCAAACAGTTTGTAGATGGCTGGGGTGTCCGTCTGCGTTTTCGGTGTGCCCATGTGCCCAGTGGGAACGGAATTATTGAGCGCAACCATAGGACTATCAAGACCATCGCAGCGCGGAAGGGGTGTACGGTGGCTGAAGCAGTCTATTGGTATAACGTCACCCCTAAGGACGATACTTCACCCTCCACCGCGCCAGCTAATGCGCTACATACATACCATGTCAGGGCAAGAGGTTTGGAGAGCAGCTTACTGCCCGAACCAGAACCTCCACAGGAGAAAATGAAAAAAGGAGATGTCGTTTGGGTTAAAAAAACCCGAGGCCAGTGCACGACTCGTTACGGAACCGGTCGTGTCACTGAAGTGATCAGCCCGCAGGCGGTGCGAGTTGATGGAGTACCCCGTCACATTAAAGACTTAAGATCGGTATTCCAAACGCAGCTGCCATTTAACGAGGATAATGACATTGAATCCGTGACCAGCGAACCATCATTCTGGTTCATGACGGCTTCATCGCGCAGCGACACTGAGAGTGATAGCCTTGAATGTACTGACCCTCCTACTGCTGATGAAAGCCCGGACAGTGATGCTGCGATGCGCAGCCTCAGGTTCGCTGACCTTCCTGCCACGGAAGACAGCACGGATGACGATGAGGCCCCGAATCCCCCTCCCCGAAGAAGCACTCGAAGAAAAAGGACACGGCCTCCCTGCTCTTTCTGTGATAATGAGATCAGGGGGGAGTGTGTTATAAATTGTGAAAACATGGAATTACCTGGAAAACGGTCTCGATGCGCGCTCTGCAGGGCTGGACCGCCCAAAGAGCGGCAAGATGGCATCCTAGGCTTAATATCGCCAGGTAATCCCGTGAAATCTCGTGTTCTCTCGCGGAGACGAGAGTCCAGTTTGATATAAAAACGGGTCGCTGGAGGCAAGACGGCAGAAGGCTGAGAGCGTAGTCTACGAGGGACGACGTGGAAAGAAGAAGAGAAAGAAGAAGAGAGAGAAGAGGAGAGAGAAGAAGAGAAAGAAGAAGAAGAGAAAGAAGAAGAGAAAGAAGAAGAAGAGAAAGAAGAAGAAGAGAAAGAAGAAGAAGAGAAAGAAGAAGAAGAGAAAGAAGAAGAGAAAGAAGAAGAGAAAGAAGAAGAGAAAGAGGAAGAAGAAGAGAAAGAAGAGGAGGACGATTAATGTTTTAAAATCCGATGAAAATGATGTTTATTTAGATTTTAGTTCGTAGTGGTCAATGTTAACAATTTTAGTTCGTAGTGGTCAATGTTAACAATTTTAGTTCGTAGTGGTCAAATGTTAACAATTACAAAAATTATAACGGAGCTGATATCATTCTTAGTTACAACTCTTTCAAAGATTCCAACATTACGACATGTCCAATGATGTCTCCAAATTATGAGCCCGTTCTGGGATAGGTAATCAAGCATATATTTATAGTATACAAAATATACTTATGGCAAGTAAGCTACACAGAAACCTTTGTGCTTCACTCCCAAGGAAAATCACCAGGCTAATTGTGTGGGTTTATATTTCACGATTGTTTTTATAACTATGTGCTTAATTTTTATTTTTACTAATGTCATTTAGTATTTTATTATTATTATGTTAGTTTTTTTCCAAATTTTATTTTTATTTTTACTAATGTCATTTAGTATTTTATTATTATTATTATTATGTTAGTTTTTTTCCAAATTTTATTTTTATTTTTACTAATGTCATTTAGTATTTTATTATTATTATGTTAGTTTTTTTCCAAATTTTATTTTTATTTTTACTAATGTCATTTAGTATTTTATTATTATTATTATTATGTTAGTTTTTTTCCAAATTTTATTTTTATTTTTACTAATGTCATTTAGTATTTTATTATTATTATTATGTTAGTTTTTTTCCAAATTTTATTTTTATTTTTACTAATGTCATTTAGTATTTTATTATTATTATTATGTTAGTTTTTTTCCAAATTTTATTTTTATTTTTACTAATGTCATTTAGTATTTTATTATTATTATTATGTTAGTTTTTTTCCAAATTTTATTTTTATTTTTACTAATGTCATTTAGTATTTTATTATTATTATTATGTTAGTTTATTCTTCATCCAAAATCATTTTATCTCCTCCATGATCAAAGCAACACACATTTACGAATCAACGAATATATCTCCCCTAAAGCGAAGTAATATTTGAGTTGTTTCAATTCCCAAGAACTTTTGTTCCATCCATTTCAAGAATATTTTTGTTTCCCATGCACATGCTATGTTTATGAACTTATTCTGCTCCCAAAAAACACTTTTCCCCCCCAAAACCAGAACATTGTGTCCTTCAGGCCCATATTTTGATATTTTATGCATCTTTGGCATCTCCAAGAAACTATATTTAGGAGTGAATCCTGTACATTCAACTATATAAACATACCTAACTTTATGCAGATAGAGATGAGAGAAATATGAAAAAAATGTTATTTGATTTTCTTAGCAATCTTTTATAATACAATTCTTCTTTCATTTATCTGAATGTATTGATTATTGAGTTATTCAGATTTGAATCTTCAAAGCATGTCTCGGCAAATTTGAAGGGAAATAAATAGAAGTTAACTTTTCTGATATCAAAATTACTTTTAATGAATAATTTTACAAGATGTGCAATTTGAGACTTTTACAAATTACATTTTCTGCATTTTGCTTTCTTTGTATTATATAACAAAAGTGATGCCTTTACTTTAAATTTGAACAGTATTTTTTAAAATGTTCACGAAAATTTGTTTATTGAAATTTGTTAATCTCTTCGACAGATTAATGCCATCTTACAGTGTCTTTGTATTGATTTTATTTGAACTAATGATTCAAAGTTAAATTATGTATTGTGAAACTAATGTTAGTGAATATTGATTGCATATTGTCAGGATTAATCAATTAGAAGAATTCAGTCAAAATAAGTTTGTTTTTTAGTGTTAGATCTTTTTGAGAATTCATCTGGGTTTAAGTAATGAGCATCAAATATGATAAAATAGGTCATGTGTGATAACGCCAAGTACATTTTTGTATTATTCATCTCTATATTTATAAAGTTATGTATGTGTGTATATATATATATATACACACACAGTGGCGATTTGTGATCGGGGTTTGCGCCCACCGACCGTTGAGAATTAGTTCCTACACTGAAGATTGCGTTAGCATGAAACATCAATGTCTGTAGGTATTAAAATATTTAATAAATATTTATTTATAAATATTATTATTATTATATATATATATATATGGTACTTTTGTTACATTGGGACCTGCGCTAAAAGTCCCTTGGCATCAGAGCTTTTATGTATGTGCGTACAGAGTAATCTCTTAAAGTAATGAACGGATCATTATGAATTTAAAAATATATATTTAAAAAAATACGTTGAGTAACATGGGCACATAATTTTTTTCTGTAAATGTTAACATTTAGAGTGTACCCATATATAATTTTTTTTTTTTTTTTTAAATTAATTTTATTATAAACCAACCATTATGAGTTATGGAATATATATTCTTGGCAACCCGGTAAGTAACATGAGAACATTTTTTTTGTTTTGTAAACTTTACCATTAAGGGGGTTCAAAAAAACTTAAAATAAGTGAGATACAAAACATTTAATACAGCAATAAAATTGAATTGCTCTGCGTTAAATTTTTTACTTATATTAAGTAATACATTTTTAAAAGGATTGGTGTGCTCACATGAGCGTCATTAATATGTGTTATTTATCATTATGAATTATGTGTTATTTATCATTATGAATTATGTGTTATTTATCATTATGAATTATGTGTTATTTATCATTATGAATTATGTGTTATTTATCATTATGAATTATGTATTCTAGGCAACAGGGTATGTAACATGGGCACATTATTATTATTTAAAAAAAAACTATATCATTTAGGGGGTTGCTACTAAAACCGTACCATGCCCTCTGACGACAGAAAAAAAACCCCTAAAAATTAAAAACTAATGCTCTATTAATTTCTTATACTTATCTTGGGACTGGTATTCTACTAGTGTTATATATATTAAAGACAGAAATTCCCCTCTATATTTGACCAGAATAGATTTCATAACGAAAGGTAGATGAACAATTCTGTTTTGTCAGTGAGGCCAATTATTGGTCCATGTTTTGAAAAACAATGTATCATATTTCACATTAAAAAAATAGACATAAAACAATATATTGCATGTTAAAATATATAGCAGTGTAATGTGGAAAATGTACTCTAATTAAAATTCTTCCAGATTTTTTCTGGTGTAATGGGTTGCAGGAAGAGTACTTAGAACTGAGAGAGGGTTAACTCTTCTGGCTCTCTCTATGACATTAGTAATCAAAATAAAAACTGTTGATAGGATAAATTCGAATGAAAATTAAATATTTTCTTTTCAAAACATAGACTAATAATTGACCTAAATAACTCATGAAACAGTTTTTTTTTATGTACCTTTTGTTTCGATAGCTATTCCGGTTTAATCTAGAGGGGAATTCTTGTCTTTACTTTACATATAAGAATATGAAGTGAACTCCGGAACCACTGAATTCATTCTTCTGAAATTTTAATCAGAGATTCTATGCATAACGGAGGGTGTCATAGGCTATAACTTACTCTACAATAACTGCTTGATCTGAAGGTTCAATCATTGAGCTGATTTTAATACCTACAATATTAGAATATTGAATGTCAATGTTTTATACCAGTTTCCTTTTTTTAATTGTTCATTTATACTCGACTCAAGTCTATACTTTTGATTTTAATTAAAAATTATATATATATATATATATATATATATATATATATATATATATATATATATATATATATATATATATATATATGTCTTGGAAGTTTCTCAACCATTAAAACTATATTAAAAAAAAAAACAAAAAAAAAACAACCTTAAGTCCCAAGTTGTTCAATGGAAAATCACTCATGTAAGTCAATTTAACTTTTTCAGTTATTATATTAGTTTGCTTCTAACATTATTTAAGGGATCATCAGTTGTTTACCATGAAAAACTGTTTCGGGAATTTAATATATATATATATATATATATATATATATATATATATATGTGTGTATAATTCTAGGAAATAGCAAAAACAAAGTAATTACAGATAACTGTAGACCACTGTTTTGTTTATTACACCTTTTCGCTATTTATTTGTTAACATTTTTAGGGAGCATGGTTGATTGATATATTGTTGAATATATAGCTTTTTTTCTGGTTTCCTTTCCCATTGAAAAGTGAGAATTTTCAATGACCCTATTTTCTTTATCAACATCATTATATTCGTTTTAACATTCATTTTACATGCTGGCATGCTTGGAAGGCTTTGAGAAATATACTTCTAAGACTTGTATTACACATCTATCGTATCATGCTCATATCATTTCTCTCCATGCAACACATGTCCTCAACCCTCATACATCATCACACTTCATATACATGCCTGATAGACTTTTACTCAGTTGTAACGTTCTATTAGTAATGGCAGAAGTTCTCTGAACTTATTTCATCTACTCCTTGCTCTTGCAATCATACTAGCACCTGCTCCATCCTGTGCTCCAATGGTATCACCAAGGTAACAAAACTTCTCGACAACCTCAATGACTTCTCCATCTGGATATACTTTCTCCACATCTGAGTTCTCATGCATTCCCAGTGTCTTACATTTCTTGCAGACAAACTGGTTATCCTCTCGCAACCTACCAGTACTACCACTGCACTTCTTGCGTACCCAATGCTTACAAATACCAGAAAAAATTGAATTGCACCTAACTCCCTTTCCACAAACTGAGCAGGGAAACTTTCCAACACTGCACCCACTGATCATCACTTTGGTCTTGGTAGCATTTAATCTCAAACCTTTACTTTTCATAGCATTCCTCCAAGTCTTTAACTTAACAAGTAGGTCATCCATTGTTTCATAGGCAACGGCTCAATCACCAACATAACAGCATCTCTTCTGGACAACCCATATGAAACTCGCTGGACAATGCCACTAAGACACAAATAGAAAGCAATGGACTCAGTAGAGAACCCGATGTAGCCCTACTTTAGCATTAAAGCTGTCACTAAATGTGCTGTTAATTCTAACAAGACTTTGAATATTTCTGTACATTGCTAGGGCAACGTTCACCAACCACTCATTTGCCCTTAGTTTACGCAAAACCCACCAGACAACATCTATCAAAAGCTTTCTCCAGATCCCAAAAGCAAAATACAGATTCTTGCATTTGTCTCCGGATGAATATAACACCAGTCGTACTTTGCCAAGCGTTTCGGCACCTGCTTGCGGTTTATGTAACCTGCTGGAATGTGCCAATGAAAACGTGGTTCGTAAACTGCATAAGTATCCAATTGACACTGCAACGCTGTAGAAATCGAGCACCAACTTCAGACGGCCACAATGAGTGGACGATCACAGTTTGTGCAATAAACGCACACAGACGCCCGTTCACATAAACTAGTAAAAACGGTGACCGATTGGTTCACCCATTGAGCTTGGGGTTGATTGCTTGAACCAGGAAAAGTGAGTTTTCAAAACCAGTTACATATATAAAAATGACAAAAACACATTTTTTGCTCGCTATCTCTGTTTCTCCTTTTCTCTCTGCAAATACAGCTTAAATAGTCTTACTGCTTGTGTGGATATTGCCTTTTGTTTATAATAGACTATTCAAGTCTGTTTACTCTTTGCTTCCTTTATTACTTTCAACTGTTAATAAACAGAGAGTGAGAGTGATAGCATATTAAATAAGATTGAGGTAGGGTCAAACAGTGAGAGAGAGATAAGTAGAAACTCAATAAGAAATATGTCACTTGGTGAGTTAATTGCAAATAAATAGAAACTCAATAAGAAATGGGTCACTTGGTGAGTTAATTGCAAATAAATAGAAACTCAATAAGAAATGGGTCACGTGGTGAGTTAATTGCAAATAAATAGAAACTCAATAAGAAATATGTCACTTGGTGAGTTAATTGCAAATAAATAGAAACTCAATAAGAAATGGGTCACTTGGTGAGTTAATTGCAAATAAAGAGAAACTCAATAAGAAATGGGTCACTTGGTGAGTTAATTGCAAATAAAGAGAAACTCAATAAGAAATGGGTCACTTGGTGAGTTAATTGCAAATAAATAGAAACTCAATAAGAAATGGGTCACTTGGTGAGTTAATTGCAAATAAATAGAAACTCAATAAGAAATGGGTCACTTGGTGAGTTAATTGCAAATAAATAGAAACTCAATAAGAAATGGGTCACTTGGTGAGTTAATTGCAAATAGAAACTCAATATAGCAATACACATCGACCAGAAAACTGTTTGGATAATCGCAGATTTGAGGGTAGTTCTATTAAAATAGTCATATCTTAAAAACTAAAGCACTTTAAGTGCTCAAAATACCATCATTTTGTAAGGAAATGAATATCCTTTCAGGTGCATTCATGAATAATAATATACATTATATATTTTTAAGAGTTTTTAGGAAATAAAGGCAAAAAATGTTAACGCTATTTTCAGCAATTTACGTCACTTTTTTCTTTGACCCCCCCTTCGTTTAAAAGTCTCGTACCATTGCTGTGTGTGGAATTTCGTCCTGAAATTTGGAGACTAATCAGAGAAAGTATCACTTTTAATGTTTGTCAGTGTACGAAGAAATTCGGCTCATTCATTTTTTTGAAATTTAAAAAATAAGGCTTTAACTCGCCGTCGGAACATTTTTGCAAAATACATTTCCGTCGCCCAATTAGTAAGTAAATCAATCATTTTACTTTTTTATGCATTAAAATTATAATTGTATATATGTGTTCTCTTTTGGTAGTCCTGATATTTCATGACCCTATCCGGAAAAAAAAAGCGTTTTCTATTTCGTTTGAAAAACATTGCTGCAGTAATAGCAGTTATAAACACGAGGCGATTTTTGTTTATTTTTTATTTTAGAACGGATTTGAAAATTTTTTAAATATGAATATAAAAAATGTTGTTACATTTTTCGTACCCAACTAGTAAATAAATTCATCTTTTTTTATGCATTAAAATCATAATTGTATGTTTTGTCTTTCCGTAGTAGTAATTTTAAATTACCTTATCCGAAAAAATAGTCCTTTTTTTGAGCGAAAGTCAACAATGGCTGCTAGTATTGCTGATATAACATCATCAGCAGCTAACTAGTCTTGTAAAGCTTTGTAAAAATATAACAAAAATATTTTTGTGCTTAAAAAAGTTAATCCTATTTGGTTCTTTTATAAAAAATACTTTAAAAAATACTGGTTTTCACTCAACTTTCGAACTTCTAGTAGTAATGACTTTCTAGTCGCCAATTTAAAAAAAAATAAGATTCTACTTTTTTAGGCGATTACGTGTAAACACCCTTAAAGTTCTTGCAAAAAAAAGAAAAAACAAAACAAAAAATAATTTAGAATTTAGAGTGGGGGATCAGTTTCGCATATAAATTTAATGTAAAATGATCTCCGATTTCCTGGCCATTCTTGCCTTTTAGTGAAATTTATAAAATAAATAATTACTCTACCATTAACTCTAGGTACGACTAACAAGCCCACCTCCTAAAAATGCCTTCTTGAACGTATCGTACCATTAACCTTAAATATGAGTGGCAAGCCACCCCCTAAAAAACTCCCTTAACCCTAAGTCCGAATGGCAACCTCCATCCAAAACAAAATCCCTTCCTTAACCTTATCACTAACCCTAAGTCCGAGTAGGAAGCCCTAATCCTACAAAAAAGCCCATTAAAACCAAACATAATCGTCTAAAAAAAAAAGAAGAAAAAAAAGCAGACCCCCATAAAAAAAACGCACAGGATTTATTTGCCATAGAAAAAAATTGATTAATGCCCTACAACGCTAGAATGGCCCGGAAATAGTGAATTATTCTACATTAAATATATGTGAAACTAATCCCCCACTTGAAATTCTAAATGAATTGTTTTTTTTTCTTTCTGCTAAGTTTTCAGGGTGTTCACACTTAATTGCCCCTAGCCCTACCACTAACCTGAAGTTCAAGTGGTAAGCCCCCCCCCCCACCCCTCCTCCCACAAAGACCCTCATAATCGTCTAAAAAAAAAGAAAAAAAACAAGAAAAACGCACAGGATTTATCTCCCATAGAAAAAATAATTAACTGTTCTAAAACGCTAGAATGGCCTTGAAATGGGGATCATTTTATGTGAAACTGATCCCCACTATAAATTCTAAAATAATTGTTTTTGTTTCTTTCTTTCTGCCAAGTTTTTCAATTTTTTTTAATTGCCTAAATAAAAAAAGTAGAATCTCATATTTTGGGGAGGTAAGGGGGTGAGTTAGCGGAAGGTGTTAATCTACAATAATGCCAAAGAAATCTTGCAATATATTCATTTTTAAACAGTCCTAGTATTAGATTTTAGTTTCTTGTACATAAAATGTATTACAATTCAACTTTGAGTTTTCTAACTTCTTTCTTTTAATGGATACATTGTATTTTTAAGGTATTGCAGCATATTTATGTGCACTTAGTTCAGATTACTTGGAAACCATTAATTTCTGGAGATTTTCAGTGGCATATTCTGATTCCTTGTACAAAAATACATTTATATGGTAAATTTCATTGCTTAATCTTGTATTTTAACAAAGATATAACATTTTTACTGAAAAATTAGTGTAAAAAATGTGATGAAATGCATATGGTCTCAAAGAGGGGAAAATATCCAATCGTGTGAGGCACAAAAATAGTCATAACTTCCTTATTTTTAGTCAGATTTAAAAAAATTAAAACGATTCTTTCTTAGATCATCAAGCTCTTTCTATATATGCGATTATTGAGATATTTTAAGCAATTTAAATTTTTTCATGTGTATTGCTACTCAATAAAAATGGGTCACTTGGTGAGTTAATTGCAAATCGAGGCTTAGAACAATTAAAATAGAAATTTTTTTGTAAAAATATAACTCAATCCAAAAATTGAAGAATATTTTTACATTTATTTTGTCTGATTTAAACAAAAATAAAAGCCTTCGCTGGGGGGGGGGCATAAATGTTAACGCATCTTTAGTATAATAATAGATGCATGTGCACTTGAAATATTCTTCTACCAATGTTTTATTTTTCCCTACTTAAAGTTTGATTGGCTAAAATTTTCGATCAACGATTTTCTAATTTCTTTCCTTCTTCAATAACATTATATTAGTGCCCCCCCCTACCCTCGCCCCCCCTACCCTCGCCCCCCTACCCCTCCCCCCAAAAAAAAGTGGCGATTTGGATTTCGAGTCTTTTGTAGCAATTGGTTTTATGTATTTGCAAAGAGTACTGGCTGAACGATTATTTGTTTAGCAAAACATCAGCTTTCAGTCGGCTGAATGAAAGAAGTAAGATGAATCATTGATGATGATGATGATGCACTTTCAAGATGTGTCTGATTGACTTCAGCCCTCATCCATCTCGACAGTGCGCAGCTCTGGATGATTGCACAGCAAACTTTGATGCTTGATTTGACAGACAATCAATGACTGGAACGGAGTTGCTTTGGAAGCAGAAAAAAACCTACAGAATTTGGCTTTTCTTGAAAGAGGTCTACGCATCATTTGTAATGGACAATATTACACTTTCTCAAACCAACTGGAGAAATCTAATGCAGCATAGCCTCAGAGGATTAGCAACTCGGCTAAAACATGTAATCTGAAATGAAGAACTGTTCGATCTATTACAGATTATTTGGATTATTCGTACTAATGTTCTCATCTTGAATCTTATTCTCTCGTTTTGCTCGATTTAACCTCCAACCTTCTTTAGGTGCGTTTTGTCAAACTCTGGAATCGATGGAACCCTTTACTTAATCCACGCGGGTAGCTTGTCCTCATGCCGTCAGCCATAACCACATAAAAGTCTTAAGTAATTCTTAATTGTATTATTAGTATTGCCGGTATTGAGGATTGAACCCTCAACCTCCAAAAGACGGTTTTTAGAACTAATTATTAATGAGCACTTTTATCCATTGCACCACGGGTTCTTGTGAATTAAATAAAACAGCGAATTGCGCTTTTTTGTAATTCAGAAAAAGCGGAATTCCGCTTAAATTTTTTTTTTTTTATAAGAAAAGTCTGATTTCTGCCATGACTCACTGTTGCTACCAGATTGGGCTGTCTGAAGATACTGGCTTCCTGACTTAAAATGCACCAAACATTGATGTTATTGTTTTTTCCTTTCTCTTTGCAAAACTCATGTTCTGTAAAGCTAAAAACAAAAACATTTTTCCTCTACAAAGCAACCAAACCAAACCAAACACCATAAATAAATATTTGAAGATATAAAGAACTTAAAGCATGAATTTTTTTACCGAAATGACTGGATTCTGCATTAAATAACCCGAAAAGGGTTGATATGCCATAAAAAAAACAAAAAAAAAAAAACTGCCTTGACTCGATTTTAATTTTCTTTCCTTCTCTTTTCCTGTTTTTCCTCTCTTCCTCTCTCCGTCGAATCTCACTTTCCTTTCCCCTATTTCTGAAAATGTTCATTTTGCCATATTTCAAATGGTTCATGATGGGGAAAGTAGGGAGGTAGAAGACTTTTGTTTCATCAAAGAATTACTTCCCGTCTTCTTCTCCCAAGTGTATATGTGGGCCCACTTGGGGTCTTTCTCTTGCTAACGGCCATATTTTTTCCTTGTTTATTTCTTGGACCAAACATATTTTTAATGTTTTGAACTTTTATTACACACAAAAAACTTTGAACATTCATTTCACACAAAAAAGCTGATTTTAACAAATTTAACAGCAAAAATTAAATCAGAACATCAGTCAATGCTTTCAGTATGAAAAAAAAAGTATTGTAGATTACCACTCTTCACAAAAGAAATCACACAGAATTTATTTCCCAAAGACAAAATATTTTTTGGTTAAATGCCCTAAACAACCCTAGAATGGACTGGAAATGAAGGATCATTCTATGTTAAATTTCCTAAATGGAGAGAAAGTGTTTATGAAATTGTGTAGGAGGGGGTTAAGTTGGGAAATTGGGGGTGGGGAGCATCGTCCCCTCAGGTTGAGTAATTCATCTCGATTTCAGATTTTTTTTCTCTTTCGCAACTCACATCCTTGATAAATAGTTCAGTTCGAAATTTTGTACAGATTTCAGTGTTCAAAAAGATGCACCTTAAGAAGGTCGGTGATTACATCGTCCGAAACGTGAAAGTAACATCCAAGACGAGAATAGTCGTACAAATTATCAAAATAGTACAAATTATCAAAATAGTACAAATTATCAAAATAGTACAAATTATTAAAATAAAATGAATTATCAAAATAGTACAAATTATCAAAATAGTACAAATTATCAAAATAAAACAAATTATCAAAATAGTACAAATGATCAAAATAGTACAAATTATCAAAATAGTACAAATTATCAAAATAGTACAAATTATCAAAATAAAAAAAATTATCAAAATAGTACAAATTATCAAAATAAAATAAATTATCAAAATAGTACAAATTATCAAAATAAAACAAATTATCAAAATAGTACAAATTATCAAAATAGTACAAATTATCAAAATAGTACAAATTATCAAAATAGTACAAATTATCAAAATAGTACAAATTATCAAAATAGTACAAATTATCAAAATAGTACAAATTATCAAAATAGTACAAATTATCAAAATAGTACAAATTATCAAAATAGTACAAATTATCAAAATAGTACAAATTATCAAAATAGTACAAATTATCAAAATAGTACAAATTATCAAAATAGTACAAATTATCAAAATAGTACAAATTATCAAAATAGTACAAATTATCAAAATAGTACAAATTATCAAAATAGTACAAATTATCAAAATAAAATAAATTATCAAAATAGTACAAATTATCAAAATAGTACAAATTATCAAAATAGTACAAATTATCAAAATAGTACAAATTATCAAAATAGTACAAATTATCAAAATAGTACAAATTATCAAAATAAAATAAATTATCAAAATAGTACAAATTATCAAAATAGTACAAATTATCAAAATAGTACAAATTATCAAAATAGTACAAATTATCAAAATAGTACAAATTATCAAAATAGTACAAATTATCAAAATAGTACAAATTATCAAAATAGTACAAATTATCAAAATAGTACAAATTATCAAAATAGTACAAATTATCAAAATAGTACAAATTATCAAAATAGTACAAATTATCAAAATAAAATAAATTATCAAAATAAAACAAATTATCAAACCTCATTTAAAAAAATTGTGAGACATATTAGATTAGTTACACCAGTTGTAAGATGGCATTGTGATTGCTTTGATCCTATGGACTTTAGTGGTGATTGCTTTGATCCTATGGACTTTAGTGGTGATTGCTTTGATCCTATGGACTTTTGTGGTGATTGCTTTGATCCTATGGATTTTAGTGGTGATTGCTTTGATCCTATGGACTTTTGTGGTGATTGCTTTGATCCTATGGACTTTTGTGGTGATTGCTTTGATCCTATGGACTTTTGTGGTGATTGCTTTGATCCTATGGACTTTTGTGGTGATTGCTTTGATCCTATGGACTTTTGTGGTGATTGCTTTGATCCTATGGATTTTAGTGGTGATTGCTTTGATCCTATGGACTTTTGTGGTGATTGCTTTGATCCTATGGACTTTTGTGGTGATTGCTTTGATCCTATGGACTTTTGTGGTGATTGCTTTGATCCTATGGACTTTTGTGGTGATTGCTTTGATCCTATGGACTTTTGTGGTGATTGCTTTGATCCTATGGACTTTTGTGGTGATTGCTTTGATCCTATGGACTTTTGTGGTGATTGCTTTGATCCTATGGACTTTTGTGGTGATTGCTTTGATCCTATGGACTTTTGTGGTGATTGCTTTGATCCTATGGACTTTTGTGGTGATTGCTTTGATTCTATGGACTTTTGTGGTGATTGCTTTGATCCTATGGATTTTAGTGGTGATTGCTTTGATCCTATGGATTTTTGTGGTGATTGCTTTGATCCTATGGATTTTTGTGGTGATTGCTTTGATCCTATGGACTTTTGTGGTGATTACTTTGATCCTATGGATTTTAGTGGTGATTACTTTGCTCCTATGGATTTTTGTGGTGATTACTTTGCTCCTATGGATTTTTGTGGTGATTGCTTTGATCCTATGGATTTTTGTGGTGATTGCTTTGATCCTATGGATTTTTGTGGTGATTGCTTTGATCCTATGGATTTTTGTGGTGATTGCTTTAATCCTATGGACTTTAGTGGTGATTGCTTTGATCCTATGGATTTTTGTGGTGATTGCTTTGATCTTATGGATTTTAGTAGTCTCCGTAGACAGAAGCAGCTGTTCATCATTAGTCGTGGCAGTAGCCACCATCCTCCATCCTCTCTTCCCTGTCAGCTGAAATAATGGATAAACATAAAAGAATAAGTGCCAACAACCTTGTAGCTTCATTATTTGTGTTCTTTGTTGGTTTATTTTTTAGAACATTACATTTGCTTCCCTCTGCTCGCTTCCCAGATGGGCCGATGAAGAGAGCTTCGAAAAACGTCTGAAAAGGCCAAAGTGGCAGATTTTTCTCTTTCTTACTCACCACTTCTCATTGTGGACTTGTCTCTGACGTATCCTGTAATTCTAAAATTCTTGCATTTTCTACTTTCTTACTTAATTTTAACCGTACGCGAACATTTCCAATTTTAATCTTACTTTTACATACATGCATCTAAATATTGTTACAGAGTTACTTGATTCAATTAGGCAACTTGAGCCTTTTCAGTGACATTGTCATCTATTGTTTAATTATGTGTAGGTATCCTTGTGAAAGGTATCAATGAGCAAAATAATGGCATGTGTTCAAAAATAAATCATCTACAATAGATATAAAATATGGATATTGTCATGTTAACACACCATTTCATGTTAGATCATTGAAGTTAAGCGACGTTGAGCCTGGTCAGTACTAAATGGGTGATGATTTAGGAAGAGCAGCTGTTTCAAATTCAAATGAATTAAAAAAACAACAAAAAACAACAAAAAACAACAAAAAACAATCCAATACCAAAATCTTGTTTAGGAAATTTTGAAGTTTACGATTAAATCGTCCGAATAACCCAAATACAAAAACATGTACGATTTCAGCATCAAATGACTCAATGATGCTTGACATGCCTTATAACCCAACCACGACAATAAATATTGTTTTAGCATTAAATAACCTAAAAAAGTAGTGCGAATTTGCCATAAAACAGAAAAAAAAATTGATTTTGTTATCTTTTCTCAAAGTGATTTTGCCCTGTGAACATATGATGACCATGAGCCATATGCATGTTGAATTAGAGATTCATTTTGGATCGGATATCATCAGGCAGAAATAATATATTTATCCATATAAAAAAAAAAGTAATTACAGACTATCTGGTGTTGCTAAGTTAAAAAAAGAAAATCTAGAAGGGGAGAGAGAGACCGTGGGCACCCCCTTCAAAGCGACAGGAATGTCTGCAAGAGAGATATGAAGGCCCTTGACATCGAATGGTCATCTTGGGAAAGCCTTGCCTCTGACAGAGTTGAATGGAAAATAAACCCTCAAATGACAGCTTGACATCAGGGAAGCAAAGATCAAGACGAAAGTCGCTTAGAAGTGATAAGGAGGAAAGAAAGGGCAAAAGCTTCTTCATCCACCTTCCTCCTTCTATCTGTGGCGGAGACTGCAAGGCGTGCATAGGCCTCCTCAGCCACAGCAAGAAATGTCTAGGTTAAGTCAATATGCCCCTTATTGACAAGACTTTGTAAATATCCGGTAGGATCTGCAAGATTCATTCATGGTCGGACACAACCGATGAAGGCCGCTACTACTATACAGAACAAGTAATGTAGCATTTCTAGTGGGGGAGGGAGGATTTAGTTTGCATAGCATGAGTAATAAAGTAAATGAAAAGTAAACAAACAGGCCTTTATATTTGGAAATCAAATGTGATTCCCTGAAAAATAAGTAAACATTTATGTTTAGTCATAATATTTAATTTTTTTATTATGAGAATGATTGTGTTTTTGATGTGGGATGCAGGAAAGAATATTTTTGAACGAAATGATGTTAGCCGGTCTTTGTAGAAATCACACTGTTTATTTTGATGCGAGAGAACGAATTACCACACAACGTAATGACATTACTAAGTAAATTTGAGCTGTTTGTCTTATAAAAAAAAACTATAAATAAATATATTGGCAGAAATAAGTATTGAAAATATAAAATAAAAAGTTCAACGTCTGAAAATGTACTTGCCTGTGAGCATGGCGGATGTCGAATGTGTTCACTTAAACAGAATGTGGTTACCGGAAACCTATAATTATCAAACAGCCAGAATTTCAGAATAGAAATCCCAGAATCATGAAATCTGACGGTGCAGTAAAAGTATTTGCCTCTATAAACAAATGTTCTGGTGTCAATAAGTTGCGTGTTAGTATTTAATGTATAGAGATGGAAAATGGTTGCTACCCTCTATTTTGAAGATGTTTTTGGGAGAAGTAGAAATCTTGGAATAATTGTAATATTTTTTGTTAGAAATAATAATGTCATTATTATTTCGTGAAACACGCATTAGGAATTGCTGTTAGTGGTTATCTGAAATGTGTAGCATATTATGTTTTTGGTGTGAAGTCTACAATCGTCAAGATGAAGGGGGAAAACAACTTCACTTTATATATAAGATGATGTAGAAAGCACCGTGGAATTTCCACGGGGTCTTGCCGGTACAAACTTAATACCGCCATTGGATTCCTCGTATAACATTACCAGGGAAAAGTTGTTTGAGCTTAGTGTAGTTCTTAAAATATTTAAAATTGTAGGGTTTTTTTTCAGTTACATACCCTGACAAATAGACAGAAAGACAGATATACCACATTTATATAATAGACTAGCAGGGTTACCTGGCGTTGTCTGGGTGATGGAATAACATTAAATAAGTTGCAAAACATTGTGCGTAAAATATCTGGGTAAAATAAAACAGTAATTGAAATAAAATAAAATGTACAATTTTTTTACACAATGAAAGTTGCTGACAGGAAATGTAAATTGCTTCTTCTGAAAATAAAAACTTTTTTATTGAAAAGATTTCATTATATGTATAGTTTTACTGTCATGTTCATTTTCACTAATATTTTTACTAAAAGAACACCCGTCCCAGGACTGGTAAAATTAATTCCCCGGAGCATATGTTTTGCACCACTTTTATGTCTCCTTATGAAGATGAAAATCAAGATATAATGTTACCTAATCTTAAATCTAAGGTACTTATTCCAATTTTGATTTTTAGAAAATTTCTAAAATGTAAGTCTTAAGAAGAAACTGAAATTCAGGGAATCTTGCTTAATTTGGGCCTCATGACTTTGCATTAAATTCAATGCAAATCTGAAATATTTGAATTTTCAAATGGGAGGTTGTGACTATTTTATACTCCGAAAATCCATTTAAAATAATCCACTGAGTCTTTGGGGAATATTTATTAATGAAATATATTTATTTATGAAATTTGGGGAATATTTATGAATAATTGTCTAATACTTATTGCTAAAATTTCACAAAAATCGGGGGTATCTGAATTTTCACATTTTCACAAACGGAATCCACCACCTTTGCATAAAATAAAATTAAACTAAAATAGCCCACATTATGACCCCTTACAGCTGTGTTCCAAAATTCGTAATGATCCATTAGTTTAGGAGTGAATCCTGTGCATATAAATATATACATATACTCAACCTTATATTGATAGAGATAACACTCCTTGTATGACTACTAGTTGAAAGATGATCTTCTTAGGAGCCGTCTTAGTCAAATGGACCCACTTTTATGAGCTATTTTTCAAAAACAGTCTAACATCCCAGGAGTGCTCAACAATTTCTGCGATACACAGAAAAACGCTTTAAAAGCACTTTCTTTAAAAACAAACACGTTCCACAACTCTATGCTAAAATGTGGCAAACATACAAAATAAATATATCTGAATGTATGGAAGTGAAAGCTGGCCAGTGATGGTTGCGGACATGCGTTGCATGGAGAGAAATTATATGAGAATGATACGATGGATGTGTAATGTGAGTCTTAAAGACAGGCTTAGATCTGATGAGCTCAGAGGAAGATTTAATCTTAAAAAATTTTTTTTTTTTAACGTATTTCACCCCAAACAAGGCAGGAGGCCACTGTAGATGTAAGGGGCTACTGAGAAGAAAGAAAAGGGGAGAAGGTTGGGGGAGGGGTCAACCTAAACTGGGATCTGCACAGTGAGATGTCTTTTTACATTAATTTTAAATTTCTGCATGTCAGTACTGACGGGGAAACAGGGGGCAGGGAGGGAGTTCCAGAGGCCAGCAGCATGAGGAAAGAAGCTATTTGAGTAGAAAGCTCTCCGGCATCTGGGGACCTCCACAGTGAATGGATGGGATTTAGTTGATTGTCGAGTTAGTCTAGTGAATTTACGTCGAGGGGGCACTAGAGTAGCCAATTGATCGGAGCATAATCCATTAGACAGTATAGGGAGATGTGTGCAGAACAGGAGACTTCAATGGTATGGCCATGTTGAAAAATCGATGAGAGTTCTTGGGTTAATAGATGTAGAACAGTTGAGGGAGCAGGCTCAGTTAACAGCGAAAGGCTAAGGAGAACCTAGCAGGAAGTTATAAAAATAGACGTGAGGACGGAAAGAGGGGTAAAGACCTGACCAGATAAGTTACTTTAGAAGTCAATCTCTTAAAGCCGTCCAAAACATGCCAGCATGTAAAATGACGTTAAACCAAATAAGGTTCAATTTTTTGAAACGGTGAACTCCAGAGAATTACCCGTAAAATTGTTCTCAAAGACTAAATGCTATTCAATGTTTGAACAATGATGAAAGAAATGATGACATAAGTTAATATACTTTTTTGATCTAATTTCATCAGCCCGCTATCAGTCAGTAAAAATTATTAATCAAACCCAATTGTTATAAAGCTATTAATAACTTTTATATACGGTTTATTAAATGTAACTAGCTTCCAAAGCTTTCACTCTTTCATTCTGTGAGGATTTGCTAAGAATTTTAAAGTCAGAAATTACTTTCTATTTGACAGTTTAAATGCTTCCAAATTCCTTTCAAATTTCTAAAGTCAGAAATTCATTCTTTTCTTTTTTTTTTAATTATTAACAAAATATTAAATGTATGATTTGTTTACAAAGAAACCGAAATGTATTCTGGTGGATTAATTTTGTAATTAAATGATTAAAAAATTTTTTTTGTTTTGCTCTATTACATTTTTTATTTTAATAAATAATCGATTCATAATAACTATTAAAAATAATTCAATGTGAAATTATTAAAGTTACGTTAATACAAGAAATACATATGCACGTATGGAGCTGTCTCATTATTTTATTAATATATATATATATATATATATATATATATATATATATATATAAAGTATGAAAGTAAAATATAGGAAGTGAAACAATTGAAATAATAAGTAAGCTAATAACATCTAACGCTGCAATCACCTATAAAAATAATTACATAGAAATACATCGTGTATATATATATATATATATATATATATATATATATATTCCATGAAAAATGCCAGTATACTGAAATCATATGTCCTTAATAGGGTTAAGATGAAAATTCATGTACACTAAATGTACAAAAGCAAGGAAATTCCCAAATTTTTACACTTTTATTGTCATTAAGGGTATGCGAGCACAACAGGGCTATGTATTTTACTGGTAGGAATTTTTCTTCAGTGCACCTCACACACTTCATCCACTCATGCATAGAGATTTATACTGTAGTGATGTGATAATAAAATGGTTTGGTTGATATGTAGTCATACCCTTAATGACAATAAAAGTGTAAAAATTTTGGAATTTCCTTGCTTTTGTACATTTAGTGTATATGAATTTTCATCTTAACCCTATTAAGGGCATATGATTTCAGTATACTGGCATTTATCATGGAATGTCACTACTTTTGTAAAGGCTATGCCTCAATACAATGCCTTCTCATAAGGTTTTTTGGAATTTTCTGGAAAATTAAGGTATATGGTAAACTGAAATTAAAATGCCGTCAACTAAACCCTAGAACCTCTATCTCTGCCAAAAATCAGCTGAATCCATCAAATAGTTGATGAGATACAGGGTGGCATATACGTACGTACACACAGATAACATGATTTCATGATTTAAATTTTTGGATCTCTGGGTTGCCGTGACTAATAATGCTGAAATTCTACACACTTATAGAACCTATCAAATAAAAATTTTGTGCAAAGTTTTAACTAATTGGGTTTATTGGTTTTTGAGTTATGATTGATGAAAGAAATGAGATTTCCAGCATAGGCCATTCTTAGAGTCTATTAAGGGATAGAGCACTCTCGCGCCTCCCTTGATATATATATATATATATATATATATATATATTTATATTAATAAGCAGGTGAAGTGCTCTTTAGCTATGGTGGGCAATCACCTAGAGATGGTATCTTGATAAAAATGCTGGCCCCCTTAACATCACTGGGTTGGCGTCTGGAAGGGCATCCAGCCTATAAAAATCTTGCCTCAATTAAGGAAATGGCTTCCAAAGAAACTTGACTAGAGATAAGTTTGGAAGTCAATTTCTAAAAAAATCCATTTAACACATGCCAGCATGTAAAACCGATGATGATGATGATGAGATAGTGTTGGAGAGGAAAAGAAAGGAAAAGCAATAAAATTTTCGAATTGAACTAGAAAGACAGCAACAGTAATTCCTGGGTTTGAGTGACAAGCCAGTTAACATGGAACTGGCAAAAGTACACATTTACAGAGCTTAAATAAAGCTCCCAGGTGAAACCACTCTTAATGAGCAGGTGTGCCAAGTCTCCTGCTGCCGGTTAGGTAGGCTTTTTCAAATCACCTTGAATATGCACATCTAACACCTGGCTTTATCGAAAGAGTAAAAAGAGTTGGGGGGGGGGGGCGTCTGTCATCCGGAACTGAAACTTGTAGAATTTTATTAATTACTGTAGAATGTTGAAGAATACCAAATACTGATTCGTGAGTTTTAGATCAATCATATTTATATGGAAAGTGTTTGAAAAGAAGTTGATTTGATGCTTTGCCGACGAGAAAGAGAAAAATTCAATGTTACTTGTTATTGATTATGTATTAAACATCTATCTGCACGCAACCGCTCAACACACACACACACACACACACACACAGGTTTTCTGCTTGAATGCTGAATATTGTTTTCTTTCTACTTGTCTTATAGTGATCTCCGTTCCTGAACGGGTTGCTGAAAGGTTAGAGCCAAGTGATGATTCCTCAGGTCCATCTCTCATCGACTATTCTGAGCGCCGTTCACTTCCTATCTCCATACCTGACTACCAGACAGTTGATACCAACGGAGAAAAATATGTGGTAAGTTTACCTTTCCATGTTTTTTGCTTTCTTTCTTTTTTTTTCTCTCTCTCTCTCTCTCTCTCTCTCTCTCTCTCTCTTTCTCTCTCTTTCTCTCTCAGCTTTTTTTTTTTACTTTCTGTCAATCTTACAAATTCCATTCAGTCTTTCTTATTCTATTCATTCTATTTGCTTAGTTTTTGTCCCTCCTCCTTTTCCTTTTCTTTCTCCTTCCACTTTTTTCCTCCTTCTCCTTCTTTCCTCCTATTTCTTTTCTTTCTCCTCCTCTCTTCCTCATCATTCTTCCTTCTCCACCTCGTCCCCTTCTTTTCTTTTCCCTTCCCTTCTTTTCTTTTCCCTTCCCCTTCTTTTCTTTCCTTCCACTTCTTTTCTTTTCCCTTCCACTTCTTTTCTTTCCCCTTCCACTTCTTTTCTTTCCCCTTCCACTTCTTTTCCTCCTCCTTCTTCTTTTTCTCCTCCTCCTTCTTTTCCTCCTCCTCCTTCTTTTCCTCCTCCTTCTTCTTTTCTTCCTACTTCTTTTCTTCCTCCTCCTCCTCCTCTCCTTTCTTCCTTCTCCACCTCGTCCCCTTCTTCTTATAGTTTTTCTCTTTTGTAGAATAATCTCTTGTAGACTTTTGGCTTTTGGCGATTTAAAACTTGGATTTTTTCTCATCCCTCTTAGACACAACACGAATAGACATAAATTCTATTTCTTACATAATCATCATAAAAGAAAAAAACTACTGGAAATTTCTGATAAAGTTAATTTAATAAAGATTTTGTTCTCAGTAAGCTACAAGATTTACATTGTTTTTCTTTCTTGTTTTTTTTTCAACTATTGTACACATCAACAGTGATATTTATGTATTTACCGCGTTTCTACTGATATACCCTGCCACCTTCAGGTGTATTGTTAATTTGTACCCGTTGATGTTTTTCCTGTATTTGAATATGATTGGTGTTGATTGTGGACGTTGATGTTTTTCCTGTATTTGAATATGATTGGTGTTGATTGTGGACGTTGATGTTTTTACGTACTTAATTGTGATGAACTGATTATTTTCATGTTTATTTTTAAATCAATCAACATTCTTGCACATCACAGACGACCAAAATAAATGCGTTCCAATATGAAACTTCAAAGATAAATGTACTTTTTTTAAATACCCTGCCGGTAGCAAAAACTGCTTGGTGGTGGCTGAGGAGGACACTTATCACACATTGTTATATATATATATATATATATATATATATATGTATATTGTGTGTATTTAGGCAGCATTCTTTCATTTAGACAAACATTGTTAAACATAACAGAACTCAAAAAAATAAAAATAAAAAAGCATAATCAAGCAGATTATGCTTTTTTATTTTAAAAAATTTTCTAATCTTTTTTGTGTCAAAATCAAAAACATTAATGAATGTTCCATGCGTTTGCAATTCTTCGTCAGAACCATCTTCAGGAGACAAAAACAAATGAACAAATATGTTGGAGAAAAAAGAGAATACGCATGTGAAGTCAGACCTAAAAAAAAAAACTGCAGTTCTAGGAAATATGTTAACAATTTAAAATCTAAGATGCCAGAATTAGTTTCACAGGATGACTTGTTTTACGTTAGCATTTTAAAATGTTGTTACTGGTTTCATATGTAACCTTATTTATTGTAAATTGCTGGCTTTTAATAAAGATATTAAGTAGTCTAGAATAAGCGCCAGCAAATTCCCGAGGCACATGATGTCTGACAAGCATTGGACATCGCTGGCTTCCCGTCGATCCTCAAACCGGTTGGCCTTGACAGAG